>CM027119.1:49902123-50360263 GCA_015476505.1 Urochloa ruziziensis
GGAGCATAAGCTTCTTTCTGTCGCAAAGACATTTCATGTACCATGCTTAAACTTGAAAAACTTGAAAAATGAGATGTCTATGCATGAAAGAAGAAAGTTGCGAAAAAGATATATCTGCAGAAAATTATGCTCATGTCTCTATGCTTTCACCATTGCACACACTTGCACACATGGGTGCTAAGCGGTTGCATGTTGTTTGCCGGAGAAGTCTCCCATGAGAAGTGAACACATGGCTCCGTGCTTTGACATGACATGAGGTAGAACTTGGGCGTTTATGATGATCTTTTGTCAAGAATGCTTGTCCTTTCATGATTTTGGTGAGATGAAGTTTATTTTTGCTTAAACAACCCATGGTTAGGACTTTGCTCATGCGGTGACATTTTTGATAAAAATCCACAATCTGCTCATGGCTTTGTCAATTGGATATATGTCTTTACCTTCTTGATGGCAATGCCCGTGTGACATGTTGAACTAGCTTGTATGCCTCTTCTCTAACTTGTAGCATTTTGTATTGCTCATTGTATATTTGAGAAGCTTGTAGTTGCATTTTGTACTTTTTGCCTTGATGTGTGCATTGTCAACAAGGGGGAGAATTTCTGGAGCATTTGGCAAGGGGGAGTCGCTGCTGGACTTAGAAGAAAGATTTTGCTCTAGATTTTGTCGAAATTGTGTGAGAGGTTGAAGTTTTTGCCCAAATGAGGTTTTCTGAAAATTTGCGAAGTTTCTGAGAGTTTGATCATTGGAATATCTTGCTGGGCATAGTTGGAAGGTTTTCAAGTTGGAACGGCATCGTTGCGAGTTGATTTGTGAAATTTTGGGCATTTTCACTTTGGTCATCTGCCAGGGGCGGTTTAACCGCCCCCCCTGGGCGGTTTAACCGCCCCTGTGCTGAGAGCACAAAGTTTGTGTTGGTTTGAGCCATTTTCGAGTGATTTTCGCACGCACGAGTTCACTTGTTCAGGGGGAGTTGCATCTTTGCAGGGGGAGTGTTTTGAGAGTCCTGAAAAGTGAGTTGGAGGATTTGAAGTTTGTGATTTGTGCTTTGTGCTTTTTGCTCTTTTGCCGATGGTGTTGAGCCCTTTCGCTTCTTCTTGAAGGGTCGGCGTTTCTGGAGCTTTCTCTTTGCAGAGTGACTTTGTTCTCGGCTTGTTCTTGCTTTTAGTCACTTGCTTGAGTCTTGTTTTCGATTTCTTTTATATTTTCTTCATATCAATTGGTTACAATGTGTGTGTTGTCAATGCACTCATCAAGGGGGAGATTGAGGACCCAGTGTGTCCGAGGACCGGTGGATGGTCGCTTCCTGGTGTGATGAGTGATTGACAACGTGGTGTGGATTGACGTTTCCCTTGGCTCAAGTATTGCAGGTGTAGAATGCGGCTTGGTTGCATTGGTGCAGGTGAAGAACAGGCGCGAAAGGTCTTAGCCATGGCGGCCTCCGAGGAGCGGAGAGACAAGTAGGCTTGGTTCGAGGGACCCGGTGGCCGGTGGATCAAGTGCGGTTCACATGCTGGCAAGAACGAGCAAGGGGACGTGGTTCCGGTGCGAGGTAGCGGCTCACAACCGAAGCTCGTACGCGGACGAGAAGCCGGTGCAAGGTGGCGGCTAACAACCGAAGTTTGCGCGCGGGGTTTGGTGATTTGGCCACAAAATCATCGGTGGACGGTTTCCCTTGGTTTGGGCCTCAAAACCAAGGACCGAGGACTCGACGAGGCGGACTTGGGCAGCTGGGCCTGTGTGAGCTGACAGGGGCGGTTTAACCGCCCCCCAGGGCCGGTTTAACCGCCCCCCCTGGGCTGGCCCAAGAACGGCGTCGAGGAGCTTCGATCCGGAGGACACGCGGCGTGACTGCAAGGCTTGCGTCGGAGGGAAGCTAGCTTGCAGTGGAAGGTGCCCGAGCCGAAAAATATCTGAGATCAAAATGTCAAATTTGCCCCTGAGGGGTATGTATCACTTAGGGGTAGTTTAGTCTTTAGGACACCACCACTTGGACTACTAATAGGCCCCTTCAGGGCTGGTGGCTGTTATCTCTCTAGTTATCTCTTTAGGTTTTACTTTGAACTTGTTTTCCCCTTCATCCCCTCCACATAGAACTACTTCGAATCATTCCTAGTTTGTATAGGTGAATTCATGGTTATGTGATTGAGTTTGTGCTGCTCATCTTTGTGCCATGATTTGATTTCCCGAGCTCCCTTTCCTTTTTCTATTTTCGTGGGTATTTTCGGAGCTATTTTTGGGGGATTTTCGTTCTTCTTGTTCCCGAGCGTTTTCTCTCGGATTTCTTTGGGGGATTCACATATGAGTGCCTTGTGCCTCTTTTGCTGGTGATCCCTTGCCCCCAAACGCCGAGAATCGCTCTGGATTTGAGATTTTCGGGATGAACTCGAGGTCATGGTGTTCTTCGTGAGATCTGCGATTCCGGGAGTTGTACTGAGTTAGAGGCCGAGATCTTTTGGGAAAACACTCCACTGGAGGTCTAGATCATCTGACCAAAATCTCGCCTCAAGAGCTCAAGCGGTTGGGAGATCCATTTTTGTTTTGACTTTTACCCGAGGCTCCCAGGCCCGGGCGGTTTAACTGCCCCCCCTGGCCGGTTTAACCGCCCCCCTGGGTGTGTTAGATCGAGCCGAGTTTCGGGTCGTTTTGGTGTTCGTTTCGATTGGTTCGAGTTCCGCTGCTCGTTTCTTGTTCCTAGGGTCAGTAGCTTGACAGTGGCTACGTGATCTTGGCAAGATTGCTCTCGGAGGTTTCGGAGTTGATTTGGGAGAATAGCCGGATTGTTTGGAAAGATTTTTATCGGCTCCCATTCACTCCCCCCCTCTCTGGTCGCCGTTTCGGTCCTTCAAATGACAAACTGAACTTAAACTCTTTTCACCCATGAGTAAATGCCTTTGCATGTCTTGTTTGAGCCGAAATAGCTATATCTTGCTTAGGATCATGCTAGGATGTGTTGTTCTTTTCAATTGGGTCAAAGACCTTTGTCATTATGAATGTTTAGCCCATGCTTTATCTTATGGAGGAGCATAAGCTTCTTTTTGTTGCAAAGACATTTCATGTACCATGCTTAATTTGAAAAACTTGAAAAATGAGATGTTTATGCATGAAAGAAGAAAGATAAGAAAAAGATCCATATGAAGAAATTTATGCTCGTGTCTCTTTGCTTTCACCATTGCACACACTTGCACACATGGGTGCTAAGCGGCTGCATGTTGTTTGCCGGAGAAGTCTCCCTTGAGAAGTGAACACATGGCTCCGTGCTTTGACATGACATGAGATAGAATTTGGGCGTTTGTAATGATCTTTTGTCAAGAATGCTTGTCCTTTCATAATCTTGGTGAGATGAAGTTTATTTTTGCTTAAATGATCCATGTTTAGAACTTTGCTCATGTGGTGACATTTTTGATAAATTTGAACAACTTGATCATGGCTTGTCAAATGGCTATATGTCTTTACCTTCTTGATGGCAATGCCCGTGTGACATGATGAACTATCTAGTTTGCCTCTTCTCTAACTTGTAGCACTTTGTATTGCTCATTGTATATTTGAGAAGCTTGTAGTTGCATTTTGTACATTTTTGCCTTGATTTGTGCATTGTCAACAAGGGGGAGAATTTCTGGAGCATTTGGAAAGGGGGAGAATTTCTGAAGAATTTCTGGAAAAGATTTTGAAAGTTTTATGAGAGTTTGAGCATTTTCGAGTTGTTTTTCGCACGCACAAGTTCACTTGTTCAGGGGGAGTTGCATCTTTGCAGGGGGAGTGCTTTGTATGTCCTGAAAAATGATTTGGAGATTTGTGATTTGTGCTTTGTGCTTTTGCTCTTTTGCCGATGGTGTTGAGCCCTTTTCGCTTCCTATGGAAGGGTCGGCGTTTTCTGAGTTTTTCTCTTGTGAGTGACTTTGATTTGGCTTGTTCTTGCTTTTGGTCACTTGCTTGAGCGATTGGTTTTCGATTTCTTTTCTTTTTCTTTTATTATCATTGGTTACTATGTGTGTGTTGTCAATGCACTCATTAAGGGGGAGATTGAGGACCCGGTGTGTCCGAGGACCGGTGGATGGTCGCTTCCTGGTGTGATGAGTGATTGACAACGTGGTGTGGACTGACGTTTCCTTTGGCTCAAGTATTGCAGGTGTAGAATGCGGCTTGGTTGCATTGGTGCAGGTGAAGAACATGCACGAAAGGTCTTAGCCATGACGGCCTCCGAGGAGCGGAGAGACAAGTAGGCCTGGTTCGAGGGACCTGGTGGCCAGATGGATCAAGTGCGGTTCACATGGTGGCAAGAACGAGCGAGGGGACGTGGTTCCGGAGCGAGGTAGCGGCTCACAACCGAAGCTCGTACGCGGACGAGAAGCCGGTGCAAGGTAGCGGCTCACAACCGAAGCTTGCACGCGGGGTTTTGGTGATTTGGCCACAAAATCATCGCTGGACGGTTTCCCTTGGTTTGGGTCTCAAAACCAAGGTCGAGGACTCGACGAGGCGAAGTTCGGGCAGCTGGGCCGAGGTGACCAGCCAGGCCCAAGTTCGGCGTCGAGGAGCTTCGATCCGGAGGACACGCGGCATGACCGCAAGGCTTGCGTTGGAGGGAAGCTAGCTTGCGGTGGAAGGTGTACCAGCCAGAAAATATCTGAAACCAAATGACAAATTTGCCCCTGAGGGGTATGTATCACTTAGGGGTAGTTTAGTCTTTAGAGCACCACCACTTGGACTATATAATAGACCCCCTAGGGGTTGGTGGCTGCCATCTCTTTTGCATTCTCTCTAGTTTTCCTTTCATCCCTTCCACCTAGAACTAATTTGAATCATTCCTAGTTTGTATAGGTGAATTCATGGTTGGTTGATTGAGTTTGTGCTGCTCATCTTTGTGCCATGATTTGAATCCACGAGCTCCTTTTCTTTTTCCTATTTTCGGAGGTATTTTCGGAGCTATTTTTGAGGGATTCTTATTCTTCACTTCCTAGGGCGTTTTCTCTCGGATTTCTTTGGGGGATTCACGTATGAGTGCCTTGTGCCTCTTTTGCTGGTGATCTCTTGCCCCCAAACGCCGGGAATCGCTTTGGATTTGAAGTTTTTGGGATGAACTCGAGTTCTTCGTGTTCTTTGCTAGATTTGAGATTCCCGGAGTTCTAGATGGTTTGAAGCCGAGATCTTTGGGGCATAGCCTCTCCTTGAGGTGTATATCATCTACCCAAAATCTTGTCTCAAGGCTCCAAGTATTTTGGGAGATCCATTCCCGAGTTGACCATTTTCGCTGAGTCGATCTATCGATCCGATCGGTTGTTCTTGGCTCGGTCGGATCAATCGACCGCTAGCGCTCAGTAGCTTTGCAAAGTTTCTGGTAGAAGATCGATATTTCGATTGAAAGCTCCGATCGACCGGTCGGATCATCCGATCGCTCTGTGGGTACTGTGGACCTATCGATCCGACCGGAGCGGCTTGTACAGGTCGGATCAATTGACCGGTGATTTTTCACTCAACAGCAGTTTCACTTGATAGCGGTCGGAGCATAGGTGATTAGTCCGACCGGTGCTTTCCATGCTCGGTCGGATCAATCGACCCGTGTAAATTTTGTTGAACTTTGCACTGGTTTTCTCACGGTTGCGATCGGAGCATACGCGGTAAATCTGATCGACTGGTTTTTGCTCGGTCGGATCAATCGACCTGTACAATTTTTGTAGAACTCTTCCTGTTGAGGTCACATCTTGTGCTCGTTTTGTTCGAATCTTTTTCCGCTGCATTGATCTAGTTCCTAGGGTCAGTAGCTTCTAACTAGCTACGTGATCTTGGCTGGATTGTCGGATTGGCTTGGAGTTGATTTGGGAAAAGCCAGATTTGGGAAAGAAATTTTTATCGGCTCCCATTCACTCCTCCCCTCTCTGGTCGCGTTTCGGTCCTTCATATGTCCTTGATCATGCCAAACATGAATGTATCATCATCTTGAGGAATGTGCATATTGATATCATTGAGCACTTTTCAGCTTGAGCTAGTGACTTGAACCTTTGTCTTGGAATGAAATCCTCTATTAGTTCAATTCACCTTAACTTAAAGGAATTTGATACTTGTCATTATGAAAACCAAATGTGACCAAGATATATCAAGTTGAACCCCAAGAAAGTTTCGTCACCCTAGCAAAGATCCCATGACTTCAAGCCTCAACTTGATCACGCATTGCCGGTACCTTGAAACACCATCCCGAGATCCAACCCTTCATTCTTGCATCACAAAGACCTTCACATAGACTTATATCATGAATGAAGACCAATTCTTGATTTGCAATATATCCAAGAACTTTTACTATTTCTTTTCTTCAAGACAGCCATGTCTTCTATGCAAGCCTTCAATCAATTTAGGGCCAAGTGATATCTCATAACATTATGCCTCTTTTTTTTTTATATATTTCATCATGGCTTGCAACATTCACAATTTTATCCATAAGTAATATTGATGTCCCCATATGCATGTTAATGAGTCTATGGAGTGATAGAGAACGTGTCTCTTTCCTTGTTGCACATAGACTTGTTATTCATCATATTTTAGTGCCATAGGAACAATCATGTCATGCTTATGAGCCGTACACATTTTATTCAATCAACAACCACATGTATACAATAAATATATAAACTAATTCCTGCTCATAAACTTCAAGAGATACATTAGTCCTTTAATCGTTTTTTCACTCAATTCACCAAAACCCACTTAAGGGATTAGATGCACTTTCAATCTCCCCCTTTTTGGTGATTGATGACAACCCGATTAAAGCTCACAAAAGATATATCAATTCAGCTTTTATATTCTTAGATTTAGTGAGAGCTCCCCCTTAATATATATGTGCAATGAATTGACTTTTCAAAGTTAGCCTCAAATGCTAATTTGCACATATTTCAATAAAACATGAAGCTCCCCCTAAATCTCAGAATATGTGGGGTGCAACAAGAGTGTGATAACAAATGAAAGAGATATGTGATGCATATGACAATCAAGAACACTTAATCAAGATAAAAGAAATTTTGTGCTGTCTCAGGCAGACCCGGTCCAACCGACCCCTGAAGGCGGTGCAACGGTCCTGCCTGTTCAGCACAAAAACAGCAAGCATCACTTAATTTTTGCAGAACAAACTACCACAAGGTCGCTTAAAAATTTAAACAAGTTCAACACACAGAGTAGCACACATTACAAGGTTCTCAAGTCCACAAATAGATAGAGTACGAGATTATTACAGATCCAAATCCAAACCAGAGTCTCAAATCCAAACTACGAGATGGTACGAAATTATTACAGAACCAGGACAAAAGCCTCTAACACATAGAGACCGGTCTGACCGGTGTGCCAACCCGGTCAGACCGCCCCACATAGACAAACTGAAAGGATGTAAATCCAAGGCTTTAATCTTCACTCTTCTCCCCCTTTGTTGTCAAACACCAGAAAAGGGCCTGAAGAAGAGATGTGGAGCTGATCACTGACCCTCGGTGCCATCTCCACCGCTACCCATAGAAGGGTTCCCCCATACTCGTGTCCTTCAATCATCCGATGCAAAGAAGAATTAAGATATCAAGAATGTTGCAGGATGATTAGTCAAGGAAGTATTTGAACTGAGACACATAGGATTAAAGAGATCCGCTGAGAGACGATGTGCCCAATCCTCAGTAGCAGAAGATGTGGAAGGAAGGTGAGAGCCAGCTGCAGCGGAGTGTGAGGCACTAGGTTCACCAAGACCTAGGCCTATGGAGTGACCACCCAAGAAGCTGCCATAGCTGAGTCTGGATGCATAATCATGCTAAGGTGGGACTGACTGAGGTGCTGAGCCAATGGAGGAGGTCATGCCAGCAAACAAAGTAGAAAATCCACGATAATCTGGTCCATAAGGCACTGGAGGAGGTGTCTGAAGGTGCTGAGTGGGTGGAGGTGCCATGGAAGAAGACTCACCCTGATTATAAAAGAATAAACCCCCAAACTCCTCATAGTATTGTGTCTTACTGTGACACTTCATGACATCCTCAGAGGATGGAATCTCAGGTAACTCCGGAGGTGGGGAGAGAGGTGGTGGAGGGTTATCTGGAAACATGGCCGAGTGTAGCCTATGGACTTCTTCCCTTCCCTTCCTTTGATCAATTCGCTGCTGTTTGAGATCCACCTGAATATCCCTTTGGCTCTTACAGATGCCAGCAAAGAAATTGAAGAACTTTTTGATTGGAGAGGAGGGCTTCTTGCCATATGTTTACTGGTCAGATGGAGACCGGTCTGACCGGCCCCCAGGGGCGGTTACACCGGTCTCAGGTGCTTCAGCGGCTGCAGGCTGAAATCCTTCTCCTAGCTGCTCAGATGCGGCGCGCTGCTGTGGAGGAGTGAATGGCCTGATTTCCTTTGGGACTCTTGGCTTGAGAGGCTCATGTCTTCCATCTTTTTCTATTTTGCCCAATTGACACACTTTTTCAATAATAAACATAATGAAGGGTGCATATCCTCGACCGCTCAAAGGATGTTTGGAAATGTGCTTGATCTCCTCCCAAATAAAATCTCCAACATGAAAGCGAGGAGCTCCCAGTCGCAAGTACCACATCAAGTTCCTTTGATGACGTGAAATATCCGATGTGTTTCCACCTCGTGGAGTAAGACTGGATCTAAGGAGGCGGTTAAGGATTGCATAGTAGCTATAGAGACACTTTACTCTTCCAAATTCAGAGGGGTTAGTACCGGTGGGATACATGAACCCCAACTCCTTTGCCTCCATAGCCTTCCTTTGATGTATCACAACAACTGTCTCATCATTCTCAATCATGAGTAATGCACAAAAATGAGGGAATGTGATATGATAGTTTGCTCCTTCAGTCCTCCAGAAAATAGCTCTCTCATTCTCATGATAACCAAAGTAACAAGTAGCATAGAATTGAGCTATCAGCTCCTTGTTCCAATGATGCCTAAATTTCATCAAATGGATGATTCCCTGACTTTTGCAATGATTTGATCAAAGATCAGAAACTTTGCTTTTCTCATGTGTCTCCAATCCACATATTGAGCTTTTAAGGTCACATCACTCTTTTTCCCACTAATGATGGTATAGTGGAAATCCTGCTGAAAAAGAGTCCAGAATCTGCAATCAATGGCTGTGGTGTGAGCGTTCACATATGGGTCCTCCCTTCTTAGCCTTCTAGCTATCTCGGTCATCCCCTCACCTGAATAATTAGTAGGTCTCACTCGGGCGGGGTAGGAAGGAACCCTGGTTATGGGAAAAAGTGCATCATCCTCACTGCCAGCATCTCCACTCTCACCTAAGTCCACTTCATCATCACTATCCTTATTTCCATCACAACCATCATCACCACCAGCATCATCACCACTCCCACTGCCATTATCACCTCTGTTCGTACCAGGGGCAAGACTAGGTGCAATACAAAAGGTCTCATCCTCAATGCTGTCATCACTGCTAGCCTCACTTTCCTCAACTCTCTCTTCCTCAACAATCACTATATCCTGATCTGCCGCCCTCTTTTCACCTTTTGGTCGGAGCCTTCTTGAATAAACATTCGGACCACCGCTCGGACCGATTTGAGAGGATGGATCATGATTTGACTTTTTGATCCTTTCGGCATGTCTTCCACTAGGCATTTCACACTTCTTCCCGAGTCATAAGATGTGTAGAATTAAGTGTGAGACCTCAAGATAAAGATTGGGTTGTAAAAATAACTTAAAATGGCAATTTATGAAGACTTGGGCTGATCTGTGCAGGGTCGGTCGCACCGGTCCCGAAAACCGGTCACACCGCCCCTGACAAAACAGAGCGAAGTGTTCTAAATGCAATTTCAAGCTACTGAAGGAATGTTTAGGCATAAATCCATGAAATGTTGAGTGCTCTAGGGAATAAGCATGATCTCAGCAACTAGGAATTGATACTAAGAGATTTTTCATAAAGGACAGATCTAGATGGAATAATGTCTTGATATTAGAGAGATAAACAATTCTAGAGAGATAATGATTGATCTTATTGCATGATTGCACAACTTAGACCTTGACTGGGCAGGGTGGTCGAACCACCCCTGGAGACCGGTCGCACCGCCCCTCCCAGCCAAACCCTATGTTTTGAAATCGAGCAATGTGACCAATGAAAATGATTCAGCTCCTAGGATATGCTTCTATGAGGTATTGTAGGATGATTCACCAGAGGAAATTCAAATCTATGGCTTGAGTGAGTAGATCGACGAAGAACAAGATTTGAATACCTTTGGAGGGAAGAGAACGAGTTCAAATCCAAGGGGCCGGTGTGGTACTTGGTTACACCGACCAGGGGCACCACAAATCTTCAAGAGAACAAGCTTTTCCTTGGTTGAAATCTCAAATCGCCATGGGAGAGAGGAGGAAGGGTGTGGCGTCGGTTTTGGGAGAGAGGAGAGCTGTTGGGGGTGAAAGGGTAGGTGAGGATAAGGATAGAGTGTTGTAGATTCACGGGAGGGTAAAAAGTAACTGCCTGGCCCATATCGGTTGCACCGGTCCGGCAAGGCGGTGGGACCGGTCTGGCATGGCAGAGGGAGATGAGAGATTTGATCCCTTGAACTTCTTCCTTTTGATTGATGAGAGATACTATCAAGATTATGTCCAATAAAGCCTATTTATCTCAGACGAATTGAGTTTTTTCCAAAAAGGATTTCATAGTATCTTGCTTCTTCCAAGAACTATGGGTGGGTAGAGTTGGATCTTG
Organism: Urochloa ruziziensis; assembly: GCA_015476505.1. Taxonomy (NCBI): domain Eukaryota; kingdom Viridiplantae; phylum Streptophyta; class Magnoliopsida; order Poales; family Poaceae; genus Urochloa; species Urochloa ruziziensis. Next base: position 49,912,805 of record CM027119.1, read on the forward strand.
TGAACTTGAGAAAATTTCACTACTAATGACCAGCCATCAAACAAACACTTTGAACAATGGTCATAGCAGATTCATATGGTCAAAAAGGACCAAAAACCAAATGTTTTCTCAAAAACACACTTTCTATCATGCTGGTATATGTTTTTTGAAAGACTATCCTATGTCACACAAATATATGGTAGTCCAAGATAAAGACCATGTCGGCATATTTAACTCTTGTGAACTTGAGAAAATTTCACTACTAATGACCAGCCATCAAACAAACACTTTGAACAATGGTCATAGCAGATTCATATGGTCAAAAAGGACCAAAAACCAAATGTTTTCTCAAAAACACACTTTCTATCATGCTGGTATATGTTTTTTGAAAGACTATCCTATGTCACACAAATATATGGTAGTCCAAGATAAAGACCATGTCGGCATATTTAACTCATGTCTTTCACAATGACATGTACTTGACAAAAGTCAATAATAAGAAAGACATCAACTAAATATTCAAAAAGCATGATAAGGGAGGTTTACATTGGATTAACCATATACAAAGATACACACTAGCATGTCGAATAACTTAAATGCTCAAATGTACAACATGAGTTTCTAGCCACATACCTTTGCCATTTAAGTCCTCACTATGTGCAATATAAATTTATGCTCAAGACTTGCTCTCTTAATAATTTTGCTAGGTCAACATAGATAGAGAGAAAGCATTAATTTGCACAATCACAAGTTCCACATTTAGTGACCTCCTTGATTTGAAAGCACAAGGATCACCAAAAATGGAACCCCACAATATAGGCTAAATTCCTTTTCAAGGCCAATCAAAGAAATTTAAACTATACTATGGTGAGTAGCCATGCAAGGGTTAGTGGCATAATCTAAAATAAAGATTCTTCAACATTTACCATTTTTGGAAGTTCATATGATGGCATACTCAAATGAGGAACTCATTCTCATAGATGAGACTACAAATTCACTAGAAGAAGAAGTTAGTCTCACAAGGACACAAGTTTTATAATGAGCCCCCCCCCCCCCCCTTAATTTGTGCATAAGAGATTTGAATTTTCTTTTGATGCACTTTCAATTCTATTAAGAACCTTTTAGACGGGGCTCACTCTAATACTTGGTCAAGACACATAAGGTTTTGCATTATTGAACGAGTGTCATATGTACTTACTATCAAATATGCAAGAAAACATGTCCAAAACAACCCTTGAACCGGATCTTCTGGAACATGACCGGATCATCCGAGATCACTCAGTGACTTTTCAAGAAGATGACCAGATCATCTGGTATAGGATCGGATTATCCGATCTCTGCCAGAGGCAAATGTAGCCTTCTGGCCAAAACCGGTCCAACCGGTCCCTGAGGGCGGTTACACCGGGTTTACCAGAAGAACTACATCTCCCCCTTTGTTCATGCCCTTGCCATTTGTTGAATTGATTTCACAATTGAGTTTGTGTCAAATACTAGAGATGCTCAAGATGCCATTGGATGAAATGATACATCATTATTTATTCACACTTGGCCATTTTCTTCATTTTCACTTGATGTAAAGATTAGCCAAGTATCCAATGCATCTCCATGATCCTGCAAGCTTAGTGAGCAAGTTTTGGTACCCAAATCTTGTTGGGTCCTTTGAAGTTAGTCACAAGGTGCTTAGGAACCCAAATAGCTCTTATACTAGTTTGAGGTGAGTTAATCACCTTGATATTGCAAGTACTAGTTTTGTGATTCCCAAGCTTAGTGATATCATATTGGACTAAGCTTGACTTAGGAAACTCACCATTTGGGCAATCCTTACTCAAGTGCCCCTTTTGTTGACACACATAGCATCGTCGGTTGTTGTTCTTGATTGGAGCTTCCTTGCACTTGTTGTCTTACTCCTGATTGAGTTCAAGCTTGTTGAGTTGAGATCTTGCTTGGTTGCACTTGTTTTGAGAAGATTGTGCAGCATGTGCCAGGGGCAGTTGCACCGCCCTGGCAACCCAGTGTGACCGGGTTTGGACAGGCTCCAATTCATTCGGATCAATTCTGCACTCATTGATCATATGACCCTTTTCTTTGCACCTGTAGCAGATTCTCTGAGCTTGTCTTCTCTCAAGTGTTGCTTAACTCTTTTGCTTGCTAGACTTGTTAGATGAGGGGTTCACTCGGGATGAAAGCTTTGACCCCTTCAACTCTTCTTGTGTCTTGTGATTCTTTGCTTGATCTAGTTTAGAATTTGAGCTAGTGACAGTGGATCCCTTCTCAAGCTTCTTCACCATGTTGTCACGGTTATCTTGAGAAGGTTGCACTTGACTCACGCTTCTACTCTTGACCAAGTCATTCTTTAGCTTTCCGGTCTCTTGCTTGAGTTCATCATTTTTTTTTGCAATGAGATCATCACAAGACTCTACAAGTACATGCTCAATGCTAGATTGGCTTGTTTGAGAGCAACAAGATTTAACACAAGATAATTCAATATTGACATGTGAGCATGTGCATGTGGGTGTGAGGGGTTGATAAAGTTTTACCGATGTGATAACAACCTCATGAGCTATTTCTAATGAGTATATGAATCTACAAGCTTCTCATGAGAATTTCAAGTTCTTTATGAGTTCCTTGCAAATCTAAATACTTGCTAGTGAGCTTTTCAAGTTGAGCATTGAGCACTTCATTGGCATTTTCTAATTTTTTTACACAAGATAACGCATTAGTAGCACAAGCATAATCACATGCCAATGAATCATACTTACAAACCAAGGAAACATGAGATGACTTGAGAGCAATTAGTTCTTCCGTCAAAGAACTAACTTTCTCATGAGATTGACAACTTCCTCCCTTGGTCTTCTTCTTCCTTTTCTTCTTTTCTTTCTTGGCCATCAAGCACACAATACCCTCATCACTTGAGGATGGAATTTCTACAGTGGAAGCCTTGCTTGAATCAATTCTTGTGCCTTGAAGAGATGTTGATGCATGTTCTCTGTTAGGGGCGGTTGGACCGGGGTTGCAGACCGGTTGGACCGCCCTCTGCACAGAGACAGCATCAAGCTTGTTTTGCTCTTCTTCTTCCACACATGAGATCACATGAGGTTCATGACAGTTGGTTGATGAAGTTGAGCACTCCTCATGTGACTCCATGTCTTCTTGCCTTTCATCATCATCACTCTTGAAATCTTCAAAAATCTCTTTTATGAGAGTCCAAATGAGATGTGCATCTTCTCGGATTTCTTTCTTTCTAGAAACACTATCCCATATATCTTCACAAACAGCACTTCGCAAGAAGTTAGTAACACAAGCATTGAGTTGCGAACATGCTAACTCCTTTTGAGTGATCTTTGAATGATCAATGTTGTCAATATCAAACTTAGGAGGTAGTATGCTAGCAACAAGAATATGCTCAACCACAGGATCTATATTTCTAAGAGTAGAATGAACATTTGCTGACCAAGAAGCATAGTTTGAGCCATCAAGCTCGAGTGGCTCAAAGTTTACCTCAATCGACATCTTTTCTTCACGGCGGTTAAGCTTTGATGTGAAGCCTTGCTCTGATACCAATTGAAAGGACCTAGATGTCGCATAGAGGGGGGTGAATAGGTGAGTTGACCAATTAAAACTTCTACACTTGTTTCAGCCCGCTGTCAGGGGCAAAACCGGTGTGACCGGTTTCCCAGGGCGGTTGCACTGCCCCTGAATAGAGGACTTCACCAAGTGCAGCTCAACCCCCTCTTGATCTTCTAGCACCAATTTGACTTGAGGCACAGCTTGTCAAGGTGTTTCTTTGCAGGTTCACCTAGTCCCTGCACACACTAGATGTATACCCAAGTAGATCGAAGCGGAAGCAAAATATAAAGCTAGAAAGAAATCAATGAGGCAAGGAGACACAAGGATTTTTTCCGAAGTTCAGACCCACCGCATGCACACAACCGGCAAGCTCGGTGGTTCCTAGTCTCCGTTTGAGGCACCCCGCAAGGCCACCTCGCCAAGGTGTATACACGCCACACCTTGGCTCTTCACTAAGAAGAAATGGTTCCCTCAAGGTGGAAACCGACCTTTACAAACTTCCGGTTGCTTACCACACAATTGGTAGCTCACCGGCGACGCCTAGCCGTCTAGGAGCCAAAGCTCGAAGAGTAACAAATGTCACAAAGAACTTCTTGACGTCAACCACAAGTGCTCGAGCTATGGGATGCTCACAAATACTCTTTAGGCTCTGAATTTCTCCCACTCAAAGTTTCTCTCAAACCCAACTCACAAATGTTGCTCAAATCACACAAGTCTCACAAGGGAAGGGTTTGGGAAGTTTCTCAGGTGAAGATGGAGTGTGGGAGGGCTCAAATTCACCAAGAACCAGTAGCCTTCAACGAGGAAGGCTAAGGGGGTATAAATACTCCGTCCATATAAAACTAGCCGTTGCTCTGTCAGACCAACCCGGTCGCACCGGTCCCAAATACCGGTTGCACCGGAATTTTGAAACTACTAGTCGTTTCCCTGGTCAGAAGGGAAAGGCGGTCAGACCGCCCCTGGAGGGCGGTTGCACCGCCCTTGGGCAGAGAAGCCCATCCCTTTACAAAGTTAAACTCTCAAGGCTATCTTTCATGGGTTAACCTATGAGCACTTTAATGATGTCAGTCATGAGCCAATGTTTCATCCCTCTTGATAGTATGACATGCCTAAACTCAAGAACAAATCAAGAACTAAATCATCCACTTGAGCTTGTATGTCCTTGATCATGCCAAACATGAATGTATCATCATCTTGAGGAATGTGCATATTGATATCATTGAGCACTTTTCAGCTTGAGCTAGTGACTTGAACCGTTGTCTTGGAATGAAATCCTCTTTTAGTTCAATTCACCTTAACTCAAATGAATTTGATACTTGTCATTATGAAAACCAAATGTGACCGAGATTCATCAAGTTGAACCCCAAGAAAGTTTCGTCACCCTAGCAAAGATCCCATGACTTCAAGCCTCAACTTGATCATGCATTGCCGGTACCTTGAAACACCATCCCGAGATCCAACCCTTCATTCTTGCATCACAAAGACCTTCACATAGGCTTATATCATGAATGAAGACCAATTCTTGATTTGCAATATATCCAAGAACTTTTACTATTTCTATTCTTCAAGACAGCCATGTCTTCTCTACAAACCTTCAATCAATTTAGGGCCAAGTGATATCTCATAACATTATGCCTCTTTTTTTTATATATTTCATCATGGCTGGCAACATTCACAATTTTATCCATAAGTAATTTGTTGCAATGCCTGTACGCTACGTGCGTTCTCCTTAGGGCTTAGAGCACGCCGTAGCGGACAATTTTTACAAGAATGGGTGTCTGAACCGAATGATCGGCAATGTTGTTTGAAATGGCTCCTGTTAGTAGTATTGGTTTTGAAGATCTACAGATGTACTATAATGGTGATGTATGCACTGTTTGGTCACGTACGTTGGGCTTTCATGTGCTCTTGGCAATAATAATTCAGCCCATTTTGTTCTCCACTACTAATAATTCAGAATTTAGCGATCCACAAACAGATCAGATTTCGCTTTGAAGTTTCAACTGTCCACTCCAAGCAACGCCAACATTATCTTCGATCAGCATGTCTGATTAGTTTAGCCAAGGTGTTGAACTACATACAGCTGCCCAGAAGAACTATATTCTTTTTGTCCATGGTGAGCCCGGCCAGAAACATCTCTCTTTTGCACCCATCTGTTTGTTTTGCATGCTTGATTAGTTGGTGATCGCTCGTACCACGTGAATGGATGAACTGATTCGTATCAGTAATGAGAGCTCTCAAAGAAAGCTGGTAAATGGCCATACAGATACTGAAGAAAGCGCATGTAAATCACCCCCATGCTTGATTAGTTGTTCGCAAGGTTGCACCAGTGCTCATGCTTTTTATAACCAAGGCCTGAAGAAGTGCATCTTGTAGTTTTTTTTGTTTTTTTTGTTTTTTTTTTTTTAGGGAAAGAGCCGCAAGCCCCTAAAGTTCCAGACACCAAAGCAAAGAAAACGGAAAAAGAAAAGAAAACAAAGGGATACATTTAGGTTCTTTAGCAGCCTGTTTATCTTGAGTTCAAAGTTCCACTTGTTAACAGTTTACTTTTGTCACATCTTTGATTGAGTTTGATAACTTCACTATGTATCCTCTTTTTTACTCTTGCGTAATCTTTTTTGTTTGGATACGACTATCATTAAGATCTATCAGAATGGGCCACTGAGTGCTTATTTTGCTTCGTGGACCAGTAGGAACGAACTTCGCTAATAATTCTATATGTCGATTTTGCTTTCATGCAGTTGATTCAACCGTCTAGGATTTCAACTCCTTGAATGTTTCACTTGTTTCTCTTTAGGTCTAGCGACTTTGACCTGAGGTGCAAGCTTTCGAATGCAGTAGGAAGGTTAGGTGTACCTGATTATTCATATTTTTTGGTAACACTTCAGGGAAATACAGGTATGCTGACCGAGTGTAGGAAGCTAGTTTCTGAACCTGCCTGCTATGACTATTCTAGGGACAGTCTTGGGCCCCAAAAACACAATTATGAGCAGGCCATGCTGTGAGAAACATGCAACTTGGATGGGACCGTTTCCATAGCCCAGCCAACTTGTATAGCCAAGTAATTTTCAGAGTTTCCTTTTGGTTTGGAAGCAGGTTATTTGAAATCTAAAGAGGGCTGCTTAACAGCGATAAGTATTCCTACATCAAACGTACTGCACTGTTAGACTATATAAGATTGACACTGCACATTGAGGTTATCTGTGACTGAATAAACATGTTGACTTCTTTGAGTAAAATGGATGCAGACTTTTTAGATTTTCATTCAGCAAATTGCTTCTTGTGACAGCATCCAATTGGACGTCCACTGCCAAAATGTGAACAAGATGATAGTGGGGAGATGGAAGCATGATATGCCACCATTCTCCAACGCCAAACAACTAGTTTTCTCATCACAAGTTATGAACATGGTGCTGGGCATTGTTCAGAACTTCATATTATGAACAATGAATCTGCAGTAACTGAGTAGATGGCTTTGGCCGTTCCCATTCTCCATTGATGCAAGCAAAACTGATTTTCCTAGAATCAGTCGGAATCTGTGTTGAATGCAGAACTAATGGAGCAGAATCTGAACAGAATAAAAAGTTTCAGCCAAAATTGCCTGCGATCGCACCGTGTTCCTACGATCAGTTCCGGATCATGCTTTTACTGATTGAGATGTTACATAACATAGGAGAGCACAATAAAAAAGTGGTGTGATAAGAACCACCCTTTTGAGACTTTGTGGTGCTAATGTCTTTAGTAAGAGGAAAGTACGACCGATCAGCATACACTTTAACATAAAAGGTGAAGGAAACCTTGGTTGGTAGTCACAGCTGAAAAAGTGAATGTGCAAAATGGAGGACATCAAGAAATGATGTTGTACCACTTCATCAGTGGATTATAAGGCAAGTACAAGGTTGTTTGAGCTTCCAAACGTCCAATCTCATCTCTGTGGCATGAAGTGAAGGGTACTTTTGAACTGGGAGACAAATTTATGGAAGTTCAGGCTTCCAGTCCATACTTCACTGTGTTAAGGAAAAAGAGAAGCATATTTGAGATTCACCATTCCTGTCAATGACCAACCATGGTGTAAACTCATGGTTTTCCATGGATACAGTTCACTTCCAGCAAGACCAGGTGATACATGGTCTACAACTTGGTAATTCTTCGATTCGCACATAAAACTTTCAAATGATAGATTATACATCATGGACAGTGAATAAGCAAAAGTAGTTTTATGTCACCACCAGTGTCAAAACTGTCTGGAAGAAGACCAGAATTTCATGACACTGGGCCGCAGGAACTGACGGCCAGGGCACGCTAGTCATGTGGATTGATCGATGACACTACAATAGCCATGTTTTTTTTTTATTTACGGCACTTACATTCTGCAACGTGCTTAATATTTTTAACTAAAGCAACGTGCTTAGTTCTTCTGGGAGTAACAATACATACCTGCTCTGACGGCAACCATCTGTGCTTGGTTTCTGAAATTTCTTGCTTCCAAGAGCTCTTCAAGCTCAGAGTTCAGACTATAGTTTCAGAGCTGGATAAGAAATATTAAGGCACGTGCTTTTGAGAGGGGAAGAATGGAGAAATCAGGTGCAATCAAGTCTTGCTCAAAAAGTCAGTCAGCAGACAAGCTGATCGGTCGACGTAGTTGAATTCTTGAATGGATACTTACTGTTTGATTGGTTCGCTATTCTGAATCAGTGACGTGTCTGTTAAATTTCGAAACGTGCTCAAATGAATAGTTTGACATTCTTTGGGAGCTCAGCTGATACGTATCATAATTGAGGCATATGAAATTGGCTTCTTAGAATACTGAAGTGTTTTAAATTTCAGAACGTGCTCAAATTGACGGTTTGATTTTCTCAACTACACAGCACACACCCCATAGCACCGTATTTTGTCGACAAAACGTCCCTTTGTGACATTAGCTTAAGGCATGAACACGTACTATAAGAGAGTTAAAGATACTGTTCTTGCTACTGCTTTTTTCTTTTGCAGGAAGCTTCGTGTCATGTTCTGGCAGTAAGAATGTGTTTGTCAATCCCTGCAATCTTGCATGGCATCAGTCAAAGTTCCAACCTATCAAAATCTTGTCCAGGAGGGAATAGAAGACTGCGGCTACGGACCTCTGGATTATTTGACTAATCCTTGTTTATCATGTACGTATGTTTAGATTCATTAGCAATATCCCATTTGTGTACGGGTAGGTGCTACCTGGAACCCTAAAGTAATAACTGGTGTGAATTCTTCAAGAAGGTCAAGGTCATAACAAGTTAACAACTGTGTTCTCAACCGAAGTGTTGTGAAGTAGAAGTGAAAGACAATGAAATGGAATGGAAGGGATTATTCTCATTGAAGAGGACTGTTGCTTTTATACAAGGTGAAGGGACATTTGGCCCTTTGGAGGCACCCCTTGGGGAGAAGGTGCCCCTTGGAGGCACCCCCACATGAGGGGGTTTCCCCCTTTCTCTAAGGATTAACTAATTACATAAATAACTAATTAATTACAGGAATTGATCACTAATTAATCTAATTAATTTCTCAACACTCCCCCTTGATCAATTGCTTCTTGAGATCTTGTAAACAGTCCATGAGTGATTCCTTCGATCTTCAGGAATTGTATAGGAAAACTCCTCCAAAAACCCCGTGGGGAAAAAAACCTGAGGAGAACCTAATTTTATGTGTATATGTCATCAAAACTCCTTTAAAACCCGGTGGAAAAATATAAGGAGAAAATGATATGGCATATATGTGATTATTGTCTCATTGTAAACTTATATGAGAAAAACCTTGAAAGGAAAAATCTCAAGAGAAAGTTTGAGATCAATAGTATGATATGTGGATCATATTTGAATAATCTCCCCCAAAACCCAATGGGAAAATATGAGGAGAAATGATATGTCTTTGAGATCTTCTTAAAAACTCTTGTAGAGAAAACAGAAGATATGACATATAATATGTCTTGAATATCATCCTTCGAAAACCCCGGTGGGGAAAATAGGTGATATGACATATATTCTTGTATTGATATTGCCTCATTAAAACCTTTATGAGAAACCTTGTGAGGAAAAACTCATATAGGAAAAGAGTACAATATAATGTCTGAACAGATTATAATTTCAGGAGAGTCTCCCCCTGAGCCTTGCAAAGTTGTTACTTTCCACTGTTGTTGGACAAAAACCTTATGAATAAATCTGTAAGGTTATCACACATTTGATTTGCAAGATGTTTAATGATATTAAACATGTTGGGCAATATACTTGTTGATATTGCTCTTTGAAATCTGTTATGTTTGTGCAATACAAGCAACATTATCTATGTAGATAAGTTCATGATTCAGAAGAATCTAATTTAATCATTCCACACGTACGTGGTGTTCTAGAATGATAGATGGAAGTAGTTATTTGAGTCTAATTTTGATGACTTCATTAGAACTATACCATCATGATATCAGTTTATGATCTAGCAAGATGGGGATCATATAGCTAGTAACTTTGAATCACTATGGTTATAACTTGATTAAATAAATCAAGCTCTTTGGTGCCATAATATATCTGTTGATATAGAGTTTGTCTCCTGCCAAGTGGCTTGATGGAGTTGCGCATTTTAAGCTATAGCAAATTATCTGCAATTGCAATGTTTGGCCATTTTGCAATTTGCAAGATTTGAGTGCTTGCATGGCACTATAGTTGTCATCCCAGGGTCTAGATGATTATTGATCCATCTTTAGGGATTGACCGACCATAAGTGATGATGGATATGATTATCCAATATTATTTTGATATTGACGAACAATATGTGTGAACTGATATATGTGCTTAAGTTGTAAATTTAAGTATAATTTGGTTTTTAACCAAATATGTCATCTCAAATTCCGTCTTAAAATGATTGCTTGTTTGTTTGCGTGCTGAGATAATGGAAAATCCAGTTTGGATTATTTGTGAACACACATATGCAATCATAGTGATCTGAGTAATTCTTCTGTGGAAGAGACTCACTTAGTCAATTGTACTACAATCAATTTGACTATTTCAAGTCATGGAGTGACTTGAGTTTATACACAATGTATGTTGTGGTTTGTACTTCAATTAAAATATAAAGTCTAATGATGACTTTATATGACCGAGTTTATCCAATTTATTTGATCTGCCAATGATCGAATGAAGGAACATAATTTTTTTTTTCACATATACCATCAGAGGTATTGCTTGGTTTTTGCGTGAAACCATGTGCTACAAGCTCTTGTTATTTCACCACCTTGCTTTTGCAAAGAATGCAATGTCAGAAGAAGATCTTACTGCGGTAAATACTTCTCACTAATGAACAAGAGCAATTCTCCTTTATTGCCACCTTTTAATATGACCCAATTTGAGTGTTGAGACACTCTGCCTAGGACTTTTGGTCTGGATCCAGTTAAAGGTGTATGGCAAATTTGAGAAGGAGTACATGTCGACAATTTGTAGTCTTAGAATGATTGATTAATGAAATCAATATAGCATGTGAAAATAATAACCTTTTAGAATTCCATGTTATTTTCCACAACAATGGAATTAGGTAGTTCCAATGATCCAGTGCCTAAATTTATGTGCACTTATACTGGACTTTTGAATGCATAACATTCATAGGCTTTGGATTTGAATATCCATAAAGTGTCAAACAACATTTATGATGTTGATTTGCATTTACTATCTTAGAGGATGTCTCCCCCTGTTTCCGCGGATGCTTGTAATAAGTTGTATCCATAATGACCATACTTCTTCCCCTCTTATTCAATTTGGAAGTTGAGTGATTTTATTTGGTACCTTCACTCTTTCTGGTACATTAATCCGTAGGGATAGGATATGATGACACTTTGATTAGCAAATGCATTTGGCAGGCTATTTGTAATATGTTACAAATATAAGATGCTCTAAACTTGTTAGTTTAGATATTCTTTGGTACGTGGATGTGAGGACTGAATGTGATTAAACATTCTCATTTCTGGCATTCTTTTGTGTGGTATTAATCTCCCCCTAATGCCTAGAATTGTCCTCAAAATGTAATCAACATACGGGCTTATTTAAAATCCCCATAAGAGACCTTAGGTATTATTTGAATGACGGATAATAATACCTTTGTGATGGTCCCTAATGCCCATGGATGTATGTTGAGGTGGTGGTATTGGTATATGCGAAACATAACCAACATTTAATGAGAAATAATTGGCTGAAACAAAATTTTCACGTACATACTGCAACGGAGGGAGCCGTATGATCGCAGTTGAATGAATTTGGATTAATTATGTGGTGTGTAAGTCCACATAGTACCAACTAGATATTGGTAAATTTTCAATTCTATTTTGCTGGTTATGCAAATGAATTATCTCAATAAGATATTCAGTTAAGCCATAATTGAGGTGGACATATATATGGTACTTAGTGCTATAGTTTCCAAGACCAAATAATTCCAAATGATTGGATTTGATCCTGCGTCCAGGATAAGTTGCTCTAAATTGAAAATTTGAGCAATGAATTTGGTAAATTGTGGTGCCTTATGAGTAAGGAACACATGTTAAACTATTTGTTAAATGCATCAATTAGCATTTTAAAGCACTTAAATGGTCCATTTGGTTTCCAAATACAACCATATGCTTGTCTTGAATGTGTTCAAGAAATTGGCTCATTATTTGAAATTTTAAGGTAAGAGGGCCTTAAAATTAATTCTCTTATGACACATGCAGTGCACAATAAATCTGAAGATTTTGAGAATTTTAACTATGACCAATAGAATTGACTATAATTTTTCATTTTATTCATACGATAGAAATGACGAAGTCAATCATATGCAAATTCTTGATTGAATTAAGACTGAAAAATTATTTTGTACACAACATGTGATAGGGATTGATGTATATTGAATACATCCCAAATAATATCAAGGATTTTTCAAATGAGTATTCAATTTGCATATATCCAATTTAATAAATAGAGTGCTGATATGTCATAATGACTCTCAGTCATAGGTTTCAGTATGAAACCATAAAATGAATATGTTGAAAACATATTTACATGATGTAGATACATGAGTGTATCTATGGTTAATAATTAAATACTCATGAGAAGATTGAAATCTCTCATATTTTGATAGTGGTTATTTTGATCCACTAAATGAAATTCCTTTTCTGATTGGTTGAATCCCTAATGGTTATGTATATAGAGTATTAAAATACTCTAGTGCAAGTTTTTACTTGTATGACATATGGGTATCATGTACGAAATACATGATATTAATGATGGGCATGTACTACACATTACAGTATAGTTTTAGACTAATGATAATTCTAGGGATAATTTGGAGACTTATGGAGTTGAGGTTTTCTTGAACCAAATATTTGATTTAGAAATAATATGTACATGAAATGTACAACCACACTTTAGACAAACTTAGAATTTGTCATTATGATCATTTTGATAAAATGAAATTTTATAAATGTGATCCATTATGTTGGATATTGCCATGGAATTGAAAGTCCTGATAAAGTTTGGGCAATATTTATTCTTTGTTGATAACTCAATTGAGAGTTCTAAAGAATAAATGGATCTTCCTCATTTCGATACTCAGTTTTGTAAAACATGAGTGGAGGAAATGTAGTCACACCCAAGGTGTATGTGTGGTAATTTCAAGGATAGATTGGGTCTTTGATTAGGGTAGAACTAAAGTGGCAATGATGCCATGTGTCTCCCAATGATATTGTTCATATCAAATACCCATATTGGAGAATAAATCCTATCCAGTGAGAATTTGAAATTTTTATTTCAAAAACATTAGTCATGTCCTACATGAGTAGATCATGTATTTTAATGAATTTACTCGAAGAGTAAATTATATAGTATGAAAATATTGATGTGCAAATTATTGATTCTCAAGTTGATACTTGATTATAAGTGGACTATTCTGAATGTGACAGACGACAAAATTGCTTCACATGTTTTGGACTCTATTCTTGTGAGAATAGATGATCGAAGGATCAATTTCCAAAACATAGTCTCTGTTTTTATGATAGAAGATAGTCACTAAAAAAATTATTATTGCACAATTTTCTACTATTTATTTAAACAAAGTAGATGCCCTTGATTTGTGAATTCAAGACGAGTCTTGAATTAATATACACAAAATCTTATATCTTGGAATTGCAAGTAGTGTGGGCGTCATATTTGATAGGTGATGAAATCATTGCTATCATCATGTACTAGTGTCTGAACACATCAAAAGATAGTCACTAGAATGGTGTGCATCTTGAAGCAGTGGACGAGAAACTCGTTGCTACAGGCATAGTTTGGCATGATTGCAATAGATGCCTTAGACTCCACTGTCTCATGTGTTACACTAGGAGGTAATCACCATTTAGTATAGGCCTTATTTAATTCATATGCAAAATTAGGTATGATAGATCACTATGTGATAGTGTACATACCATAGTAGTATTCTGATACTAGCTTATGTATGGCCAATATGAAATATGAATCAAGATAATTACCGAAATAAAAGGTGGAGACCTTTGACCATTCCAAATTTTAATATTTGGTATGATATGCCAATTTTCTTACATGAGCAAATCATGTATAGCGTTAATTTACTATGGTAAATTAATAATATTGGCGCTATAAATATGCAAAATATTGAAGGCAAGATGATTCTTGTAATAAAATTAAGGTGTACAATGCTACTGTTATATTTATATTCCTGGGGAATTGATGACTTGATAGTCTAATTTTATACAATTGTTATTGTATATAATATTTTGGATATACACTTTGTAGGTAATCATCATAAGATGTAGACCTCTCAGTGATGGGCAAGTAATTTGCTGCCTAAAAGCCTGGTCTTAGGGCAAATAAATTCTTATAGAACTTGTTACAATTCTATATAATTTATTGCAGCCAGTGCCTAGGTCTCCATCACCTTGTGTTATTCCAAATATTTAGATTTATATACCTTAATTTTATTTTTATTTTGCTTGATACTACTTGATGTAGTGTAATATTTAAGTGTCATGTAGTAAATATATTAAATAATTGACACATGAAAAGATTGTTCTAAACTAATATTTGCATAACCATGTGAATCTACGGATCACATAATGTACAATTACTGTGGTAATCATAGTACATTGGTGCTAATTTTCTAAACTTGATAGTCTAGATAGCTATTTACAACAAATAAGCAAATATTACAGAGTCTGAGGACTTAAACAGAACAATCCAGGGACTTATTTATGAACATGTAGAACTGGAATTCTAAAACATATAATTACGAATAAGTTTGGGGCCCTATTGCAAATCTGTGGAGGAGAGAGGGGTGGCTTGGGCCGGTCTGCTGGCGGCCTGACTTGGCTCAGCCTTGGTGGGCTCGGCCTGCAGGCCGAGCGGCCCATTGTGGCCCGTGGTGGCCTGGTCCGCCTGCTGGCGGCCCGGTTAGGCCTCGCTCGGTAGGTGGGCTGGCAGCCCGGCTTGGCGTGGTGTGGCCTATAGGCCACACGGCCCATGTGGCCCATGCGGGTGAGGCCCGCATAAAAAGGGGTAAGGAAGGGGGCGGTTAGGGTTTCAACCCAAATCGCCGCCCGCCCCCAAGAGCCACCGCCGGCGCCTCTGATGGCGTCGCCGCCGCTTGGTGGCTGCGCCGCCGGATGGCGCCACCGCCGCCACTTGAAGTCGCCGGCGAGGTGGACCCCGCCGGTTCCAAACCGGCCTCCCTTTCTCCCCCTCTTCCTCCATGTCCTCCCTCCCCTTTGCGCCGGCCGCCGGCCATGGCCGGCTCTTCACCGGCCGGAGGAAGGACCCACCCTCGGTCCCATGTCCCGTGCCTGGTGCCGGGACTGCGGTCCACTGCTGCGACGCGGCTGTTTGGGCGAGCGAGGATGGCCGCCCGTGGTGGGTCGGTCGCCGACGGCGCCGCCGCTAGTGCTGGAGTTGCGGTGGTGAAGACTACGGTCGAGGTTGGGGAAGAAGGCACCGCTGAGGCATGATTGGGTATTGTCGTTGATTGCAGAGTGCAGAATGGTAAGAATTTAATACATTCTTACTGTTTTTTTTTATTCGTTGCTTCGTATTCTTTTCTTTCGCAGAACGTTGGTATACTTCTGTCCGTCTCGAGCGTTGACACCATTTTTTTTTTTCGCAGCCTTCTGATGCAGGTCGTGGGTGTGGCCGCTGGTTATGGCCCTTGCTTCGACGGGGTCCAGGACAGAGTACACCGGCGGTGATTGCCGGCGACAGAAAGAACGAGAAACTATCCTCTCTGTTTCTTCCCATGTGCCCAATTGCCCAGTAGAGAGCAAAGTGTCTGATAACGTGTTGTGAAGTAGAAGTGAAAGACAATGAAATGGAATGGAAGGGATTATTCTCATTGAAGAGGACTGTTGCTTTTATACAAGGTGAAGGGACATTTGGCCCTTTGGAGGCACCCCTTGGGGAGAAGGTGCCCCTTGGAGGCACCCCCACATGAGGGGGTTTCCCCCTTTCTCTAAGGATTAACTAATTACATAAATAACTAATTAATTACAGGAATTGATCACTAATTAATCTAATTAATTTCTCAACACGAAGAAGGTACATCCGGACTCCAGAGCAGGAAGAGGTCACGTGCACATGGTAATAATATGGTGCGATTATGGTCATGAGCTTAAAACATGTATGTATATAATGTGTACAATTCGGTTAGTGAACTCTTCTCTCAGCTTGAATCTGGTAATGTGGCCCGTCTACTACCTTCATACTTAATTTGTTGGATTTTGACAAAAATATCTTAGAATCCATGATTCCGCTGCAAATAAAAAATACCAGCTGGAAATTTAAGATAAATTATTAAAGCATTGGTTGCAATTAAAAAATAGTTTTTTGTAACATGTGCACTAGATAGTAGATAACTTAATCCATTATGTGTATGCTTGTACGGTTTTATCTCGGAAGTTGCATTCATTATCTAAAACAAATCTCGGAAGTTGCATGTAAGCATTCGTACGTTTAGGGTATCATACGTCCCCTGCCACGAAATCCTAACAACCAGATGCTATATATAATAATACATATATGTGCAAAAATATCAGCACGGAAATCAGCACATTGAATATTTGAATGTGCAAGTTGGGAGGCTAAAATCGGCATCACCATCGATCATGGACTAATTCATTTCCCAGCGACGTTCAAGAAGACTACTAGAACAACTTAACACATAATCTTCTCGTTCAACAAGCAAAACATTAAAAAACTAGGTTCAAATAAAAGCGCGAAAGCTTGGTGCAAATCAAGCGAAAGGGACCCACGAGCCGCTAGCTAAGCTACCGGCCCCTTTGTCCTCTTTTCCGTTGTTCCCCTCGTTGTCCTTCCTCGATCATCCTCTATAAAGGCTGGTGGCAATGGTTTGTCTGTCCACCGTGAAGACAACGGGTTTCATCCTTGCCTAATGCTTAGTACTTCCTAGCTATAGCCACAAGCCACTTTTGCAGCAACGAGCTCTCGTTGATTTCCTTTGCAACTATATACCTGAGCCAGCGATGGGGAGGCAGCCGTGCTGCGACAAGGTGGGCCTGAAGAAGGGCCCATGGACGGCGGAGGAGGACGAAAAGCTCGTTGCCTTCCTCCTCAACAACGGCCAGTGCTGCTGGCGCGCCGTGCCAAAGCTCGCCGGGCTGCTGCGGTGCGGCAAGAGCTGCCGTCTGCGGTGGACAAACTACCTGCGTCCAGACCTCAAGCGCGGCCTTCTGTCGCCGGAGGAGGAGAAGACGGTGATCGACCTGCACGCGGAGCTGGGAAACCGGTGGTCCAGGATCGCGTCGCAGCTGCCGGGGAGAACCGACAACGAGATCAAGAACCACTGGAACACACACATCAAGAAGAAGCTGAAGAAGATGGGCATCGACCCCCTCACCCACAAGCCCCTCCAGTCCCCTGATCCTCTTGCTCCTCCACAGCCAGAGGAGGAACACAAGGCGTTCTCCATTATTGGTGAGGTGCCCGTGGTCCACCTCCTTGACGAAGTGGTCCTGCCATCATGCGACGACGTCGTCGCGGTCGCGGGTGCGCCGCCGCCGGCCAGTAACAGTGGCATCGGCACGGCTTATTCGCCGGAGCCTTCCTCCTCGTCATTGTCGTGCTCTGGCTCTGCAGCGGCGTCGAGCGGTGGCAGCAGCGTGGTCGACGGAGAGTGTCCGGCGGATTGGCTGGAGTGGGCGGAGTCGATGTTGCTGGACGATGACGTGGTGACGGGGCCGCCGGCGTGGTCGTTCGAGGACCCCTTCGTCACGTACCAGAGGATGGCTCTGTTCGATCACCAGGAGGCATGGTGAGTTGATCGCGGAAATTGTCAGGAAGACAGGGAAATCATTGGAACTGCTGGATAAGTCAGAATTACAAAAAAAAAAAAAAAAAAAAAAAAAAAAAGGTAGAGCACAACAAACCGGCTGGCCTCCTGTGGTGGCGCGATGGCCGCCAGCCGGTGTCTTCCGCTGAGCGATGATGGAAGGCGATGAGAGGCCGGAGCTAGCCTCGCCAAGTTGCCATCAAGAGCTTGTGTCTTCTAATTTCCGAATTACAGAACTTAATTAATACTGAAGGATTTAGGACACCCTGTTCATCTTGCGGGTGCTACACTGTACTGTGCCTCCATTCTGAAAAGAATACAATAGTTTTTGTCATATAGTTTGGCTGATTTATATATTTACATACGAGGATATCAATAACGTTTATACTGACTGCTCGCTAAACAAGTGAAATTACACGTAGAGGAACGGAACCGTTGATATCTCTGTTCCCATTATCCCATTGGCATCAGACCCCATGTACAGTCCCACCTGTCCGTAAGAAACATTCAAATCCACACGCAGTCATCGGCCTACGGGATTCCCACCCTCTGTAACTACCGTCTCTAGCTCCTCGCTCCCTGGACATGCTCTGCGCAGTGACCGTGGCTCCGGCGCAAGGGCTGTTCCGTGCCGTCGAGCACGACCAAAGGTACGGAGGAAGACACGTGTGCTCGCGGCCTCGCGCCTTCCCATACTCGTCAACTGTCATGCTCGGCCAGTTTAGTTTGACAGGCAGTGGGTTACCTGGACGATGCGTTGGACAGAGAGGGGCTCTCCCCCACGCAATGCAATTATGAATGCAGTGTTGGTGTTTGTGGTAATGCCTTGTGTGCTGCGCTTGTTTTGCTGTTGCATCTCACCCTGTCCTGAGTCCTGACCGATATGATGCGGATATAATTAGCTGGGAGTTGGCACTAGTTGAAATTGTAGCATTCATATGGTTCCATCTTTAGAGCAAGGCTAATAGATGCGCCCGCTCTTGGCAGTAAACACCATGTCTACTGACTACTGAGTGGTGGTGGTGGACCTCATCATCTTTAATGCTCTCCATGCGACGTGAACACAAACTGAGGTGGTTTGATAAGATAACCCTGTTGAGCTTTGTAGTGAAGGAGGAACATATACCGTTGGATTTGACCTCGGTCAGGTCTATTGGGCCTTTAGGCGAAATTCTAATCCTAAACTAATCCCTGTTAGTTGCCTTTGATTGGGAGGCAAACTCAGCCCATTTAAGGACCCGGCCCCACGCCTACAGCACTATATAGCCAAAGGGGAAACCCCTGATTTCCCTAATCCATGAGTTAATCACGAATTAGCCTTTAGGGTTCTCGTTAACCCTAATCCTATCAATCACTAAGGTGCTGGAAGGCGTGGAAACTCGGAGTCCCTGTTATACATCTACTTCATCTACGCATCTGCTACAGCATCATCAACCTTCAGTCATGGACAGATTAAGTACTGGTGAGTATTAAGTTCATCTAATTCCGCATTAGATTAATGTGTTAGGCGTGATCTAGATCTAGACTAGAGATCCTATGTTAAGTTATTGTTAATCATGTTTAGTCTGATCTAACAATTGGTATCAGTTAGCCAAACCTAGTCCGGTTTTAGATCCCCTAGCCAAAGTTCATGGTTCGGTCAGTGCCTAAGAGGGGTGTTTATGGCGATCTAAGTCATGTTTTAGTTTAAGTTTTTCTACTCAGTAATGTTTTCAATTAAGATCTAGCATGTTTACCTTAAGTTCTACATTCAGTCAGTATGTCTTTATGCCTAGATCTTTAGATCAGTCATAAGCTTCAGGCGAATCTCATGTTTAGTCTAAGATCTAAGGGTTTTAGGTTTCGGCCGGCATTATTAGAAAGTGCATCAATTTCCTAGTCTTGCACGTTCTTCATCATTCAGTGAACCAAAGTTGCTTCGGTTTTAAGTAAGTTCCATGCACATGTTTTTTTCGCATCTCAGCCCAATTCCCGAATGATTACATCATCTCAGCCCAATCCCCGCAAAGTACTTCATGTACAACATCTCAGCCCGCCCCAAAGAATTAAGAAGAAGGGGTAAACTCAGTGCAAAAAAAAAGAGGGATCTCGTATCCTAAGATCTAGGGTTTCCTGAAACCCTAACTCAAGTTCCAGTGAGAGGCTTACCCTAGCCTTGGCGGCCGCGTGTGGCATAAGTTGGCCGCAGGCGACCGCCGTCCTCACGCCGGCGAGCCACGCAGCCGGGGTGCCATTAGAGCCCGGCGGACCCCCTCGACGGGACGCGCACGTCGCACGCGGTGCACCGAGAGGGCCCGTGAAGCTCCGGCGAGGCGGCGCGTTGAGGCGCGGAGGGTACTCAGATCGATTCAAAAACAACTCAGATCCTACCCGAAACCCTAACCCTAGATCTAACCCCCAAACCCTAAGATAAGTAAGAGACGCACCCTAGCCTCGGTGGCCGCGCGTGGCATAAGTCGCTGCGCGCGCGACCGCCGGCTCCACCTCAGGTGGCAGCGCCGCCGCGGGACCTTGAACCCCGGCGGAACCCCTCGACGGGCCGCGCGCGTGACGAACGCGGCGCCGCAGAGAGGCCCCACGAGGCTCCGGTGTGGCGACGGCATGAGTAGCGCCGAGCTTGGGTCTTTCGGGTGGCGACGGCGCACTGTGTGTGTCATCGCCGGCGGCACACGACTGCGTTGAGCTCAGGATCCTATGGATCTTGGCTCTCGCTCACCAGATCTGAGGGAGAAGAGGCTAAGAGGTAACGGCGGGTGGCGGCGCGCCGCCGGCCGCCGACGACGCTGAGCAGAGCCGCTCGGACGGGGGGAAGAGAAAGTGAGCTAGGGTTTGCCTCCCCGCCGTTTTCGGCTATTTAAGCCGGACCGGAGTGCGCTAAGCCGTCCGATGGATCAGACCGTTGAGATGCGCGCGGGGCGGACGCGGTCGCGGTACTGGGCCGCTTTGGCGGCCTGCCCGTTTGCCGCTGGGCTAAGGCCCATAAGAATGGTTCGCTGGGCCGCGCTTCTCTTTTGGGCTGGCTAGCGCAAAGCCGTCTCCGAGCCGCGAGCCCGAGCCGCTGACTTAGCTAGTGAGCAGTGAGCTGCGCGCGCGTCCGCTAGGCTCGCTGGGCCGCGCCATCAGGTGGGCCGCGCGCTAAGCTCTGTTGGGCCATTAGGTGGGTTGCGCGCGCGAGATGTCTATGCCGCGGCGCGATTTTGGGCTGTTTTGGGCCAGATTGAGTCACAGGTTGAATTAAGTCTCTCTTTTATTTAAGTTTTCAACCCCTTTTCTTTTAAGTAAGTTGAGTTTTAAGTTTTATAATTTAGATTTAAGTTTTAAGTTTATTGCTTCCACATTAAGTCTAATTTATTTCTTGCATCAGAAATTTTTAAGCATTAAGTTACACTGTTTATTTAAGATTTTGACCTGTCAGTTTTTAGTGGCTCATTATTTTCAGTAAAAATTTATTTCTTAATTGCAAATTAAGTTTTGAGCTATTAAGTTTTATTTAATTATGCACTGATATATATAAGTAGAGTTTTATGTCGTGCTTTCTGCATGTTACTTTTATGCAATTCAGAAATGCTAAGTTTTAATGCGCTCATAAAATAAAGTTTTAAGTTTTTCATGAGCATGATAACTTTATGGTGCAATCTATTTATTTTCTTGCACTATTTTTGCCTTACCATTAAGTAATTTTCTAAGTTAAAGTTTAAATTCAGCATAAGTTTATTTATAATAATGCTTCTGTCTTAGCATTTCATTTTAGATAAATATGCATTATGATTAAGTTTTGTCATGATTTCGCATAAGTTAAGTTTAAACTTTGCATTATTTGTTCTCTTTCCACCAAGGGCATTTAGATGCCTCTATTTGAATGGAACCACCGGGAAGTTCATTTAGAGTAAACTTATGATTAATTCAACCACCGTTGTTTAATTACGAGTTTAAGTCAAGTTTCGCTTGTTTTCCCCACCGGTGATTGCAAGTTGTTACTTGTTTTGCGTGATTTTAATCAGACTGTAGGGTTATTTTCATGCTTTTATGTGCATCTTATTGTACTGATACTGAGACGTATTTTGTTTATGAATTTTTCAGTTGATTATTCAAAGTTGCTAAGCACCATTGAGCATTATGATGGCACAAACTTCCCTAGTTGGAATCAGGATGTGCTAGGCATTCTCAAGACCTTGGATCTTGATTATGCGTTACGTGAGGATAAGCCAACTGCTCCGGCGGTTGGAACTCAAAATTATGTTGATAAGATAAGTGAGTACAACTCAAATTCAGATAAATGGGAGAGATCCAATGACTTGGCTAAGATGGTCATTAGACATACCGTCATTGAGGCCTTGAGAGATTCTTTTCCTACTAAGATCAACGGTAAAGAATTATCAGTTAAGGAGTTAATGTATTCAATTGAGGAAACATATAAATATAAGTTATCCAGTTTTCTCGTTAAGCAATTAACTACCTCGCGTTACAATAATCAAGGTGCATTGAGCGTACACATTAAGAGCATGGTCAGCATAGCTGAAGAGTTGAAAGTGCTTGGGATACATATCCACAGCGATTATCTTGCACAATTCATCATGGATTCTCTTCCTGAGAACTATCATAAGCACGCTAATACAGAAATGCACGCTCAAGTCATCTGCAACTTTTGCAAGTCAGTCAACCACATGCAAGAGCGATGCCCCAGAATTGCATGGCTTCAGAAGAAAGGTATTTCAGTTGTCTCATAAGTTTTCATTAAGTTTATTTGCTCCCACTAATTTAAGGTGGAATAACTCAGGTGCTTTTGCATATATTAAACTTCCTCTAGGCATTCTTGGACCTTAAAAGAGGGAGATTCAGGGGAGCAAAGTTTACAAGAGTTCATCAAAGTCAAAGACTCTGGAGCTTCGCATTAGCATTAAGTCATTAGTTTTAGATTAATTACCAGTTAATGATGTACTTTAGATTAAGAAAGAACATATTCGTTTTTCTATGATGAGAAATTCTTGATATTTTTGTGTCCTCAATAAGTAATAATACATCATCAAGTTCTTTTGTTGCTTATTTTTCATCGCAATTGTCTTTGACTGTTATTTAAGTTAATTAAGTTAAGCAGCGATTAGACCTTGTCGAATATGTGGCACACTCACGTTTAGACCACAAATTCGAAGGGGAGAATGGAATGTCTCATCAGTTTAGAGATGCTCCTGCTAATAATACTAGTTAATAATTGCTCTCATCCAGTAGAGCTATAATCTTATCTCCATAATATTTTAATTGTCCATAAGTTTCAAGGGCAAAATTAAGAATAAGTTTCATAGTACTCGCTACATCTCATTGCTTCAATTAAGAATAAGTATATATGCGAGACATAATTATACCATTGTAATAGGAGTCATACTCCATGATTACCAACTGCCTCAAATAAGTCAGTGTGATTTTTATTCTTTATTCTGGCCATCGCTGGGTACAGGATAATTTTCACAGGTTCTGTTGTTCTATCCATTTTCTGGCCACCGTTGTTGTGGGTTAGTTCAATTTGAACCAGAGACGGTTGAAGTATGATTTGTGTTCATGATTCTGCCACCGCTGTTTTATGAACATTTAATCATAGCTTTGCTACTCTAGTTCATCTTCTGGCCACCGCTGATGTGGGCTGGATTAGCAAGGGAAGTTTTATCAGTGGTATCTAAGAAAGATATAGTCAATGCCGTACCAAAGATAAATAAGTTAAAGAGCATCCATTGTAAATTATTTTAGATAAGTTTATGGTCCGACACATTTAATATTCTGATTGTTCAGAGTTTAATGGAAGCTCACTAAGAAGAAAGGAAATGGGGGAGAAGAAAATCTTAATGAGATATAGCATAAGTTTTTTCTCTGTATTGATAATTTAAGATGAGATATATATACATATATGATTTTCTCATATATATTTATATTGTGCCATAAGTATTTTCTCCATTCTTTGTCTAACTCTGTTGAGGATGTACATTAGCTGTCTAACCACAACAGAGATATGTAATGTTTAATGATAAGTTAAGTATTGGGCACAAAAGTGAGAGCCTCAATTATTTTAAGTTTATAATAAAGAGGTCATAAAGGAGTCTGTGAACTTTAACATAAGTATAGTTATTTTCATACCAATTTTCTGACTTATAAGTCAAAGCAGTAGGCTATGATGGGTCTACAGGTTTGAAAGTGATTCCAAAAGAAACTAAGATGCTAAGTTCATAGCTCACAATAAGTTTGTATGTATCATGGGCAACCATGGTTCATTTGTAAAGCTAAGGTGGATTAATTATTATCCTGATACTCTAACGTGAATGTTTTCTCTATAAGCTAACACAATTAAGTTTGCATTCCAAGAAAGGAGAAAGTTTTCATCGTATCATAAGATGCATCTTAGGCTCTCTATTAAGTTCTGGGGGAGCATAACACTGAGATGGGACCAAAATGAGTATTAGGATTGTCACTAAAGGGCAAATGTTAAGAGTAGCTCTGAAGTGATAAAATGTGAATGCATACACAGCTATGTCTGTTTTCTTTGCGTAATATAGCAAATTTTATTTAAGTATAAAGGTTAAGTCTAATTAAATAGGAAGACGTTCCTAATGTTTCAATTAGAAGCTACATGCTAAGATCTATAAGTAATTGACTTAGCATGACAAGCCAGAATGTTTGACAAATTTTTTATTAGTCTTAGTCCAGGGGAGGTCCACTGGAGAAAGGTGCATAAAAGATTAATGTACCAAATATCATGCTTATTTAATTGAGTATTATTCAGATAAAGTTTTGTAAAAGTGTATGGATGTAATTGTGCACATTAAGTTTACGTCCTTCACTCTTACAGATCTGAGCGATTCTGCAGAAAGCTCTAAAACAAGATTAGCATAATTAAGGCTAATTTTTGTATGGCATGTTAGATATATTCCGGTATTATTAATGTATTAACATTGATTTCAAATTAATGCTGCTGTATTTGATTACATTATTCCTTTCAAGTAATGACATATAGTTGATGGTGTCAAGTACATTGACAAATATATTGTTATGAAAGAAGGGTCCTAGGATCAAGTCAATTTAATGCTTTAAGTAAGTTGCTAGCAACATGACTAATTGAAGGTTTTGTCTCTTATCCTATTTTTGCGAGATTAGTATGGATTTGATGATTAACCTCAAATATGATTCTGGATGAGGCCGAATAAATAAACTCCCAAATAAGTTGATAAGTGTTCTATCAAGATACTATAGTGAACTTTGGTTGTTGGTGTCCCGGTATGTCTGTAATGTCTGCCGATGACCCATCCGCTGGGTTTTGCTATTGTATTGAGTGTGAACATAAAGCGAACGCAAGTAAGTTTAAGATTAAGATTGTTCGATTAAGCGGGAGATTATTGATCTGTGTATATCCATCTTCACGTGATCAATAAAATTGAATATTATAAGAATAAGTTATTGACCATCGGTCAAGGGGGAGAATGTTGGATTTGACATCGGTCAGGTCTATTGGGCCTTTAGGCCCATTTCTAATCCTAGACTAATCCCTGTTAGTTGCCTTTGATTGGGAGGCAAACTCAGTCCATTTAAGGGTCCGGCCCCACGCCTACAGCACTATATAGCCAAAGGGGAAACCCCTGGTTTCCCTAATCCGTGAGTTAATCACGAATTAGCCTTTAGGGTTCTCGTTAACCCTAATCCTATCAATCACTAAGGTGCTGGAAGGCGTGGAAGCTCGGAGTCCCTGTTGTACATCTACTTCCTCTACTTCATCTACGCATATGCTACAACGTCATCAACCTTCAGTCATGGACAGATTAAGTACTGGTGAGTATTAAGTTCATCTAATTCCGCATTAGATTAATGTGTTAGGCGTGATCTAGATCTAGACTAGAGATCCTGAGTTAAGTTATTGTTAATCATGTTTAGTCTGATCTAACAACTCATCAGAATTGACTAGAGAAAAGGCGCAAAATGGAGAACGTCAAGAAACGATACCACATCCTTCATTAGTGGATTCTTAAGGTTGTTATAACTTCCAAACGACGAATTCCCTGCTCCTTCCATTAAGTGAAGTGTCTACGGATACAAAATTATGGCAGTTCAGAACTTCACTGTAGTTCAATAAGGAGACCCACAGTTCAAATTATGCATTCATATCGTTGACCAACCATGGCGTAAATTCCATCCTTTTGTCGTGGAGATAGTTATCTAAAAGTAAGACCTAGTAAAACATGGCCGCGACTTTGTAATTCTCCAGTTCACACATCAATTTTAAATGTGTTTTCTACTTGCCTTTGAGCTGGCAGAGTGAATCGGCAAAAGACGCTGTGATTGTTCGGAGATGGTCAAAGGGTTGCCTTCTTGCATGGCTGCTTACTTTATGGAGAAATAATCTTTGGACCACCCTAATGGCTGATGCCCGATCATCTTCATCTCTTTCTTTGTGTGGAAAGTGGCTCATGGTAACATGCTATTGCTAACCACACCTTTAATTGTACCGAGATTACCTGACCTGACTGATGGTTCTGTTGCACTTGTTTTCCATTTCACAGTTTGTTTCATGCCAAAGTTGATATCAAAGTTATCTGAACAAGATAGTATAATTGTTCAAATGCCTAAAAATTTCTTTCTAAAAAGGGCAAGTTTGAGATGACACTGCCTTGCAGCCGCTGATGGCAAAGATGCATACTAGTCATGTGCGCAGACTGAGGACACTTGCATTAATCAATTGTGGTGATTGAGGAAGCTTGTATTCTGCAACGTGCTTAATTCAACTGGGAATAATATATGCCTACTCCAGCGAAGTAATCTCTGCTTAGTTTCTGAAGTTCTTACTTGAAAGATCAGTTCAAGTTCAGAGTTGAGACTATGGAGTCTTAGAGCTGGATGAGAAGTGATTTGGTGAAGACATGGGTTTTTAGATGGGGAGAATGGAAAAGGATTATAAATGATGTAGGCCAACGATCACAAACTAACAAAGAAATCATGTACAAGCATGTCTTGCTCCAAAAGTTAGTCAACAGAGGAGCTGAACTGTTGACTAATCTTGTTCCCGAAGTCTTGAATTTTTGATTGGTTGGCAGCTCAGCTGAAACAAAGGCCAGAATTGTGGGATATGAAATTGCTTCATCTGATGATCATATCGGTAACGTATCTGGCTAATTCCAAAACGTGCTGAAACAATTTGATTGTTTTTTTTGGGTTGCCTCACCTGATACAGATCAGAATTGCGGAATATGAAATTGGCTTTTCTGAATGACTGAATCTGTGATGTGTTCGCCAAATTTGAGAACGTGCTCAAATTGACAGCTTGATTGTCTTTGTATATCACATAGCATCGTATTTTGCTGACAAAACGTTCACTTGTCTTTGAAGAAGTGCGTATATAATCATTAGATTACAGTATGAGCATGGCATAAGATTGTTCCTATGTCAATTTTGTTCTTTCGTAAGAAGCTTCGTGTGGTGGCAAAGAGTGTGTTTTATTTGTCAACCACATCAATGTCTCGCATGACATCAGTCAACGTTCCAACCTAACAAAATCTTGCCCAGATTAAAGATTGAGAAGACTGCGGCTATGGACCTTGAATTATTTGACTGATGCTTAATTGTTTTATCATGTGTGCTTAAATTATTAGAAACTGCGGTTTTATCCTCAATGTCTACATTCATTAGCAGTACCCGTTTGGGTGGGTTGGTAGATCAGTAGATGACCAGCTGGAGCCCTTAAAGCAATAACTGAACTGAACTTTTAAAGGTCGTTGACGTCAAAACAACAGCATTCTCAACTCAATAAAATCAATCTAGCATGAAAAGATCACATTAGAATAAGATGCCATTAGTTATCACGTTAAAAAACATGTGCTGCATCTTCAATTTGGTTATTGGAGTTGGGCATGCTTCATTCTTTTTTGTATGCCAAGTACTGTCAGCTTGAATCTAGCAGTGGTATCACCTACCTTCCAATTTGTTAGATTTTCACTGCCTGCTTCTCCTGCTACGTACAATCTCATTAAATTCCTACTTACACATCTCAGGGAAACAAAATCAGAAACTTCCCTCCGTTCCACTGCAAATGGGTAGAAGATCTAAGATAGATTCTTGAAGAATTGTTTAAACCTGGAAAATATACTGTTTAATAAATATTGTAACATGTACATGTGAACCACATACACTAACTGTTGTGCCCTAAACAATTCTCGTCCTTGTTCTCGCTCTTGTGAACTGCAGCTTACTGAGTTTTATCCTCAATGTCTGCGTTCATTGGCAATAACCCGTACGTTTATGTGGGTTGGTAGAACAGCAGATGAACTGGAACCCTAAAGTAATAACTGAACTGAACTTTTGAAGGTAAACGTCACAAACTCACAACAATAGCATTTCTCAACTGAATAAAGATCAATCTAGAGCAAGAAAAGTTCACATTACAATAAGATGCCATTAGCTATCACGTTAAATTATATATGCATGCTGCATGTTCATTGGTTATTGGACTTAGCATCTTTCTTTCTTTTTGTATGCCAACTTGCCAAGTACTGTCAGCTTGAATCTGGCAGTGCTATCTATCTCCTATCATCCAATTTGTTGGATTTTCACTACTTCTCCTGCTACAATCTAATTAAAATGCTTACTAACACATTTCAGGGAAACAAAATCAGAAACTTTATTCCACTACAAATTGATGGTACAGGATCTAAGAAAGATTTCTGTTGTTTGATACCTGAAATATATGCTGTAAGTATTGTAACATGTACATGTGAACAACAGACACACTAACTGTTGTAACTTCGAAACTAAGGGATAATATATATGAACAAGCTTCTAGTAGCTAGTAACCACAAGCGAGTGAGCGACATATAATGCGTACTCTTGAAGTTGCATGTGGAAGCATTTCTTTATAGTATCACGTGTTCCCTAATCCCTACCATGCAAATCTTAACAACCGGAAGATATATACTGAGCGTAGCTTCACTGGTAAAGTTTTTTGGTGAAACTTGACTACCAAGGTTCAAGTCCTCGACTTGGCACTGGTGTTCGCATTTTTTAGACTTATGCTCATAGAGATAGGGTTGCGTGCGTGTATTCATAAGGACGAGTGTGCGTGCATGTTTATGGGCATTTACGTCTGTACTGTGTGATTCGCCAAAAAAGAGAAAGATAGGTACCGGGAGGTACCTTTCCTATTTTGGTAAAGGTGCCAGGAAGTACCGAAAGGTACCGGGAGGTACCTTTCCTATTTTGGTATGGATTTGGTACTTCATGGTACCTCTTGGTACCTCTGTTTAGGTGCCTTTAGGTACTTCTTTTGTTTCCACCGTCCGATTTCTCGGAATGGATGTCTCTCGTTATTTCCAAGCATTCTAAAATACAAGCATGAAAAATCAAGAGATGAAATATGCAACTTAAGAGATTAGGATGGATACCATCATTGATCGTGCACTAATTCATTTCCTTCGAGATGAGGTTCAAAATTCAAACACAAGTTGCATGCGTGGGCCCACGTTGCAGTCTCAGCAATGTCCTGGAGAGAATTTCTTGAAGAAACTTTCTATTTTTCAAAACTTTTTAAGACAACTTATACACCTAATTTTAGTTGTTCAACAAAAATAAATTTTCAGAACAACTTGTTTGACTAAGTAATATTTGTATAAAAGTTCAGAATCAGTTAATTCTTGTACAGAGCATACTAGAATAACTTTTCATGTGGGCTCCATGGGCCTTATAAAAAATAAATTAAGAGAGAGAAGACGGAAAAGTAAAATAAAAATAAAAACAGCCTAGTGCGGTGGCCTCCAGCTCCATCGTGGTAAAATTGGATTTCCGCCTCCTCTGCCCCCCAATCCACCGGCGATCCTCTCACTGCGCGAGGAGGAGGCTAGAGAGATCCTACTATATGGAGGCATGGAGCGACATGGAGTCTTCGTCCCTCCACGGTGGCCCTGGCCCGGAGGTACTCTTATCACAGTTCCGGCGTCGAGCGCAATGGCGCTGTTCCGCCCCATCGAGCGCCGCCATCTCGTCGCCAAGGTACGAACGAAGATATTTGTTAGCACTGTTCCCTTCTTGTCGCGCTTGGCATAGTCAAGGCGCGGCTATTTACTTGGTCGCCTTGGCGAGGTTATGCTGCCTACGTAGTACAGGTGTTTGTCGTAATGCTTGTGTGGTGCGTGCTGCGGGCGTTTCGCTTAGAGTGGGGGAGCCCGGGAACTGGATGGTCAATAGGATAGTAGCATGATGTGAACAATCAGTAATGTTGTTGTGATTGTCAATTGATGGTAACATTTTTGCTGCTTTAAGCATGTAATAGCAAGTTTGCAATAGTTTAATTCAAATGCGACGAAATGGTGTGTACGTCTGTCAGTGGGGGATAGTGTAGGTGCGCCCTTGAAGTTGTCAGGGTTGGCCCACTTATCAGTATGCAGATTAGATTTGGCCCAACATATATCCTTCCGTAAATAAATATCCCTCTACAGCCCAAAATGAACTATACTAGCATCTGTCTACTACTATGCATTTGATAGGCATGTCTGAATACTTGGCCAGTCTATTCAAAATGTTGAGCTACAAAGAACTCAATCTTTTGCTCGTTGTAACTGATAGGGTCAGAAGTGTCAGTGTTCTGTGGCTATAACTAATTGTATATAGACTACGATTGGTATGCACAAATGAATGACACCCTTCTTGCTTCTCATGAACAAACGTGGTATTTAGCTTGATTAGTTGTAGGCCACTCATGTGAATGAATGGACTGATTTATTTCATTGATGGTAATTTTGAAAGAAAATTGTTGTTGATCATACAAATCTTAGTCCTTAATCAATGTGGTGCACACTTATACGAGTTTCTAATACTAGAATTGTTTGTGTGGTGGGTTCCAGTGCTTCTGATTTTTACAGCAACAGCTTAAAGAAAACACCAAGTGCTGATGAGATTATCCTATTTATATTATTGTTGTTTAAGCTGGTAATGGTCATTAGTACAATGTTCTCTCCTGATGAGTATACCTTGCAACTTGTTCAAAGGAGTTTGGTAGCTTTTTACTTTATGTGTTCTTGTGATTTCAGATGTGGTGTCTTATGTGTCGGTACCTACAGATAACTTCTTGCATAATATCATTTCTCCCAAAGCAATTGCACAATATTTTTGTTTCGAAACAGCTGGCGCTAAGAGAATGGGACACTGAGTGCTTATTTTGCTTTGTGGACCAGTAGGAAAGGTACGTACCAATTATTCTATATGTTTATTTGGTCTTCGAACAGTTGATTCAACTGCACTGGATTTCAACTCCTTGACCGTTTCACTTGTTTCTCCTCAGGTCTAGCGACTTTGACTTGAGCTATAATTTTTCAAATACACTAGGAAGGTTTGGTGTACCTGCTTAACGTTTGTTAATATGGATAATATTTCAGGAAAACAAAGATATGCTGACCAAGTACAGAGGCTGGTTCGGCCTCTGTATTTCTTTCGAGATATGGTTCCTCTGTATTGCTAAATCTGAAAGATGAGGAGCTGCATCAACCTGCAGGAACTTGATTGAATCGAATGTTTCTGTGCACAGAGTTTTGGACTGCCACCACATCATAGCTTATATGAGAGAAATGCAAGTTTCATGGAACCTTTGCACAGTCCAGCCAACTTGCATGGCTGCAGTGTTCTGAGTTTGCTGTTGGTCTGGAAAAAGGTTATCTGAAGAGAACTGCTGCTGCATATTTGAAGCGATGAGGTCTTTAGTAATTTTGATTTTTCTACTGATCGTGATCAAACATACTGCATTATTGGCTTCTGTGAGATTGGTATAGTGGGGTTGGTAACAGTGACTAATCATGTCCGACTTCTTCGAGTGTAATGAATGCAGACTTTGTGGACCTTCAGTCAGCAAGTGCTGCTCGTGTCCCATGGCTCTCCACTGCCAAATGTGAACACGGTGACAGTAGGGACATTTCAGTGTGCCAATGTTACCAAATAACAAACAATCTGTTGGAATAATCTTGACATGGTTGTGTCCGTCGTGTGTGTGCGTGAGTTCAGATGGGTCTGTTAGCTTGTTAGTTGCGCGTGTGTGCATGCGTTCAGGCTTAGTTTGTTAGGAGGGTGCATAGCTGGGCGAGGTAGCTGCTGCCGGCAGAAGCGAAGGAACGCGAGGCTCTGGAAGATCAATGCTGGAGACCGGTTCTCGCGGAGGAGTGCGTGGCTCCGAGAGCATGGAAACGGACGGTTCGCCGGGGAAGCGCGTACGTGCTCGTGAAGATCGACCGAGTGCGTATCGTGGGGTGCTGCGTTGCCGAGAGGCTATTAAAGGCCATGTAATCCTGCTGTGTAACGTCGAGCTGAGGGGAATACAGAGAGCCAACATACAGGCCGTTTGGCGGCCGGGGCGTTCGTCGCCATGTCTCGTGTTCTTGTGATTGTGTGTCGATCCTCAGTTCCAACAATTGGTATCAAGAGCTAGGTTTGTCGTGGGATTTGTTCCCGTCGCCGGAGGTGCGCTGGTGGTGGCCAGCGCCATGGCGGCGATGCGGCGAGGTCGCCCGGCCGTGTGTCAGCCCATGAGCGTGATCACCAATGGAGGCGCACCGGCAGTCGATCGTGTGTCGATCCTGTCGGGCGCGTCTATCGGCGTCTGTCGCCGGTGGAGAAAAGCTTCGGCGTTCGTCGCCGGGGTAGGGCGTTTGTCGTCCTGACCATGTGGCGGTCTGCAAGTCATGGCGTGTGGCTCCACCGCAAGAAATGTGCAGCAATCATTGCGGTGATGAGGAGGAGGCGTCATCCAGTTCGCGTTCGTACGCGACAACATCGACGGCGTGTGTCGCCGGCATGCATGGAGCTCGGCGTGTGTCACCGGCATGCATGGAGCTCGGCGTGTGGCGCCGGCATACAAGAAGCTCAGTGTTTTGGCGCCGGCGGTGAAGGCGCTCGGCGTGTGCCGCTGAGGGAGAAGAAGATTGTGACGTTCGAGCGTGTGTGTGCGCACGTGTGCGCGTCTGTGGGATCGACGGCGCGTGAGTTCGTGCTCGCGTTCGAGTCCATCGTGTCAAGGCAGGAGCATGAGCTCATGGTGGCGTCGTGCACGAGTGTGTGCTGGAGACGGACGGTGTGTGTGTGGCCGCGCGTTCGGGTCCATGGCAAGTGTGCACCCTGTGTGGCGAGCTCGTGTAAGCCTGTGTGTGTCTGCTGGTCGTGGTGGCGGCCGTGGCGGCGACGACGATGGGATCAACTCCGGCGCTGGAAAGTATGCGGCGACGTTCATGCGGAGTTGGGGCATGCAGTGATGGCTGACAACTCCGGCAACGGCAAGTCAAGATTAGGGGGAGTTTGTTGGAATAATCTTGACATGGTTGTGTCCGGCGTGTGTGTGCGTGAGTTCAGATGGGTCTGTTAGCTTGTTAGTTGCGCGTGTGTGCATGCGTTCAGGCTTAGTTTGTAAGGAAGGTGCATAGCTGGGCGAGGTAGCTGCTGCCGGCAGAAGCGAAGGAACGCGAGGCTCTGGAAGATCAACGCTGGAGATCGGTTCTCGCGGAGGAGTGCGTGGCTCCGAGAGCATGGAAACGGACGGTTCGCCGGGGAAGCGCGTACGTGCGCGTGAAGATCGACCGAGTGCGTTGCGTGAGGTGCTGCGTTGCCGAGAGGCTATTAAAGGCCATGTAATCCTGCTGTGTAATGTCGAGCTGAGGGGAATACAGAGAGCCAACATACAGGCCGTTCGGCGGCCGGGG
The DNA here is from genome assembly GCA_015476505.1 of Urochloa ruziziensis. Classification (NCBI taxonomy): domain Eukaryota; kingdom Viridiplantae; phylum Streptophyta; class Magnoliopsida; order Poales; family Poaceae; genus Urochloa; species Urochloa ruziziensis. The sequence continues at coordinate 49,946,377 of CM027119.1, forward strand.
CGTTCGTCGTCATGTCTCGTGTTCTTGTGATTGTGTGTCGATCCTCAGTTCCAACACAATCATCTTGATTTCATTGTACAAATTGTTCTGAACAAGTGAACATGGTGCAGTGCTTTGTTCAGGTTATTACCAGTCGAGAAGGTGCAAAGATATTTGGACAGTAACTGAGCAGATGACTGACGATTCCTTTTGGTCACTGATTGTTGAAAAAAATATTTTGCTAGAATTTATTCAGAGTCTATGAAATGCAACTCTGGAAACAAATAGAGCAGAATCTTGTGTTCTGGTCATGGTCCAACGATCAGAGCTTAATCAAGATTTTGCTAACTGAGAAGTTACATAAAGTGTGAGATTTTGAGACTTTGTAGTGAACTCATGTCTCCAGTTGAGGAAATTATGACTGTCCAGAAGACCAGAACTGATTAGAGAAACGGTTGAAGCAAACTATGGTTGATGTTCAGACTGAAGGCAAAAAAGGAGAACGCCAACAAAAGATGCATCAGTGGATTCCAAGGCAAGCATAAGGTCATTCCAACTTCCAAATGTCCAATCTCCTGTTTCTGCATTCATAAAGTGAAGTGTAGGGTACTTCTGAGTTCAAATACAAAATTACGAGAGTTCCACACTTAAGTGCCTTTAGGGAAAAAAGGACACCCACCTTCAGATTAAGGATTCCTGTCAATGACCAACTATAGTGTTGTAAGCTCATGCATTCTTCATGCAGACAGTTCTCTTGCAGCAAGACCTGGTAACACACTTCTAACAACTTGGTAACTCTCCAGTTCACACATATACTTTTTAAATAATAGATGTGTTGTTGCCTTTGAGCTGGCAAAGTGAAATCAGCATAAAGGGTTGTGATTGTTTGGAGATGGTCAAAGGGTTGCCTTCTTGCATGGCTGCTTACTTTATGGAGGGACACAATCTTTGGACCACCCAATCACTTTCTTTGTGTGAAAGGGTTACTGAATGATGGCTCAAGGATTGCATTAGTGCACGTCAAATGCTAACCACACTCCTAATTTTACCGTGATTATGTGAACTGACTGATGGTTCAGTGGTTCTTCTTATTTATTTCACGTTTTTTTATACCAACTTTGGTGTGAAGACTCACATGCCTGAAATTTTCATTATTCTGAAAATGGCAAGTCCGAGATGACACTGTACTGCAGCCACTGACGGCTAAACCTGCACATTAGTCATGTGCATTGATTGAGGAAAGTTTCATGAGTCATGTGCATGGATCGTGGAAATTTCTATTCTGCAACGTGCTTAATTCTACTGGAAATAGTTTATATATATACTCTGACTGAAATCATCTATTGCTTTGTTTCTGAAGGTTCCAGCTTGGCAGACTTATTCAATTCAAGTTCCGCGTTCAGACTTTTCAGGTTCACGGCTGGAGAGAAATGATCTGGTAAAGGCCTGGGCTATGAGAAGTGGAGACTGGACAAATTGACAAAAGTGACAAAAAACATTCGGATGCAAGTATGTCTCGCTTGAAAAGTCAGTCAATATACGCGCCGGTTGTCCATGTTCGTTTGAAAGTGATATTTACTGTTTGGTTGGTTGGCAGCTAAGCTGACACAAAAGTCAGTAACTATGGCCTATGAAATTGGCTTATCTGAATCCGTGATGTGTTTGTTAAATTTCAGAACGTGCTCAAATTAACATTTTGATTTTCTTTGGTAGCCTAGCTGAAGCAGGTCAGAATTGTGGCATATGAAATTGGCTTCTCCGATAACGAGTGATGTGTTTGTCTAACTTCAGAACGTGCTCAAATGAAAGGTTTGAATTTTTTACACACTGCATTTCATTATAAGCACTATATTGTTGGCAAAGTATTCATCTTTATTCGAGGAAGTGCATATCTGAATACTAGTATAGAATCTAGAATGGACATAATATAAGCATAACATAATGTTGTTGTGGCTGTTTTGTTTCCTTGTAAGAAGCTTCGTTGTCCTGGGCTCCTGGGTACAAGAGCGTGTTTGTCAACCCCCACAACCTTCGGAAACATCAGTCAACATTCCAACCTACCAAAATCTTGTCCAAGTTAAGCACTAAGTAGACTCAGACTTATTTGCGTTATCTGACTGCTGCCAGTTTATTATCATCCACATTTACATTCATTAGCAATATCCCGTTTGCATGGTTTGGTAGATGATATAAACCCTAAAGTAATAACACACTACTACACAAACCACTATCACAAACGGGCTATCACAGCCGGTTTTTTGAAAACCGTCTGTGATAGGGCATCACAGCCGGTTTTTAGTTAGGTGGGGCAAGCTGACACCAGAACCGGCTGTGATGCTCACTATCACAGCCGGTTTTTATCACAAACCGGCTGTGATAGTCGCTGGGCACATCACAGCCGGTTTTTATTACAAACCGGCTGTGATGCCCCCTTTCACAGCCGGTTTGTAATTCAAACCGGTTGTGATGTGCCTGTACAGTACAAAACCCTCTTTCCCTTCCCTCCCCTTCTTCTAAACCCGACGCCCACTCCTCTCTCAACCCTTTTTGCTCTCCATTTTCACCAAATTGCTCTCTAAAGGTTGGGTTTTTTTTTGAAGAATCACTCCATCAACTTATTTTGAGGTGGGTAACTCGCAACCATTTCAATTTTGAGCATGTTTCATCCACTAGATTTTGAATTTTGGCATGAATTTGATGTAGGGGCTCTCTTGTTCCATTTTAGAGAGCATTTATTGGCAAATTGCAATGGGAAAAGTGTGATTTGTTTGAAGAATCACTCCATCAACTTATTTTGAGGTGGGTAACTAGCAACCATTTCAATTTTGAGCATGTTTCATCCACTAGATTTTGAATTTTGGCATGAATTTGATGGAGGGGCTTTTGTGCCATTTTAGAGGGGATTTGTTGTCAAATTTCAATGTAGAAAGGAAGAATCACTCCATCAACTTAATTTGAGGTGGGTAACTAGCAACCATTTCAAATTTGAGCATGTTTCATCCACTAGATTTTAAAATTTGGCATGAATTTGATGTAGGGGCTCTCTTGTTCCATTTTAGAGGGGATTTATTGTCAAATTTCAAAGTAGAAAGTGGGATTTCTTTGAAGAATCACTCCATCAACTTAATTTGAGATGGGTAACTAGCAACCATTTCAAATTTGAGCATGTTTCATCCACTAGATTTTGAATTTTGGCATGAATTTGATGGAGGGGCTTTTGTGCCATTTTAGAGGGGATTTGTTGTGGTGCTTGTAAGTATTCTCTTCTGATGTACATTCTGTTCACTTCTTTTGCTCAACACAATGCATTTTACAACTAGATCTTTTTTAGGATGGAGTCCCACTTGTTAAAAGAGCGTGGGATTAAAGACATAGCCTTCTTGGACCCTGTTGCAGTAAATGAGAAGAATTTTGCAAATGTTGATACCATGCATTATTTGTACAATGCTTTTTGCCTTCTTAAAATGAAGGAAAGCATACTTCTACCGTACAACTTCCTGTAAGTGTGTTCCTAGTTACATTTCATCTCTCCTTTATCTAACCGTTGTTAGTTACGCGGCAAAAATGATCATGTTTCACCCTTTGGTTTACAGCGGCCATTATGTTCTCTTGGATATTTGCATTCTTCAAAGTTCCATCAAGGTTTATGACTCAAAAGATAGGCCTCTTCATTTGATCGATCCACTCATTCAAGTACTAAACAAGTAAGTGTAGACAAATCACTCTTTTGGATCAAAATTGATTGCATCTGCCTGATCACATTCACTCCGAAAATGTCCTGTAGGGCTTTCAAAATGTATTGCAAGAAAAAGGAAAACAAAGGGTTGCATAGACCCTTCGTCACAGATAAATTCACTGTATCATCTACAAAGTGGATTAAAAAGCAGCCGATGGGAAACAATCACTGCGGGTACTATGTCATGCACTACATCCACTGCTACACTGGTGACGACTTTAGCGCTCTAGAGAGACAGGTTTGTGGGGGTTTACCGCTTTATGTGAACCTAACTAGGGTTCGTATCGTCTTTTACTTTCTCAATAGTTTTAGCCATATATGTTAATGCATTTTTTATTCACTAACTCATGTTCTTACTTCACTACTCATGTGCTTGCTTTGCTCTCACTCATGTTGCAGGAAGCCGAGGTTGGTGCGTCCGCGATGATTGCGACCGAGATAATTGCACTTTCAGAACAGCTTGCCGGGTTCATTCTCGAACATGTTATAGCCGAAGATGGAGAATACAACATTATGAAGCCGTGAGACTAGATGGAACTTGTAATATATTTGACATGCACTCGTAGCGTAGCGGAACTTGATATGCATGTATTGAACTTGATGTGTATGAACTTAATGTAATAACGTCCAGATGGTTTCGTTGAAATGTTATATTTGGATGCATCGTGCTTTATATGTGGGTTCTGAATATGTGACTGATATTTATGAAATATTTGATATAAATGCGAAATATATTTGCTATATGAAAAATGAAAAAAAAAGATCACAGCCGGTTCTAGGCTATGGCCGGCTGTGATAGGGGGCCTATCACAGCCGGCCATAGCCTAGAACCGGCTGTGATATCCCCCCATCACAGCCGGTTCTAGAAAAAAACCGGCTGTGATCACCCCACTATCACAGCCGGTTCTAGACAAAAACCGGCTGTGATAGTCCCCCCATCACAGCCGGTTTTTGAAAACCGGCTGTGATAGTGGGGACTATCACAGCCGCTTTATCTCAGCCGTCCCCCAAAACCGGCTGTGATGGGGGTTCCGAACCGGCTGTGATGCCGGTTTGTGTAGTAGTGACAGGACCGGGTTCTTCATGGTCAAGGTCACAATAACCACATTGTCAACTGATAGCAGGTGCTTGTTGATGGGACTATTTGAATGTTTACGTTCAATAGCAATATCCTGTTCAAATAAACGCGCTCAACAAACAGGAATAAGAAAACTCAGTTCAAATAAACGCGCGAAGGCATCGTAATCGCGTAGCAGCCCGTGCAAAGCAAGCAAAAGGGACCAAGGCAAGGAGCAGCAGCCTGGCCAAGTGGCAGCAGCGGGCCCCACACTCGTTTCGTGCCTCGTTGTCTTGTTCTCCCTCTTCCTTTATAAAGGAACGTGGCCATGGCGTCTCCACCGTGAAGCTGGCTCTTGCTTGGCTAGCACTTCCCAGTTCCCACGTCAAGCAAAGCCACTTCTTCGCTTGCAACTGCTTTCTAGCTTCTTGTAGCTTGCGAGAGTTTGTTACAACCAAAAACTAACTGATCAATGGGGAGGCAGCCGTGCTGCGACAAGGTGGGGCTAAAGAAGGGTCCTTGGACGGCAGAGGAGGACCAGAAGCTCGTCAGCTTCCTCCTCAACAACGGCCAGTGCTGCTGGCGCGCCGTGCCAAAGCTCGCCGGGCTGCTGCGTTGCGGGAAGAGCTGCCGGCTGCGGTGGACCAACTACCTGCGACCGGACCTGAAGCGCGGCCTGCTATCAGACGAGGAGGAGAAGACGGTGATCGACCTGCACGCGGAGCTGGGAAACCGGTGGTCCAAGATCGCGTCTCACCTGCCGGGGAGGACGGACAACGAGATCAAGAACCACTGGAACACCCACATCAAGAAGAAGCTCAAGAAGATGGGCATCGACCCCGTCACTCACAAGCCACTCCATCCCGCTCCTCCGCCTCAGGAGGCAGTCACCAGCTCACCGGAGGAGGAGATCGTCAAGGCAGTCACGCCAGGGCACGACGCGTTCTGCACTGCCGACGTGCCCGTGGCGCAACTACTGGACGACATCGTGTTTCCGGGCGACGAGGTCGGCGTCACCGCGGCTTATTCGCCTGATCAGTCTTCCTCGGCCTCATCCTCGTCGTCCACGGCCGCAGCATCGAGCGGTGGTGGTGATAGCAGCGTCGACGGCGAGTGGCCTGCAGATTGGCCGCCGATGATGGACGACTGGCCGGCGGAGTCGATGTGGCAGCTGGAGGACGTGGTAACGGGGCGAACGCCATGGGAGTTCGAGGACCCCTTCGTGACGTACCAGAGGATCGCGCTGTTCGATCACCAGGAAACTTGGAACAACAGCAAGATCGAGCTCTTCTGATGAATCGGTCGGTCATTCTCTGTAGCTAAAAGAAAATTTAATCGACACGCGTACACGGTATGTTCTTAAAAAAAATTACAGAAGCTTTGCACATTCACCGCCGGTGCATTTGCCTGAGAGTGTAAAGTAGATTTAAAAAAATTAGAGAGATAATTATTTAAAATAGCTCCTATATATATAGGTAGGTCGTGCTACTTTTCAAGCTGCACGTGTGCCGTGAAACCGCTCCTTTGCCGTGTGCCGTAGTCTTTGCCGTGAGCATTACCACGGGCACACGGCAAAGCCGGCCCTTTGCCGTGTGCCAGAAAGCAAGCTCACGGCAAAGCCAGAGCACACGGCATCGTGCGTCTTTGCCGTGTGCCCTGTGGCCTGGCACACGGCAAAGAATTATCCCACGGCTAAGGGGCCCCTTTGCCGTGGGCCCAGATACTGGGCCCACGGCAAAGGACAACACACGGCAAAGTTGTAACCTTTGCCGTGAGCCTCAGCACTCGGCCCACGGCAAAGGTGACGGCGTGTGACGGCCGTCACCCTTTGCCGTGAGCTAGCCGTTTGGCTCACGGCAAAGGGCTGGCACACGGCCACGTAAGCCCTTTGCCGTGAGCCGTAGTCTGTGGCCCACGGCAAAGGTAGGGCCCACGGCAAAGTTAAATTTTTTTTTAATCTTTTGTCACCCAAAAATTTTGTGGTGTCAATGTAACTTGCTTGGTGTTCCATGTTAAGATTTGATGCATTTCACAAATTATTTGCTATATTTAGTTATTTTATTTCTTTTCTTCGATTTATCGTTGAAAATAACTTTTGAGCTGCAAGAGTGTCAAATAATGGAATATAATTGATTCAAAGGGACCATACACGTTACTCAGTCCATTCTGAGACCTTATCCATGAACTGTAATGAAAATTCTAGCGTGTGGTTCAAGAAACATGATTATGCACGTTGGGCCAAATCGTTTTTAAATTCTAGAAAAAAAATCCAAGTCCGAAAATCATCAGATTTCTCCTACCATCATGATTTCATGTGTATATGATGTGGTAAAAATTTCAACACGTTTCGCACAAGTTGTCACGTACGCTGCTTACAAATCGAAGAATCTCTGGAGAAGTTTCTGAGAGTTGAGAATGAGTAGTTCATATTGAGAGCGTAACTGAAGTCGAATTAGGTTTTGACTTCAAAAGTTTTTCCATAGATAAAAGGCAACATAGACGTAGCGAGGACAAATTTTCGTAAATTTTCATACACATTTCATAATTTTATAATTTTTTTTGAATTGAATAATATGAACTCATATGTACATATATACATGAGGTAACGTACTTCTTATCATATATTCATCAACCATGTTGTTAATTGAGTAAAGCAAGCTATGTTCAAAACGTGACAAAGTTACGCAGAGATGAAATAATTGATCAAACTGAATTCAAACGATTTACACGATCTAAATCGAATTTGAATTTCAAACGCATGAAATACTAATTTTTTTGGTGTGAAAACCTTTAACATGAGTTGTTTAGGGCCTTAGGCAAGGTAACAAATATTACGAAAGTTTGAACTGCGCAAAAAATTTTTAAAAAATTTTGAACTTTGCCGTGTGTCATACGAGGAGGCACACGGCAAAGGTCCTTTGCCGTGAGCAAACCCTAGAAGCTCACGGCAAAGGGCCTTTGCCGTGTGCCCAGATCTGGCTCACGGCAAAGCCCTTTGCCGTGAGCCAGATCTGGGCACACGGCAAAGAAGTGGCCTTTGCCGTGTGCCCCAGATCTGGGCACACGGCAAAGGGCTTATACACTTAGCGGTTTGAAGCCACCCCGCGCCACGCACACACACAACTCCCACACGCCGCCGCCGTCCCCGCGCCACCCCGCCGCCAGCTCTCCCGTGCGCCGCCGTCCCCGCGCGCCGCCGCCACCGCCGACGTCCCCGCGCGCCGCCGGCCACGCCACGCCGCCGTTCCTCCCCGCGCGCCGCCGCTACGCCCCGCCGCCTCCCCTCCCCGCGCGCGCGCGCCGCCAAGCCCCGCCGTCGTCCCTCCCCGCGCGCCGCCAGCCCCGCCGCCTTGCTCCCTCCCCGCCGCGTGCGCCGGCCACCGCCGACCCTCCCCGCCGCGCGCGCCGGCCGCTGCCCTCCCTCCCCGCGCGCGCCCCTTGCCTGCGGGCGCTGCCGGCGGTAGGGCAGCCGCGCGCCGCCGGCCCCTCCCTCACCGGCCGGCCGTGCCGGCCCCTCCCTCGGCCGGCGGCCCCGCCGGCCCCTCCCTCGCCGGCCACCTCCATCTCCGGCCGTCCGTGAGTTTTTTTTGTTTTTCTATTTTTCTTTAGTTATTTAATTTAGTTAGTTTAGTTAGTTTAGACAAAATAGTTTTGTTAGTTTAGACAAAATAGTACTTTAGTTTATTTTAGCGTACTTTAGACAATTACATTTTGTTTAGTTTGAAGTGAACTGAGATGAATTAGTGTACTTAAATTAGATTAATTTGTATGTGATTGGACATATGTTTTTTTACTTTTTAGTTAAGTTGAATTAAAAGATATATGCGTTTGTGGTTGCCGGTCATCGTGCCGTTGTCTATGTGGTTGTCGGCAATTGTGCCGTTGCTTTTGTTGCAGGTTTTGAAACCTCCCCATGCAGGGGAGGTGCTGCCGAAATTTTTAAATTTTGACAGTTTTTTTCTTTTTTTGTTCAGGTTGTTGCAGGTTGTTGCAGGTTCTAGGCGTGACACCGTCCCCGAGTCGGCACCGTCCCCGACTCGCACCCGTTCTCGGCGCGTCACCGTCCCCGACTCGCCCCCGTTCCCGGCGCGTCACCGTCCCCGACTCGCCCCCGTTCTCAGGTGAGACATAAATATCTTTCTGTCCTTGACATGCATGTTAGTGGTTAACGTAACCTAGGCGTCTCCCGTTCGAAAGAGATACGGTCGGAAATATGCAGAACTTTGCATATCTATGACCGTATCTGTTTCGAATTGTCCACGTTATTTGGACAGCCGGAGGATGCGCAACCGCGGGTAGTTTCCATGCTCTACTCCGATCCGAGACTGAATTTCGGTAGCATCTCCCCGTTGTTCTCCGGATACACTCTCTCCCTCTAGGGACGTGTATTTGGAGAACAGCGTGGAGATGCTGCCGAAATTCGGTCTCGGATCGGCGTAGAGCATGGAAACTACCCTCGGCTGCGCATCCTCGGGTGGGATTAGGACCTATCTTCACCATTTAGCTAGGCAATATAATAATCGTGTAGATGCTATTTGTTTTATATTACTCATGCAATTGCTTATTATATCAATAATTCGTATAATAGAGGATGGGTGATCGTGAGTGGATGTACACTGGCTGGTCCCGTGGGGGTGAAATGACCTTGGATTGGATTCAGAGGACCGAGTCTTTTTTTGATTCAGCATTTGCAAACGTTAGAGGAGCATCTATCACTTGGTGTCCGTGCAGCAAATGTGGGAACACACGTGCACACACAAAGGAGGACATTAGAAATCATCTCTGCAAGCATGGGTTTACTCGAGACCGTACCAAGTGGAAATACAATGTTGCAGACTCACGCACGAGAGACGAGGTCATGAGACAACGCATCGAGGAACTTGATGATGACGCCGGGATAGCAGACATGTTAGAAGACTTTCACGCAGCACAAGTCGATGAACAACGCTTGGAGGAGGAGCCAGAGCCAACCGCAAAGGCATATTATGATATGTTGGCTGCGGCACAACAACCCCTGCACGAGCATACCAATGTTTCTCAGCTCGATGCCATTGCACGCCTAATGGCCATAAAGTCGCAGTTTAGTCTGGGTAGAGATGCATTTGATGTCATGTTGACAGTTTTTGGCAGCCTGCTTCCGGGTGGTGGCGGCAATCTTTGCCGTGGACCGCCGGCTTTGGCCCACGGCAAAGAGCTCAGGTTGGGCCCACCTGGCGGAAATCTTTGCCGTGAGCCCGCCGTGACGGCACACGGCAAAGATTCGTAACGGCTACGGCCGTTAAGCCCACAACGGCCCACGGCAAAGGCTTTGGCACACGGCAAATCTTTGCCGTGTGCCCGAGTTGGGGCTCACGGCAAAGATGGCCTTTGCCGGCCAAACTTTGCCGTGTGCTCTTTGCCGTGAGCCACACACGGCAAAGAGCTTTGCCGTGTGCAAATAGACCTTTGCCGTGTGCTTCTGGCACACGGCAAAGGCGGCGAATCCGGTAGTGCTGTGTGTGTGTGTGTGAAAAAGAAATGAAGTGGTTGTATGAGAGTATATATATGCACCCTCTTTCTTTTTTTTCCTCTGGAATTTTATGTTCAGATTTATGGGTGCATGTGTTCGACATGCACTGGTACGTCCAACATCTTGTACAGAATGTAAGCATAAGGAATCTGGATGATGAAATGGGAGAAAATGGTCACTTTCCAGGATTGAACAAATGACTTTTCTACATAAAAAAAGGTGAAACCACGCATAGTGCATGTTTTTTACAGAAAGTTCTTCAATTCTTTCCTGCGAGCATCCATGATTCTTATCTTACCTCAGTTATCAACTAACCCCACTTGAGTTTGACCGCAACTACGCCCGATCTTGACCAGTGAAACGAACTAAATTAAACGAAAAAAAAATCAAGTATATCAAACAATATCGTCCTCACTTTTGTTAATGTCGCCATTTCTCGGCTCTCAAGGGCACTAGCCACTAGTGGTCTACTCATAGTGCACATAAAAGATGACAATGACGATTCTAACCCAGCCATTTTGTTTGCTGCTTCCTCCGTTCAAATTATAATTTGTTTAACTTTTTTAACCTCAAGTTTCACTGCTGTATTGTAGAAACCATTAACCTCATCGGCCCATACAAAGCGGGTCAAAACGGCCCGCTTAGTTTAAGTCATGGTAAGCGGCGTGACCTGTGCTGCTTAGAAGCGGTGCAACTGATGAGTCGGCTCGGATATGTAAATTAAATGGTACATATTCAACACTTAGCCATTTCTGTGTTTCTTTCTCAGGCGTCGGAACTTCCACCGGAAGATCCGACCCACAAGTTCCGGGCGGCTCTGTCTCTATTATTTTTCTCACCGGATCATCCGGATCTTGTGTCGGAACTTCTATGACTTAGCCATTTTTCAGTGTTTCAGCCTTGCGAAATTCAAATCTCGGAAGATCCGGCCCTAGGCCGGAAGATCCGGTACCCCTTCGCAGAACACATAACGGCTAGTTTTTGGGGGTTGGGTATTTATACCCCCTCACCCCCCACATTGAATGCTGCTGCTCCCACGCCCACAAACACTCCAAGAGCATTCATTGCACTCCTCTACTCCACCCAAAAGCTTGATTCTAGCCTTGATTCATCTAGGGTTTGAGTGAGAAGAAAAGATTGAGTGTGTGAGCTTTGAGCACGCATAAGCTTTGATTCGTTCATCTCAAGAAGAACTTGAAGCAAGCTTGATTCGTCATCCTCGTTTGTTACTCTTGGAGCTTTGCTCCTAGACGGTTAGGCGTCGCCGGTAGCTCCCATTCCTTTGTGGTTTGAGCACCGGAGAGTTTGTATTTCCCCTCTCTTTGTGAGAGCAATAGTAAGTGACTCAACTTTCCTTTGTGGTTGGTTGAGGGAGGCAAGGGGTTAGTGACAACCCGGTTCTTTGTGAACCCCACAACGAGGACGTAGATCCTTTGTGGAGTGAACCTCGGGAACAAATCTTGTGTCTCATTGTTCTTGCTATTGTTCTTGTTGTTCATCACTTTATTTGTGCCCGATCTATGTGCTAGGTGTTGTTCGACCTTAGAGATCATACTTAGGTGCTTAGTTACTTCATTTAGCAACTTTGTATTCAAATAGAATCTTGAATAGCTTGTTAGATTTTGAATCTCGAAGTTAGTCTCCTCTCTGTGTCGGAAGATCCTACACAGTGTCGGATCTTCCGGTAGCCCGGAAGATCCGAGACTGCGTCGGATCATCCGACCATCTGACAGTTTCGTGAAGAATTTTCAGGAATTTTTAACAGGCCCTATTCACCCCCCCCCCCCCCCCTCTAGGCCTAGTGTTGGTCCTTTCACCACGTCGTTGCCAACGACACCCCCGCCGGAACCCATTCATCACAGTCAGGTTCATCGTTAACCATGTACTCGGGCATTACCGCTCCAGGATAACAATGGAGGATGACCGCTTTGACCACACCTTCTTCGTGTGGCTTCCTGAAGCAGGAGACGTGAAGATGTTCCATGCCCGTAGCTGGAAATAGAGGGGGCAGACGGTGAGCTTCTACCGCGTCCTCGAGATCCAGATGAAGACGGATTGGCTTGAGAACGTACATGGCTCGCCTGTACTGCTGTCGCGTCGCACTAATTTTCCTAGGATATAGATCTGTAGCGTTATGTGCTATGAACTTTAATTATTCGCATGTTTATCTGGACTTATGCTTGGTGTTTTATTATTTTTTTATTTTTTGTGTACTCATTCTAAGCGGTCAGAACCAGACCGCTTAGAATGATTCCAAGTCTATATCTATGTTCACTGACCCTAACCCTATCCCCACTCCGGCCCTCATCCAGCCGCCGCCGTCGCTCGCCCACCACCACATACATCTAGATCTAGATCTCCTCTCCTATCTCCTCCACCTCTTCCTCCACCCTCCACGTGTAACACCCTGCTTTTTAGGGTATTTAGAAATACAGGCTTTACAAAATTTTTCTCTAATTAAACATAATTTCTTTCCTAACATATTTCCTAAATAAATCATGCATTGAATCAAACATGTGTGTTGCATTTGGATGCTTAAAAACTCCCCCATTTTCTCTAAGTAGAAATTCCTTCAAATCCCTTTCCAATCTTTTAGAATTAATATTCAAATCCAATTTGAATATTAAGTCTTATCTCAAGGCACCTCCAAAATAGTGTCCATTTCAAAGCCTCACCTCAAAACCCTTCTCAAATTTAAATCCCTGTTCAAATTTGAACTCCAACTCTTGTTTAAATAAATGGAAAACCCTTTTTATTAATAGATGGGCCAAACTCCTACTTCCGGCCCAGCCAGCCCCGCGGCCCGTCTCCAGAAGTTCAGTTTCTCCCCTCCGACTTCTTCCCTCGGCCGCCTTTCCTCCCCCGCGGCCCAGTCCCTTCCCCCTCCCTCTAGGTCGCTCCGCGCGGCCCGCATTGACGTCAGCCCAACGCCACGCCGTCCTTCTCCTTCCTCGTGCCTGCGCCTGAGCCGCTCGCCGCCGCTCGATCCTCGGTCGCCGGCCGAGATCCCTCCCCAGGGCATGCGCGCAACGCGTGGCAGCGCCACAAACTGCCACCGCACCGGAGGTGCGGCGCTGACCACCCCGCTGGCAGAGTTGCGGTCGCCGCTGCCGTCATCCCCCACTCCTTGGCCGCCGGCATTGATGGCCGTTGCCACCACCCACACTGATGCCCAACCACCCACGCCCTTTTCCATAGGCCCATCCTTGCCTCCCGATTACGGCCGGGATGAAGGCCCAGCGCCGGGAGCGCCGCGCATTGCCGCCGCCGTCCGTCGAGATCAAGCTCTCCCCCGCTCGCCGCACGTCCCGCCCCTCTGGCCTCTTTATCCCCCCGCCAGCAACGTGGCGAGCTCCGCCCGAGCTATAAATAGAGGGTTCACCCCTCCCTTTCTCCTCATCTCACCGGAGTCGAGCTCGAGCCCGAGTCTCCCTCCGCCGCGGCCACGCCGCTCCCCTTTCCCCCGCTTCCCATGTTTCCCACCGGCAAGACCCCGGTGGACTTCACCTCCGGGCATCCTCCGTCCCAGCCTCGACGCCTTCCCGGTCCGCCAACACCACCGCCGCCAGCGCTGCTTCGCCACCACCACCACTGGCGTGTGCATGCCATGCCACGCCACGCCGTGCCGCACACCGCCGTGCCGCGCGCCCCACGCCACGCCCACGGCCTTCCGCGCCGCGGCCGTCCCAACGCCGCCGCGGCGCCAAGCCGCCTCCGTCGCCGTGTGCCGCGCGCTGCCGACGGCGCTACCCCACGCCGCTGCCACGCGCTACCCGTCCCCTCGAGCCGCGCCGGGTCGCACCGTGCCGCGCCGCGCCACACCGTGCCCTGCCCCCGCGCCGTCACACGCCACCACCACGCCAAGCCGCCGCCGGCGCTGCTGCCGCACCCGGCCGCACCACCGCCACACCGGCAACTCCGCGCCGCTCCTCCCTGCGCCGTGCCGACGCCACCGCTATGATGAGCCGCCGCGGGCCGCACCGCGCCATGCCGCGCCGCCCTACGCCGCGCCCCGCCGCGCGCGCAGCGCGTATGCTCCGCGCTGCCACCGGCACCGCTCGCCGCTCCTCACCGGCCGCCGGTGGGTCCGGCCGGCCATTGGCCCTTCCCCTTCCTCCCTTGCTCGATGGGGAAAGAAGCAGAGGAGCGGATGGGGTGGGGGAGGGGGGAGAAGGTCGGGCGGCCATGACGCCGTCCCCTCCCCCGGCCGCTGCCAAGTGGGGCCGCACCAACGCCGTCCGCCGCACCGATGCCGTCCCCTCCTCCCTCGCCCGCTGCCTGTGAGGTCCACGTGACGGCCGGCACCGTCCCGCCTAACGGCCGTCACGCGCTGCTCGTTGCTGCTCACTGCAGGTTAGAATGAGGTTATTAGCTACAGATACTTACAAACTAGAGAGAGATGTTTTTCTATTTAATAACAATTAGAGTTCATCGTTCCACATTTCAACTGAACGCGTTTCTTGCAGTGGAGCCACCGTCCGAAAAGTAGGCTAAAACTTGAGCCGGCTGGCTAAAAGAGCAAGTGGATTCTAGAAAGCCCGGTCCAAACATGATTCAATGTGCTGCTGCTAACTAAAAATTAGTCAAACTGTACATGACGCGCCAATTGCTCACTTGGATGTCATGATGAGGTCAGATACTGTTCATTTGTGACGAACCTCGATGTAATTGGCCCTAGCTAACAACTCGCTCCGTCATTATAGTTGAACTGCAAATGCAATAGTTTCTTATTCGCTACCGAACCTGCCTTTTTTTTTTGAGAACGTGCTTGGCACGTTTTGTATTAAGCGGAAAAAGAAAGTTCAGTACAAAACAGATAGCTCAACACGAAAGAGAAAATAAAAGCGCGACTAGAAACAAACTAGAAAGGCTGGGCTCTATTCCCACCCCGCTGAACCCCGCTCTGGCCCAAAGCTTCGCTTCCTGAATGATTTGTGGCGCCAGCGCGACTGGCTGTAGCGCCGACCGCTCGTGGACCCTTCTGTTCCGCTCCTTCCAAATCGACCAAGCGACCAGGAGTACCAGGGAGTCGAAGCCTTTTCGACGGTTCTTGGGTATCCTTTTTCGACTCCGGAGCATAACCGCCTTTGTCATCATTTGTGCATAATGTAGTCTTTGACAGCGGTAACCCCATCATTTCTTCCAGATGAAATATGAGCAGAGAAAACTCAGCTTTTGTCGTGTATATCAAACTCAAAAGAAGATCACAACCGAAAAATAAATAAAATTACCCTGCACAAATGTCTTCAAACGGCACACCATATATCCAAGTGACGAACCAAAAGACAAAATATGAAGTAATGCTAGTGCATGTCTAGTTTCACTTCATTTTGTGTTTATTTCTTTATGGAGAAAATAATATCATTCCAAGTATTTTCTTGCATTCCTCGATCGTCAACACATCTAATAGTCTTGAAGTCTGAACACAGGACTGCTCGCAGTGACGTACGGAGGAAAACGAATGCCATGCATGCAACTTGCAACGATCCTCGATATATCCACGGGTGGCTCTTGCGACCTTTTTTTTTTTTTGGAGTTATACGGTCGGGTACTTGTCATGAGACGCCATGCATCGATCGTAGATTAGATTCGTATGGAAAAACCAATCCTGAAACTTATAGCACGTCCTAG
Organism: Urochloa ruziziensis; assembly: GCA_015476505.1. NCBI lineage: Eukaryota > Viridiplantae > Streptophyta > Magnoliopsida > Poales > Poaceae > Urochloa > Urochloa ruziziensis. The sequence continues at coordinate 49,962,289 of CM027119.1, forward strand.
TTGACAACTACGAGTAGTTTTAAGCTGTCAAGGTGTTTCCGGAAGTGCAAATTGTTCTCCCGGCAGTCCGGCCGTATCTAAGTGCTCCTGCCTCCATCCGTCTTTTGTATAGCTGGTGACAATGAATTAGAAATGTCAAGTGGAGATGTGAATTGATGATGCGTGAGAAGAGGTCGGCGAGGTTGGTGGAACCGTAGCACGCGTGTGTGTGTGCATGTGTAGTTATGTACAACTGGAAACATATGTTCCGAGCTTATTGTGGAAGGTTTCAAGGTCGAAAACAAGTGAGGATGCATGGCCTCATGATCTCATCCATTTGTATTTTACTTATGATCACTCGGCAGAAGCCGTTTGCTTGGCTTGACTTGGCCAGTTGGCCGAGGCAGAGTTAAGGCGCTCAATAACCTTAGGAAACTTATTAGAAAAGGCCGTAAGTAGGCTAAATGCTGACGTGGAGGAGTGAGAAGAGGAAAGAGAAGAGAAGCGGGTTGTAAGCTTGCAGCCCGCTTATACACAAGAACCAAAAAAGTTTGTAACAGAGACATGTGGGCCATGTGTTAATGGTAAAGTGCTTAACCACTATATGAATGGGCTAAGAAAAGGCTACAAGAAATTCTTACGGCCAACAGCAGGCTGTATGCTCTTAGGATTCCGTTCTCATGGAGTTATATGCCTACCTTTCAAACAAACATGTACTTTCTTCATTCCACAAATAGTGTAATTCTATTATTAATATTTTTTCTTATAAAGAATCCTCTGTTTTGTAGGAATATATACTACTACGCACTCATAACTTAAGAGTGCGTAGGAATATAATTATAAAGAATCCTCTGTTTTGTAGGAATTGAGAGACCGTGACACCCTAAGAGGGGGTAAATTAGGGTTTTTTAAAAACTATGGCTAAGAGCACATATAAAAATCTATTTCAATTTCTATCTAAATGTGCACTAGGTTTTTCTATGTGTTGCTAACTCTACCGCTAAAAGTTTTGCACCCTAGGTTCCAATCCTAGCAACTACACATGGCAATTCTAGGAAAGGTAAATGCGGAATGTAGTGCAATAAGTAATGCGGAATGTAAACTGATAGAGCAAGCAAACTCCCGACACGGCGATGTATCCCGAGGTATCGGAAAGCCACGACTTTCCACTAGTCCTCGTTGTTGGAGCCCCTCTCAAAGGGAATGCCCGCGCAAGGGCATGTACTCCCCGGTTGGGTCACTCCGTAGGATAGCCTACGGGACTTCCCCACTCGCGAGTGGGTCTCCGCTTGGCCTCTCCCGGATGCTCCTCGCAGCCTCCACTTGGTTGAGCTTCGGCAAATGCCTAGGACCTCACCTTTGTAGCACAAAGTAACGACGACCTCTCCACAAACGCGGTTGGAGGGTCTCGCAAAACTTACAAGCCCCGATACTTACAACTCTTGGTGCGCGCAAGCACCGATACAAAGAGGTATGCAAACCTCGCCTAAACTCTAAGCTAACACCTAAAGAAATGCGCTAAAAGGTCTAACTAGCACTTAATCAAGCACTAAGCTCTATGCTAATCACCTAGATCTTCTATTTAGCACTTTGGTGGAATGAGCACTTGTGTGTGAGCAACAACTCAACCTCAACCTTTCCCAAGCTCAATCACCCTCCAAATGGCCGGGGTTGGGGGTATATATAGCCCCAACACTTGAAACTAGTCGTTGCTCCAATGGCTTGCATTTCTACGTACCACCGACCCATCCGGTGACCACCGACGTATACCACCATAGCTTCTTGACCAACTAGCCGTTGCACTGACCGTTGGCTTGAATCTACCACCGACTCATCCGCCGCTCCATCACATGCAGCACCGTATCATCCGGTGCTATGCAATTTTCTGCCAGAGCCGAATCTGAGCCGATCTTGAGCCGAGCCGGCACCACCGACTTATCCGATGCTCCTTGGCTTGGACCAATGTATCATCCTGTGCTCCATTCAAACTTGTCCTTGCCAACTTCCCGCACTGACCACCGACTTATCCGATGGTCCCCGACTTCGACCACTGTATCATCCGGTGCTCCGTTCTTCCTTGGCCCTGCTGGCTTGTCTTCGCTGACCACCGACTGACCCGATGCTAAGCACGAATTAGTCCGGTGCTCATCGACAATTGCGTCGGTGCTCTTTTGAGCAGGATTCTCTTGATCATCTTGCGGGATCTTGTGTCGACTATAACATACCATCACTTGAGATCTCTGGATTTTCGGTATAATTTGGATGGCTTAAATACCGTCACTTGGAACCTAAAATTACCTTCAAATATATATCTTGACAAACATGTTAGTCCCAATGACTATGTTGGCTTTAATCACCAAAATTATAAACATGACCTAGGGCCATTTTTCTTACAGGAATATGTACTTTCTTCATTTAAGACACTAAAGTGTAGACTGAAACACATGTTCATTCTATTGTAATAACTAAGAGTGTAGTTTAGGGCCTATAATTCATATTCTTAACAAAATCCAAAGAAAGTATGAAATAAAAGTAATATAAGAACTAGGGATTTAACATATGGAGTGAAAGATTTTTCTTATAGATAACAGCAGCTAATCAAAATTTGAAAGCCAAAATTTATATTCATGAAGTTATGATGGATGAGCTGGAGCAAGAGCTAGCATAGCTCAAGCTAAGGTTTCAACTAAACACATATCAAACGTATATAAAGACATGATGCAAAGGGGTTCATTATGACGAATGTGAATGAAATGGCATATTTGTAATTGGTAACAAAAATTAGAGAGAATCTACATGTGTATTTTGAGAGGGCAAATGCAAAGACAGGTAATTTTGATTTGCTGTTGGCCTAAATTTAACCACAAACATTTAATTCTTATATCCCCCTTAAAATATCAACATCTCTTTAAACTTTTAGCCCGTCTAAGAAAAAAATGGGTTGATGGACTAGTATACTCAATAAGGAAAAGGGAGTGATGTTCGATGAATATGCTGACTGGCATGTGGCTGCGTGCATAACCACTGCCACACACGCCTGAAATTATTCTTCTGAAAATAGTAAACTGAGATAGCGGTGGACCGCAGCCACCTATGACTATGGTGCACATTAGTCATATGCGTTGATCGTGGACACTTGCATTAGTCATGCGCGTTGATTTACAGCATTTACATGCATGCTTAACGACATGCTTAATTTTTAGTTACTTCACCAAATGCAACGTGCTTAATTCTATTGTGGATAACATATTAAATAATTAATACATGTCTACTGCAAGTTCTATGTTGAAAGGCCTCTTCAGAGTTCAGTCCTTCTGGGTTTCAGAAATGGACTAGCCACAGACACATGGGACGGTCGAAAGGGAGGGTACCTGAGAACAGGGGAAGCCGATAAGAAGCAGATGGACGAACAAAAAACTGACCAAGAAATCATATGCAAGCATGTCTTGCTCGAGAGGTCAAATCAATGCAAGTATGCAACTGACAAGCTGATCATTCCACTAGCTGAGCTTGTCTTGTTTATCTTCATGTCTTGAAATTGATCCTTACTGTTTTGTTGGTAAGTAGATAGCTTAGCTGACACAATACAATTATCGGAATTTTGTGGCGTGTGAAATTGGCTTAATCATGTGATGATCAAATCATATGTGTTTGGCAAATTTCAGAACGTGCTCAATCAAAGGTATGATTTTATTATATCGTGCATTTCTTCATTACTACACGCGGGCACCGTGTTTTGTTGACGAAACAATCCATTATCTTTGGGCAAGTGCATATATATGGATATTGTTACTTGCAACAAGGCTATGACGTTTGTCAACCCCCTACAATCTTGCATGACATCAGTCAAGTTCATACCTACCAAAGGATTGAGAAGACTCCGGCTAAGGACCTCTGAAATTCTGACTGCGCTGCTTAGTTTATCTTCCACATTACATTCATTAATTAGCAATATCCCGTTTGCGTGGTTTGGTAGATGATATGCCTGGAAGGGCTGAAGTAATAACTGAAGTGAACTGAACTTTTCAAGGTCAAGGTCACAACAACCGCGTTCCCAGTTGAAGATCATTCTAGAGCAGGAAGAGGTCACATGCATGGTAACATAATATGATTGGCCATATGAACATAATTTGGTTATCGAACTGGATTAAGTTGTCTGCTTTGATTTGTTATAAATTATAATGAGGTCCGTCTATCTTCAGTTTTTTTTTCTATTTCCACTTGTTGCCTGATGCATTCTCATTTCCTGGCTTAGTGACATCTTAGCCAACCAACATTAGAACCCTATTTTGCAGTGAATAGATAGTAATCTGAAGCATATAAGTGGACAAAAATATATGCTTATTATTTATGTAAGCACAAGTACTCTTCATGCGTGCACTTGTATGTGGTTTTATCTTGAAGTTAAATGGAAGCATTTCTGATTGGGAACGTATCCTATGAGAACTCAATTCCCGTGAGAACTCACGTCTAGGCTACATGATCTTGATCCAAGGGAGAGGTGGGAGGGAGGATTTGCAAAAGTATGATTAGCATGCATTGGAGGGGATGGTGATTTTGCAAATCCCCCCTCCCACCTCTCCCCTTGGATCAAGATCATGTGGCCCAGATGTGAGTTCTCATAGTTCTCATGGGAATTGAGTTCTTATAGAATACGTTCCCTTTCTGATTCCACTACAAGAAACCCAGGAGCTGCTGAGTGCCAAAACTTTGCAGGGTGTCAAATTGCGGGCACTCGGCAAACAAGCCCTTTGCCGAGTGCCCAAGAGCTGACACTCGGCTAAAGTCAAACACTCAGGGAAGAAGCCCTTTGCCGAGTGTTAGAAACTCCACACTCGGCGAAGAATTTCTTTGCCGAGTGTCGGTTTGTGACACTCGTTGAACGACATCACGTGACGGCCACGTGCGCAGACAAACGACAGGGTGTTGACGGCGGCGGTCCTTTACCGAGTGTAACACTCGACAAAACCTTTGTCGAGTGTATTTTTCCCTTCGCCGAGTGTCTGTGACACTCGGCAACTACCAGGGTTCCCGTAGCGTTCATTCATAGCATCGTGTCTCATACTCCCTACCATTGAAATGAACACAATAAGGTAGCTGGGAGGCAGTTGTTCGAAAAAAAAGGTAGCTGGGAGGCTCAGATCAAATAATACACAATCGATTGATCATTGACTAATTCGTTTCCCTCTTAACGTTCAAGAATAATAAAAAAACAGATTCAAATAAAAGCGCGAAAGCTTGTGGCATAGCAGCCCGTGTTAACTGTTAAGGAAGCGAAAGGGACCCACGAGCTAGCAGCACCAAGACCAAGCGGCAGCACACACGGCGGTGGGACCATCCAGATGCCACGTGTTCCACCCTGGACAAGGACAACCGGCCTCCATTTGCTACTGCTAGCTCTCTCTACGACTCTACCGACCCCATCGTCGGCTTCTCCCTCCTCGTCCCTCTATAAAGGAAGCTGGCAACCGTGAAGCTAGCTAGCAGTTATTGCTTGCATTGCCTAGTACTTCCCAGCTTATCATCAATGGGGAGGCAACCGTGCTGCGACAAGGTGGGGCTGAAGAAGGGCCCATGGACGGCGGAGGAAGACCAGAAGCTCGTCAGCTTCCTCCTCAACAACGGCCAGTGCTGCTGGCGCGCCGTGCCCAAGCTCGCCGGTGAGTGATCGCGCTGAGCTATCTTTTAAACATAGTTATCAGCTTTATTTACACTTACAAGTTACAACGCCATGAACTCACTCGTGCTTGATGTGCTATTTGAACAGGATTGCTGCGTTGTGGGAAGAGCTGCCGTCTGCGGTGGACAAACTACCTGCGGCCGGACCTGAAGCGCGGCCTGCTGTCGCCGGAGGAGGAGAAGACGGTGATTGACTTACACGCGGAGCTGGGCAACCGGTGGTCCAAGATCGCGTCGCAGCTGCCGGGAAGAACCGACAACGAGATCAAGAACCACTGGAACACACACATCAAGAAGAAGCTGAAGAAGATGGGCATCGACCCTGCCACCCACAAGCCCCTCCAGCCCCCCTCGCCGGAGGAGGAGGAGGATAAGGCTTTCTGCGTCGACGACGTGACCTTGGCCCACCTCCTGGACGACATCGTCATCCCAGGAGACGTCGCCGACGAGCTGCCGGCGGCCAACGACAGCGGCTTCAGCAGCGCGGCTTATTCGTCGCCTGGATCCTCCTCGATATCGTCCTCCCTGTCGAGCGGTGGCGGTAGCGTCGTCGACGGCGAGTGGCCGGCGCAGATGGTGGAGTGGCCGGAGACGGAGTCGATGTGGCTCGACGATGTGACGGCGTGGGAATTTGAGGACGCTTCGTACCAGAGGATAGCTCTGTTCGATCACCAGGAGGCATGGAGCAACAGCAGGGTCGAGCTATTCTGAGCTCCTCGCCATTCTTTGTATCTAAAAAAAAATCATCGCTACGCGTACGCGTATACGCTTCTAAAAAAATGTTACAGGTTCGCGATGCACAGTATAGTACTAGTACCATTCGCGGTCCTTGCATTCGGTTACTAGTGCGTATAACTGGAGTAATGAAGTGGTTGCGCGTGAGAAAGTATATATATGTCCACCCCATTTCTCTTTTGTTTCTTCTTGGACGCTTATTAGCTGCAGCTCCGTTTTAGTTCTACTTTTATAGTTCAAAAATGCTACAAATGTATCCATGTTCTCCCATTTTAGTAACTATTACTTCTCAAGTTGCCAACAGTTTTCTAATATAACTAGGTGATACCCGCGCTTGGCTGCGAGAAGAGGGGAGAGACGGGAGGCTGTTATTAGTGCTAATCTCTTGATCCATCGTGGTGAGTAAAGAAGAAGAGTTTCTTGTTCTGCCGTGGTGAGTAAAGAGACTCTTCGGTGCTGGTGTTTTGAGCAAAGAAGACGAGAGATCAAGGTCCTACATGCTGATGTGGCTTCTTAATGAGGTTTGCGAGAAATCTTGTAGTGATGTGTTTCTATAGAGTTAGGAGATTTGTATCTTTTGCCGTGACATTTCTTTAATTATTGCTTCTAATAACATAATCGCCAACAGCCTGGTTGTCCATAATCATATACTATAACAGATGCTTGACCGAAATAATAACTCCATAAACCGATGACCGCTTGTAAAAAGCGACTGAAAATGTCGCTAGTCTTGTAGAGCAAGCGTTCGGCGTGCGCGCGACAGAGTATAACGAATTTGGATAACAAAACAGCCAAATGTGACGAAATTGGCGGGTCCTAGACTTTATGGACTGTATCGCGCGATACAAGACCTCTACGACGAAAATCTGAAACCACTCATGCATTGCTTTGTTTGATTTCTACGAAGACGTTTCCATGGTTTCCCATTTTTCCCAAAGTTTTAATTTCTTTCCACGAGGTCACCTTACTCCCCAAGTGTATCATGATGATAACGACCCTCTTTAACCCACGGCAGTCATACTGAAAGCGATTACATTGTCAGAGTCCCGTTTCCTCTCCCCTTGCCATTCTCTGTCACTGTTACTTGAAGGAAATTCGACGGAGAATGGAAGTTTCACTTCAGTTTACCTTGACCCCTTGTGATGACAGCGGTTCTTATGGCATGCGTGAAAAATGTGGAGTATCGTCCTATATGCCACGGCAAAAGTCTTCCATTATGAAAGTCCAACCCTATCCATCTATCTCACATCATCATTTCCATTCCTTGTACTGCTGTTTTCCATGCTTCATTTCACTCTCGAGTCTCGACCTTTCCAAAAGCTAGTAAATCGAGCTAAGATATCCTACGAGAAAGTGGTTTACAAAGAAATGATAAAGCAGCTTTTAAAAAAAAAATGGAAGTGGGGAAACGCGGTTGTGCATGCAAGCGTGCTCGCGGTGCATCTTCTGGACTTTTCTGATTGAAGCCCAGCGGATGAGCGCCACGTGTGCCCCCCGATCGACATTTGTGCTTGTCATGATGCCATGGAGAGAGAACTGGATGGAAAAGGAAAAAGGCTAAGGCATGCAGGCTCTGTCCGACGATCCACTTGACGGCAAGCTTAGAAAGATGTGGCGCGTGTCGATCCCATTTGTGTTTTGTGTTCATATGCCAAGTTGGAGAGCAAGGATGAGTATGTCATAAGTCGTATACAAAGTCCCAAACTCACTACGGGAAAACCTGAATATGCCAAATGTCTCCTAGTAAAGGACAAAGAAGGATGGAGGCTGAAATCAACGTCAACTACTGAAGCTTGATGACCATGTATCCTATACAAAATTCAATGAGATTCCAGGGGCAAAGCATGTCGGCAGTCTATTACAGCCTCCAAGAAAGGACGACTCTCATTGGGTTTGCAATGGAGGCAAGGGCACGGACTGGCCATTCTAGAATCAGACGACTCTGCAGCATGCATCTCTCATCTGGAAGCAGCCTTCTTCCATGGACTCACCCGGGCATTCAGCGCTAACTAGATCAGAGATGGATCTTATTAATTAGACGGTGGAATTACGTCTGGAGGGAGTAAAATTTGGTCATTGCGTGCGAGAGAGACACTGTCAGCATCAGTTTTTCACTTTTCTTTCAGTGAAGAATTGCATTATCCCGGGTCTACCAACTCAGCGCGGGTGTTGCGCATTTAGTTTGGCCCAGACCTTTTAGAGCAAGCTCGTCGCTCCTGAGGTCACGATGAGGTCAGCATGAAGCCTCACCTATTCATCCATCTGGTTGGTCTCCATCATGAAAAGAATTAGTAGTGATCAAGATAGATTGTACCCAAATTAAACTTGACCTTTGAGCAATCTAAACGATCCGGTTTGTTCGGAGTCATCTAGCGCTTGATTGTTTTTAGTTAGCTCCAAGAGTTCTAGAAAAAAGGGGCTCCAAATAATCTAGTTTTAGATTATTCTAAAAACCTGTTTTGCATGAGTACACGAGAAAAACGGTGGTTCCCCCAAAAAAATGCACTGTGTCATGAGTGTAGATCATATTTTGCATGCATTTTGGGGATCGTTGGAGACACGCACAAGATCGTTTTTTGTGAGGAAATGGGGAATAAGGGGACTAGGCGTGCATGTATATAGTGTATAGACAATAAAAATTTCGCAAGGGTACTCGAGCAAGCTAGACCTTGTATATATGAATGCATTGGAGCCTAATTTTGGGTTGTTCATTTTGGGAACCATACTTTTCACACAAAAAAATCAATTTTAGGTAGACCTTGTATAAATGGATGCATTGGAGGCTAATTTTTGGGTTGTGCATTTTGGGAACCATACTTTTCACAAAAATAACAATTTTAGGGAAGGTGGATATGGATAATCAGTTAACGGACCGTCACAATATCTCTTCTATTGTTATTGCGAGAATTGCTTCCGTAGTTTTTCACATAATGGAATCTGCTAGAGCAATATTAGGAAAAGGAGACTGCGGGAGATGCTCTAACATCATCTCTCCAGTGAGCCTCCAATGAGCTGGTTCAGGTTTAAGGTTTTGGTACGGTTCCATCGGTGAGAGAATTTCGATCTCCGGCGAGCCCCCTGATCAGCTAGTTATAGTTTGGAGTTCGGGGGTGATAGGTTTCCCGGTGAGAGATAGCCGCCTAAGTTACAACATGCATCAGGAAATCAAATATACAACCTCCGTCCCAAATTATAGTTTGTTATGCACCTAGATAAACGTTATGTGTAGATTTGTAACAAAATCTATGAACCTAGAAGAGGTAAAACGACCTATAGTTTAGAACGAATGAAGTAATTCTCTTTCAAGGGGATATTCTTTGGTTGCTCACAATAATCTCTCGTGCATATTCCATGTGTTTGAACACACACGTACGACTGCGCACTGACGTGCAGTCGTGCAGAGAAAAAGCAAATGCTCCTGCAACTTGCGCGATCGACGTGCTGCGACCGTGTTTTCTTTGGAATAACGCTCCGGCCGGTCGGTGCTTGTCACGAGACGCCGAGGATCGACCCTAGAGCTTAGATTCTTGTGGAAAACGTACTGCTACCCTTGAATTGTATAGCATGCCCAAATTGACGGCTACTATTAAACTGAACGTTTCCACGAGTTTTCACCTAGATAGAGGCACGACTGCACGAGTGCAATCGCCATCCATGCGTCGCTGTTCATGGATTGGCTCCAATTTGCTGCAGACGGCCGGTTTAAACCGGCCCGAAATGTCAAATGCAGACGTAGTGTACGAGAATAGGTCGGCGAGGTTGGTGGCAAATGGTGTGTGTATGCGTCAGCTGGAAATATAAACGTGTTTTCGAGCCAGATGATTAGAAACGACTTTCGATGCCACATAAAAACGAGTGGAGGTTAAGAAACATTATTCAGCCACATGAGTATGGCCTCATCCGTTTGTATTTATACTTTAGAGGGATCATCGATCCGGTAGAAGTCGTCATCTTGACTTGGCAGTAGGGATGAAAATGATCGGAAACGATCGGAAGAAGGCTTCTCCACTTCCACTTTTATATTTTTTTCTCGAAAACGAAAACGATGCGATATTGTCGGAAAAAAAACAGCATAGGGATTCCGGTAATTTTGAAAACGAAACTATACGATCGAAAACACATCGATAACGATCGGAACCAAGTGAAACGATATTTCCAAAACAACAAACACCTCAACTTGTAGACACTAACACTATCCATATAACTTGACCCATCTCATACGCAAGTTTTGGCGATTCTGGACAATCAATAGATGTGATAGTAAAAGATCGCAAAATAGAAATAATTATATTACTAACGAAGTTCTAAGTGTAGACTTAAATGTAACATAGAAATATATAAACGGGTGGTAAAAATTATGCTTGAATATAGTAAGTATTTCCTTTCCGCAACATCTTCATATAGAAAATCACGCAAAGCACGTAGTAGAATGGGGCTGCCGGGCTCACAAAACAAGGGGCCACATGTCATCGATAGTTGAATTATTAACTGAAGCGGCAAGGCGGCGTCCAGGATGCTGTCCATTTCGGTAATTACCGGGCAGTTAATTCAATAATTACCAGTCATATACGGTATTTTTCGGAAACGATCAGAAGACATCGAAATCAAAATTGTTGTTGTTTTCGTTATCGAATTTGTTTACCAATTTCGATTCTGTTTTCTCAGTAACCGCTACCGTTTTTGTTTACCTTTAAAAATAAAGAAAAAACCGGAAAGGATCGCCGGTAATAAAAAATTATCGTTTTCATAAGTAAAAATTACAAGCAAACCTACGCAACAGTTGTACACTATTCACATCGCAATTCGAAATGCTGCATTTACTTTACTCATATGATCCTCGGTGGAGGCTATCACGCCTGTCCCAAAAAAGGGAAATACTTTTAGCAGAGAAAAAAAGGAGATGTAGTATACATTGCTATCCACAAACATTTCCTGCAGATTTATCTCCTGCACCAAATTAAAGCCGACCTTCAACTCGCTTTTGGCTTGGCTGGCTGTTGTTTTGCTGTCAGCAGAAAAAAAAGGAGATGGGAAAGCAGGCTTGAAGAAGTGGAGGGGGAATGATGTACTCCGTATATATGTACAACGATGCATATACCTTTTGCTTCGCAATTGGCATTGTCGCATTGACCCACACCCAATCCTTCAGAGTCCAGACAGAGTGAGATGATACTATAATCCCTGCGGCAGATTGCATCCTGCACCTGCAAGCCGCATGCAACCATACATTCAGATGCAATGCAACACAACGCAAAGCGAAAGGCTCTGCTGAGCCCTACCACCCCACTCCGGCGTACGGTATGTAACACCTGCCGGATCAGGTGTGGATCTGCGCGAGGATCATCATGATCCTCTGGAATGATTGGCCGCGCACCAATCGCTGGGTGACGGGGAATGAATGCCGGCCGGCCAGCCAGGCGCTGCCGCGCTGCCCTGTGTCCGCGCCCCGGGCCAGTGGAGCTCCGAGTGTGCCGGTGACTGACGCGTCGCGCGCGGTGGGCGCCGCCGGCGGGGGCGGCGACGTTACGCAGGCGTGCACGGGGCGTGTCGACCGGGAACGGGCCGGGCGGTGATGATGCGCGCGGCGACGGGAGCTAGTGGCTGGACCCGAGCCTGCAGTGGGCCGCGCTCGAGCCTGCGTCACTCACTCGCAAGCGAGCGAGCAGCAACGTCGGCGTCTACCGGGTTACACACACACGCTCGGGTCGTGCCGAACCACACACTGTCTCTTATGGCCCGGTCCAAAAGAAGCCCATGTACCAATCGGGCCAGCGCTGCTGCGGGGCTGTGTGTTTGGTTGTGTTAGGCAGAATGATCTTTTTTTTTTTGAGAAATATTCCTTCATTCCCTCACAAAAGACGTGCGTTCATGCTAAAATTCATACCCAACCCGTTTTTTAATATATGATATCGAGGACAAAATAATTGTCTTATTTTAAATGAGCTAGCTTATTCTAAACATGATATACTTTTTTTTTAAAAAAAACAGAAGCATTAGGTCATTCAACTCATGCATCTAAGCTAACAAGCAATTCTAGGTGAACAATCAGCACCGCACGAAGAGCAGAGAGATTCCTGCAAGAGTACAATTTTTATTAGCAAGCCTTCTTTTTCAAGGAACTCATTTATACTGCAGAAAAAATAATCAGTCTCTCAATTAACATTTCCTGCGCCACCATTAGGCACTTCTGCCAAAATGGCATCGTCCAAAACTCTCATGATTTGTGCTCATCAGTGAGAATTTGTTAAATCTGTTGACGCGTCAGCACGAGAAGTGAAGTTTTTTTTTTTTTTTTTTTTTTTGAGTAATCAGGAGGGGCAAGTCCTTGATGGATGAATATATTACCAATAAGAAGGAAAGAAAAGTTTGCAACGTCCCAAGGGGAAGAAAAGAGAGGAGAAGAAGCCGAGACTTAAACTAATCTGAACTGAAGCGTAAAGGAAATCAAAATAAAGGAAAGGAAGGGGAAACAGTCCTGAAGTAGGCCAAATTACAGGGAGTCAAGCGAGGCTTGGGTCTCAACAAAAGAAGGAATGAATACCATTTTGAAGCAAGTCTTGCAATTTCCAACTAAGGGTTCTATGTCATTGAATAGCCAATCATTCCTTGTAATCCAAATGCTCCAGGTCATCGGGATGATGATCTCCATGAAGAAAGGAAAGCTAGTCTTTCTCTGATTTGCCTCAAGATCTGAAGCACTGGCCTAGATGTCACCACTGAAACCCCAATGGAAGCCCAGCAAGCTTTTGCAAAATTACACCTTAGGAACAGATGAGCCGTGAGCGGCTGTTTCCATTCTCTGAAGAATGCACAATTCACAAGTATATGATTTTAGCTCCATGTTTTTCCTTCTTAGGAGATCTCTGGTGCTTAATTGGTCCTTGAACAAAAGCCAGAAGAAAAACCTTTATGCTTCATTTGACATTTGGATGTGTACACTGCTTTCACCGATGATGGCTCTGCAAGCCTGCAGAGAAATTTGTACTGCCCCAAATGAAAGACCATTGGTCTTTGCCTTGCAGCCTCGTAATTCAACCAGTCTTTGTTCCAATTACTGCAGTTGGCGATCTGCCTGGCTTGAGAGTGGTAAGTGGAAATTTTGGGTGAATCTGGGTTTGGTTGAGAGATGTGAGAATTTTTTGCAAAGAGTGCAATTCTGGGTTGAACAGCCACTTGGGAACATACAGAACCTTGAAATGATCGGTCCACATCTGTTTGAAATAATGAAACGTCTTCCACGGTTTCACGCCCATCGGCAGTCTACGAAACGAGGTCTTCTTCGGTGCTCCATCCTACCCTATGGTACTATGGAGTATGGAGGGACGGGCAATTTTGTAATTAGATTGTAATATAATTTTTTTATTGGAGCTCCTAACCTAAATGAACATATGTGTAAAAAGAAATAAATATATCGGACCAAATGAGTATAAAAATAAAAATAATTTTTCTCATAATACCCCTATACCACTATATTACTTGATCTATACCACATTATATCACATGTTAAAAATATTTTTTCCCATAATACCCTTATATTACTATACTACTCGACCTATACTACCTTATACTACAGGTGAAGGTCTAAAGGTCTAGTAGTATACAACTAATTTGGACCGTCAGATCCTTTTATACTAGTCATTTTTAACACTAGTATAAGGTAGTATAGAGCACCGAAAAAAACCTCCTACGAAATATAACAGGAATAGATAGAAGAAAACACTAACCAGTAACCACTACTTTGAAGAAATGCTGCCAATAAGAAATCAATTCCGCTCTTGCATTCTGCAGCTTGAAGGTTCACAGTACAAGAACAGGAATAGTACAGTTTTTCCGCCATACAAGGCACAGAATTTGTAAGCCTATAATATGATACTGCTAAATTGACACATTTAATTTCCTTTTTGCAAGACAAATGGCGCTAGGGCAAAAAAATAATCAAGAGTCTGCAAGTGACAGCTCTCTTGTCAGTTAGGTGGGGTACCACCAGCTAAACCAGCTTTGCAGCAACTAATAGGGCAAAATACCACCATAAACAAGAATATCACCGATCACATATATATTCTCTTCCTCTCGAAATCTTGCCTGAGTGCAAAAGTATTTTATGTTTTTGCATCAGTCAGCCTGGACAAATCTATGGACATTGAGGCATGACCAGATCAGATCTGTAGTTTCGTACTGGGGGACTCTTGGCTGAAGCTGATGTTCCTGGGCTGGCCTAAACATAGCAACTCTTCACGGTTGCTTGAGAGGGCAATGTCTGTGCAAGATGACTTGTCGTTGGCGCTCCCACTCCCAAATGTGTCGCTGCTTTCCATCGGGCTCTTGGCTGATGGGTATGGCGCAGCAGTAGTCACCCTGCGAGAGAAGTATGCACAGATGAGGACCAGTTTCTGAGGGCAAATGCTGATCTGTTATGTAGAACTAAGCTCCTGCGATGTACTCAAACTAATGTGGAAGAATCACTGATAACAGTTTTTAGGACACACAAGAGTAAGAAAATGGATTATACCTTTCCTTCCTTTTCTCCAAGAATCGAGCCAGGGACGCCTTTCGCGCTTGAGGTACAGCTGCAACAGACGGTAACAATTTCAATACAGTATAACAAGGCAACAAAAAATACTGAAAACTACAATCATAAGTTCATAACAGTATCATGCTATGCAAACCACAAACAGTAAGCAGTACCTCTAGGCATTATAGTTGCTGCAGTCGTAGTGGCCAGTGTTGCGGGCTGAGTTGCAGGAGCCTGACTTAGGGGAGGAATAGCTAATGGGGCCGAAGATTTTGGCACCGGGGAGTCAAGGTTACAGCTCGAGGCGCTCCTGGGGAGAGTTACAGCTTGCAAGACGCCGGGGATCGGTTTGGAGATGGCTGATGGAGGCGATGAAACATGTGGTGGCTTTTGAAATAGCATCTGCTTTGCAGGAGAAGCCTCAGGTACTGTGACTTTTGCTGGAGCGAAAATAGGAGCTTCAGGTTTACGAGCCATAGGGGCTGAGCTTGGAAGAGATCCTCTGCTGGCTAAGAACATGAGCTCCTGAGCCTGTGGGAATGAAAAATGTCAATCAAGCTGCTTAAAAGCGAAGCAAATTAGCATCAAAATGCAGCATGTCACAAAAATCTATATTTTCCTAAAATGATGGATAGAGGCTATACCTTCTCAGCTGAGACGTTATCGAATACATTGACAGAACCAGCATAAAAGATTGTCAACTGTGCCATCTTTGGCTTCATCGCATCCCTTCACAGGCAAAACAAGAAACGTTTCAGTCCAGTACTAATTTTGCATCCACTTCTATAAATCACTAGTCCAATAACAGAGCAAATTGACTACCTTGTTCCGTATACGCCGACAATAGAATTGGGCACCGTGTTGTTCATAGCGAAAGGTGGCTGCCTAAAGGGAGCACCACCGACGGTACCGTTGGGAAGGCTAGGCGAGCTCTGGACCCTGAACATCGGGTTGTTCTGGTTGAACGGCGACGAGACCGGAATCACTCTAGCCCCGTTCATCGCATGCTGCTGCGGCTGCGCGCGGTGCACGGCGGCGGCGTACTGCTGGCTGTCGGCGCCGAACGATCTCTGCACAGCATCGTCACAGCCCCAGAAAAGGTAAATAGATGTATCAGAAAAAAAAAAAAAAAAAAAAAAAAAAAAAACTCGCAAGCTGACATGAGTACATGACTCAGAAGTCAGAGCCAAGAAGAGCAGCTGCATCCTACCTGGTGCGTGAGGACACGGGGAGCCGTGTTCTTGGCGCCGTCGAAGGCGGAGAACTGGGGGAACGCGGGCTCCTCCCTGGCCGCCGACCGGAACGACATCAACGACGGCGCGGCGCCGGGCTTGCTCGCGAATGACCAATCCATCGCCGGAGCTCCTCCCGATGCTGCTCCGTAGTAAGCTGAGAGAAAATTTGGCACGAACTCTGAATCAGATGCCGGCATATATAAATACACACAAGGAAGCACGCACGACGCCATGGAGGATCCGTTAGCCATCCCCATCCCACGAGCGAGCAGAAGCCGCTCGAAATCAACTGACGACACGCGCTGCTGCCCGAAAGATTCGGCAGGCCTCTCCCGGGATAAATCATCGCTTCCTTGACGCATTAACTCTGCCCCCCCCGAATCGAGCGTACACGGCAGGCCGGCCGCCAAAAGGAATTCGGCAGGCACGCCCATGCCGGCCAAACCCCCCACTATCTCTCTGTCTCTCGAAAGAAAGAGTAAAGCAACAGCAGGGGGACAGAGAGAGAAGTGCGGAGCTTGAATTTCGCAGCGCACCCATGCCGCATCTCGCCGAACCGGCCGGAGACGAGCCCACCCGAGCACGGCTCGGTGCGGGCACAGATCAAGGAACCCGGCGCGGCGGGCGGCGAAAGGAGGCCGGGGGGATTACCTGATTCCTCCCTGCCGGGCTTCTCCTGCTGCGGGTGCTGCTGCTCCTTGCCGATCGCCGCGAGGAAGTCCCTCTCCATCCAACTCGGGCTCGGGAAAGGAAGCGGCAGATTTTGCTCTCCCGGGGTAGCAGCTCTGCCTCTGGTGGGTGGAGTGGAGAGGCGGACAGCTCGACACCCTTCTCCAAGCAAGCTCCGTGAAGCTTCTCTCTCTCTCTCTTCTTCTCCCAGCTCGTCCCTGATGATTCGCGGCAGCCTTGACCGTTCTCCCTTCTCCCTCTTCCTCTCTCTCTCTCCCTCTTTGTAGACTTGCCGTGTGTGCTATTTGGGTTGTGGTTTGTTTAATGGCGCGAACTCTTTTTTTTAATGGAAAACGAGGGGGATAAAATAAAAGTAATAAAAAACTATAGAAAAAGAAAAGGAGTGGCGCGCATGGCGACCGTGGGTGGTGGGCCCGGCCCGCGGTGACCGGATCGGGCGCGTCGCCCTCGGCGGGGCCCGTGCCACGTTTACCGGTTCCCCCGGTCGCTTCCCCCACGTGGTACGGCACGAGGCCCATCCCTACGGCACTCGAGTTCAGGCTGGGTGACCCCACTGACAGATGGGGTCAAGACAAATCCGGACCCGCCTGTCTGTGGATGTGCAGTGCAGTGCAGCGTCTAGAGTTCAGCTCGCTCCTGTGTGGCGGTGGGCGGGAGGCCGTTGGGGCGACACGTGTCCGGGACGGGGCGCGCGCACGAGGCGAACCGGGTGGGCGCGCCCTCGTGCCACTGCCAGTGCCTGACGCGGTGGGGCCTTGGGATTCTCCGCGCGGGGAACGGGGCCCCACGTGGTGCCCTGTCCGGGACCACGATGCGAGGCGGGGTAGGGTTGGACCCTGTGAAGAAATAAAAATAGGACAGCTCGTGTCGGGGGAAAAAGAATAAAAAGATGCCAGGGTTTTTGTGTATAATAATAAAAAAACAGTAGGCATATAGGAATTGCGTCACGGGGGCCTCGGACTTTAGCGGGTGGCGTGCCGCGCCGGCTTTTGTTTAAGTTTTCTCGCCATCAACCATGTGCCATGTGCGCACAACGGCTTTTATAAATTTCGATTTGATTGTTTTATGCTCGCGAGAGATAATGAGCCCGTTCGTGTGGTGCGATTGCTGACTTCGATCGTTTGCGATTTGGAGAAATTGGAAGGGGGGAATTGCAAGAAACATTGAAAAACATTTTATCGAGGACCTCCTTTTCAAAACTACAGTTCAATCGTAAAAGGTTTTTTTTCACGGACAAGACGCACAGGTCAGTACTATTTCATCTTCTGCAGAATATTTTTACATTACTTAATTATAAATTCTGAGAAAAATTATTGTAATTTATGAAGCTACCTTATTTCTATTTTATGCTCTCAAGAAACCGCTTTTTAAAGAAATATATGTATTACGTGTCGAAATTAAATCATTTGAACTGTAATTTATTCCATAGTGGCATTTCTTTACCAACGAAAGTGTGCGTCTGCTTAATTTTGTTTATTAGCCCTAAATATTTTCCAAGAAATGCATCAGAAGTGTTCCTTAATATGGTACTAAATTTCTGGACATGAGTAATGCTGTGAGTGCAGAGTGCTTGTAAAGTACTACTCCACTAAGTATCAGAATCATCATCAGTCGTGACTCCGTGAGTCATGCTATCTACGTACTAGCCTACTAGGGACCATTTTTTGCAAAGTGTATGCATTCCAGTACTTGAGGTAACCACTGTTACATAGAGAAGTGCATATTAAATTAAGTATAGAACTGAGTTTACTAGGTGAACCAGGTAATCACGCTTGTAAATAACCATACCACGGGTTTCACACACACATAAAAAAACACAGTCCTGATCTTATCAAGCTTGTGAGAAGTTGTGCCAGTTTGTAAAGAATCCATGGTTTCCATCTGCATATCATGATTAAAAACTCACTGAAATCAAGATGAATCAAAACTATTTTTAAAGCACAGATCATGTGAAGCTAGCTAAGCCACTACTACTAGATGATCAGTTTTAAATATCAGCAGGGTTGTGTATTGTTAATATATACAGTACCTAATTAATATTATATGAGCCACTAGCTCTTCTGACGTGCCGACATCAATTTTTCTCTAGAAACGTCTTGTTTTTTTAATGGCTCATCAGAAGCGTCATGCTGGTACTTGGTAGTAACAAAACATTATGCATCACTTTGCAAAAGTAGTAGCAAGATTATAAAGAGCTGCTCTGATCACCCATGTGGTGCTGCTCCTTTGTTTGTTGTCCTTTTTGGTTTGGAGATGTGTCATTTTTTTTCGCCTCCCAACTTATTTGAAAAACTAACACACCCCGCGCGCTCCTTCCATTCATGTTTTAGTTTGTATACTCCCTCCGTTCCAAAAAAAACAAGTCGTTGTGTGATTCAAATTTTGTTTTATAGAAATCGTTTTATCTGATTTGGCAGGTTTGCATGTGCATGCAGACATGCAACAGTCGGTTAGCACCAAGTCTGGCTAAAAGATAGAGACAATCATTGTCATTTTATATTTTTGTTAATCTGTCCTAAAAAGTTTAAAATGACTTATTTTGGGACGGAGGAAGTATGAATCAAAACTTTTCTTCTCCATTCTGATAACAACTTGGTGCGATGGCAGGAAAAAATAATCCTTTAACCTATGAATATAATAAAGATAAATCATGCCATTTTGCAATCGGTGATTTCGCTAACATACACCTAAAGTTAATCGTGTCATACTAGCATAATTGGGCCAAAGGAAAACTCTTTGAAAAAGAAACCGGGGGGTTGTGATTAACAATTTTAATTAGCCCTGATTAAACTTAAGTGGATCAGGCTAAGTTGACATGAATATATAATTAATTAATGATTCTCTTATTCGGTCAAAATCACACACACACACACAACAAACTAGCCGTAGAGTTGACTTGGATGTAAACTAATTAATTATATCCTTGAAGCCTAAGTTGACTTGCTATTTTTATAACAAGGCTCCCATGAGCAACAAAGCAGATATTAGCTGTATGTGATAGCATAATTTCAATTAATAATTAATTTAGCATTGGGGCTCACTCTCTAATTAAGCTGGATCAGGAACCTATTTTTCTGAGAGAGTGCTGGGTCAGCTCTAACATGCACACGCACTACGCGTATCATGCATCCATGCCAATTATGGGAAGAAAAGAAGCACGCCATCCATGCATCTCTAGAGAAAATCATCGCTACATATCATCATCATTAGTAGTCGTAGTAGTGGAAGGGATATGCTCCACATGTCACGGATCAACTCAAACGAATAATGATTTCCTAAACAAATTTACGGTGTAAGCGATTTGCGCAAGACGTATATTAACAATAAATTAATGGCTGAGGGAAAATTCAGCAGAGTCATCATGAAGGAAAAGCTTATCACTAAACAAACCCGCACAGGACATTGTTGAATTCCTTGTGGCAAAGAATGATTATAGTTTATTCGGAGAATAGCTCCGGAAATGACGGAACCGGTGCCGAGGCGATCTCGAGGCGATCTCGTCCCCACCGCCACCAAAGTTGACCCTTGATTCGACGGAGTCTCGTCAGAGGTTCAGGCTGGTGGCCACACCGGCAAGGTTACTCTAGTAGTTCTCGCGTTCTTCTGGTGACACCTTGTGTTGACCGTAAAGGGAAGATCCAATCTAGGAGTCCATCCTAGAGTTGGCTACAGTCGCGTGGAGGGGAAGGACTCCACGGGGACTACATCACGGGGCCTGTGTCGCCGCCTACAAGTACGTATTGACCGGGTTAGGGTTTTTCTCTTTTTGCATCTGCTATTTGCCCTAGTTCTCTCGCCCGCGGTTGGTTCCTGCGTGTTTCGGTGGGGGTGATCAGAGATTTCCGGTGAGGAAGTTGCCCACCTGAAGCCGAACTTGCCGGCACCGACCTAGGGTTTGGACTCGTGCAATGGCGGAGTGCAGCGGCACTGCGAAGCTGAACCAGGGGATCCTTGGTGGGATGGATGCGCAGGGGAAGCAAGATGGATCAGGGAAGCCGCCTGCGCCTGGTTCCGGAGGATGATCCGGCGATGGCCGAAGCGACACCAACGGCGCATGCAGGTAATGATGATAGGAGGATTGTACTGGTCGCAAACAACAAGGACAAGGAACCGTTGGAGGAAGTGGAGGAGGAGTATGACTTTGGTGCTGATGAGGAGGCAGTACAGCTGAAGCGCAAGTGGCTCGCTCTAGCGCGCTACTACTCGGGCAACGAATGCAAGCTGTGGGTTATGATGAAGGAGATGTGTAGATTCTAGGGCAGAATTCGTGAGGATCCCATCCCTGCGCGAGAGGTGGAGGATCATGTATACCTTGTGGAGTTTGACTCGGAGAAACTGTGGAAAAGAGTGCTCACTGGAGGATTTTGGAAGTATAAAGAAGATGCAGTTATCTTCGTGGCATACGATGGCATCCAACGGGTGTCGGAAATCAGAATTGAGTCTATTCCTCTATGGATTCGCATCTATGATATTCCCTTAGCTATGGTTACAGATAAGTTTGCTGCAGTCTTAGCTGCCAAGATTGGACTGATTATGGAGATTGGAGAGGCCAGGAAGAACTACAAACGCGTTAGGGTGGATTTCCCACTCGAAAAAGCCCTGATGCGCACAGTTGAGCAGAGAGTCAAAGATCAGGGAGTCATGTCCTTTCGGCTGCTCTATGAGAATGTGCCACACTTCTGTTTTGGGTGTGGAAGAATTGGCCATGCCAAGGATGAATGCCCGGAGGAGGATGAGACGGGGGATGTGAATTTTGGTAAAGGCCTCAGATGCTCACCGCAAAAGTGGGATGAGGGCACGCGTGTCACCATGCCTGCACCGGATCCTCGTGCAAGGAGGGGGCTGAACTTCTCTGGTGATTAGAGGGACAGAGTGCGTTCCACCAGAAGCTCATCTAACACGCCCTTAAAAAGCAGGAGCTATCCAGGTGGGCGTGAGGGAGGATACAAGGGTGTCGTCGACCCGGAGATGGCTGAAGCCTCAGAGAACTTAGCGCGGGGGGTGGAACATATGTCGGTGGACTCAAAGATCCCGGATATGAATGAGCAACCCTCTGACATGCAAACACAGAAGGTCTCAGGGTTGGACTCATACGCGGGTTCTAGTGCGGGCTCTGGCAGTCTTCATTCTGGGGGGAAAGTTCCAAAACATACCAGTATGCTAGATCGGCTAATGAAGAGAAGTTTGCAGGGCGACGAGGTGAACCTGGTGAAGCATCAGATGAAGGATGGTGTGATGGATGCATCACATGGAAGCAAGCTGGTCAACACTACTGCAAAGGAAGGAGAGTCGCCTGCGAAGAAAAGCAGGTTCTCGACGACGGCGCGGCCACACTTGACGGGTACCTCAAGGGGGTCCAGTCAGGAGCAATGAGTATATTGGCATGGAACTGCCGGAGGGCGGGGAACCCCCGGACAGTTCAAGAAATATGCGGCTTTGTTAGGTCGCTAAACCCCAAATTTGTTTTCCTTTCTGAAACTCGTATGTCAGCTAATCGTGTTCGCAATCTCCGGTGGAGGTTGGGTCTTCGTAATTGTCTTGCTAGTAATAGTGTTGGTCTTAGTGGAGGTTTATCTTTATTTCGGGATGAGTCAATAAATGTTTCCCTGCTGTCCCAGGGGGAGCGTTACATCGATATGTTAATTCAGGATGATTCCAACGCCGCTCCTTGGTGAGCAACGTTCGTGTATGGAGAACCTCGCACTGAAAAAAGAAAAGACATGTGGGATATCTTGCGAGGTTTATGTGGTGCATGGTCGGGGTCATGGATGCTTATTGGCGACTTCAACGAAGCATTGTGGCAATATGAACATTTTTCAGAAACTCCATGCCCAGAACGGAAAATGATGGACTTCAGGGAAGTCTTAAGTCATTGTGATTTGCATGATCTTGGTTTTTCAGGATTGCCCTGGACATACAATAATAACCAAGGGGGGAGACGTAATGTACGTGTACGCATGGATCGTGGGGTGGCAAACATAGATTGGGCTCTACTCTACCCCAACGCAGGCATACGGCACATCTCCTCTACATGTTCGGATCATAAAGCTCTATTTCTCGCCTTGGATCAAGAAAGCGATAGACAGAAGCACAAGCGCCCGTTCTGGTATGAGATCATGTGGGAGAGGGCAGCCGATTTACAAACAGTTATTGA
This sequence comes from Urochloa ruziziensis, assembly GCA_015476505.1. Classification (NCBI taxonomy): domain Eukaryota; kingdom Viridiplantae; phylum Streptophyta; class Magnoliopsida; order Poales; family Poaceae; genus Urochloa; species Urochloa ruziziensis. Next base: position 49,985,273 of record CM027119.1, read on the forward strand.
GCGGTCTTGGATGCAGAAAAATCCAGGCAGTGACCTGGGATCCCTATCAAAATCACTGGAAACAATTGCTAATGATTTGCAACAATGGACAGGACAAATTTTGGTAATGTTACAAAGCGTATTGAGGAGTTGCGAAGGAGATGGAAAGATTGGAATGGGATGACCCAGTAATGAACAGAGACAAAATCATGGAGGCCAAATGGGAATTGGATGAGGTGTTGTACAGGGAAGAAATGATGTGGCTCCAGAGGTCAAGAATTACATGGCTCAAGGAAGGGGATCGAAATACCAAGTATTTCCATCGCAAGGCTATGTGGCGCGCAAAGAAAAACCGTATCAAGCAACTTAAAAGAGAGGATGGATCCTATTGCTCTGATGACACAGCAATGCAAGGTATGGTGGTCGAGTATTTTCAGTCGCTCTTTCTTAAAAATGTTAATATTGATCCATCGGCCATTGTGGATTTATTTGAACCCAAGATCACAAATGATATCAATGACGAGCTATGCAAGCCATATGCAGAAGAAGAGATCGCAGATGCCTTGTTTCAGATAGGCCCACTCAAAGCGCCAGGCCCGGATGGTCTGCCTGGCCGTTTCTTTCAAAGGAATTGGCTAATGCTCAAAGAGGAGGTGGTAAAGGCAGTACAAGAATTCTTCAGTATGGGCCACATGCCCGAGGGGGTGAATGACACTAGCATAGTGCTCATTCCGAAAATCAACAACCCAGAAACCATGAAAGATTTCAGTCCAATCAGCCTATGTAATGTGGTATATAAGGTGGTCTCAAAGTGCATCGTCAACAGATTAAGGCCACTTCTCCAAGACTTGATTTCGACCCGTCAGAGCGCCTTTGTACCAGGCCGTATGATTACTGATAATGCACTAATTGCCTTTGAATGTATACATGCTATTTCAGGGAGTTCGGATGCTCGGGGGAATTTTTGCGCATACAAGTTGGATCTATCCAAGGTGTACGACCGAGTGGATTGGAATTTTTAAACAATGTTTTGTTGAAGCTGGGCTTTCAAAGTTCATGGGTGCAGCGCGTCATGGCTTGCGTGACGTCGGTGTGCTACAGAGTTCGCTTCAACGGTGTCCTGTCGGACCCGTTCTCCCCGTCCAGAGGTTTACGCCAAGATGACCCATTGTCTCCGTATCTTTTCCTCTTCGTGGCAGATGGTCTCTCGAAGTTGATCACAAAACGGATAGAGACACAGGCACTCCAGGAACTATACATTTGTAGGGGTGCTCCGGGAATTTCCCATCTTCTTTTTGCTGATGATACTTTACTGTTCTTCAAGACCAATGCAGAATAGGCATCCCAGGTCAAGAACATCCTGGACACCTTTGCGGCATGCACTGGCCAGCTGGTTAACCCGTCAAAGTGTTCCATCATGTTCAATGAGAAAGGTAATCAGTTGGAACACGAACAAGTGAAACAGATACTCGGGGTTGAGAGGTGCTCTTTCGAGGCTAAATATTTGGGTCTCCCAACACCATCCGGAAGGGTGAAGGGAGAACATTTCCAGCCTTTACGTGAGCGTTTGGCCAAGAGATTAAAGGATTACACTGAAAAGAACATGTCGGCGGCCGCTAAAGAAATTCTGATTAAGGCAGTGGCACAGGCACTGCCAACATATATCATGAGTGTCTTCAAGCTACCGCTGGGTGTATGCGACGATCTGACGCGTCTTATAAGAGAATTCTGGTGGGGCGTGGAAGACGGCAAAAGGAAGACAGCGTGGGTAGCTTGGAAAGAATTGAACCGAAAGAAATCATGTGGTGGTTTGGGCTTCAAAGATTTGAGAATTTTTAACCAAGCATTGCTCGCGCGACAAGCTTGGAGGTTGATAGAATTCCCTGACAGTCTGTGTGCTAGGCTACTCAAGGCCAAGTACTATCCAAGGGGATGCCTGGTGGACACAGCCTTTAGCGCCAATGCGTCCTATACATGGCAATCGATCGTACACGGATTGGAACTACTGAAGCAAGGAATCATATGGAGAATAGGGAGAGGTTCATAGGTTAGAATTTGGCGTGGCCCCTGGATCCCACGGCCTCACTCATACAGAGTTACGTCAAGCAAGGGGATAAGCAGGTTAAGGTGGGTGTCTGCAGGGACGGAGCTAGCGGTGGGGCTGGAGGGGCTCCAGCCCCCCCTACCACCATGATCCCCCTTAAGCCCCCTCTAAGCCCCCCCTTAAGAATTTGAGGAGGAGTAAGAAGGAGAGGAGGGGCTGGAGGAGGAAGAAGAGGAAGCAGCCCCTCCTGCCGGCCAATCCTGGCTTCGTCCCTGGGTGTCTGAGCTGCTGGACATCAATGGTCAGGACTGGGATTATGACAAGATTAGTGGCCTTTTTAACCAGTCGGATGCTGATGCCATATCCAAAGTCAAGCTACCACCGAGGCCAATGGATGATTTTATAGCGTGGCCTTTGGAGAAAACGGGGATCTTTACTGTTAGGAGTGCCTACTCTCTAGGGCTCAAACTAAGAGACCTCAACATCACCATGGGCTCAAGTTTAGCCCCAGATGGCGAGCGTGCAATCTGGAACACCGTGTGGAAAGGCAAGGCCCCTCCGAAGGTGAATGTTTTCATATGGAAGCTAGCCCGCAATGCACTACCGACAAGACGTCAGAAAGTTTACAGGGAAATTGGAGGCCGATGATAGGTGCACCCTGTGCGGATTGGATATTGAGACCAGCCACCATGCAACAGCGAACTACCCTCAGGCCTTCAATTTACGGCAGGCCATGAGAGCACATTGGCCACTCCCAGAGGAAGATTGGTTCTCCTACACGGGGCCTAACTGGTTACTGATCCTGCTATCGCGCTGCACGGCCGAGCAAAGGGACTTTGTCAAATTGGTATTACGGCGAGCCTGGACGGTTCACAATAATCTGACGCACAACGCAGGGTCAACCGAGGTAGCGGAATCGGTCTTCTTCCTACTGAACCTTCAAGCTACACAGGCCCTTTCGCAGGAGATGGACTGTGCAGCAACAGACAAAGGGAAGGAGCACTGTAGCTCATCCGACAATAATGAGCAAAAGCAAAAATCGACGCCAAGGACCACTACTCAGTGGATGCCTCCCCCGGAGGGATGGGTAAAGATCAACGTGGATGGCTCCTTCGTTGAAGACATAGGTGGAGCGGGCGCCGGCGTCATTGGAAGAGATCACAGGGGTGCTGTGCTGTTTACTGCTTGGAAAGCGATCTTTCGTTGTGCCAATGCAGGTGAAGCGGAGACGCGAGCAGGATTGGAGGGTATTCGGATCGCAACGGAGTGGGATCAAGGACCGGTCATCCTCGAGTCGGATTGTGCCCAGGTGGTGCATGCGCTGCAGAACAAGGTGGACAGATCAGACATCAGCTTCCTTGTAGCAGAAGCTCAGGATCACGCACGCTTATTGGACGAGTGGCGTGTGAATCAGGTTAAAAGAGAGAGTAACCAAATTGCTCATGAATTGGCTCACTTAGCTAGGCGTACAGGCCATTCGGCTGCGTGGCTTGGTCGGGCACCTGCGTGTGTTCACGATCTGGTTACCCAAGATTGTAATAACATTCCTGCCTAGTTAATGAAGCTCTCTTTTACCCCGAAAAAAAAAAACAAACCCGCACAGTGTGTACTCAACGCGATCTAATTCTAAACTAATGACCTGTTGCCACTGAAACGGGCCGGGTCCCATGTATACGTAAGCGATGACATTGCAAGTCATCAAAAATGTTGCTGCAGAACAGAAATATTTTTGCAGCTGGAATCATAGTGCTAACGACGTGAAGTAGTGAGAGGCTGTGAGCCAAATTAAACATATATCGCTGCAGATAGTGCGATTGGGACTGTTAGATAACGCGTTTTGGGCTTTATGGATTGTGTGAAGATGCTGCTACTTGTAGTAATAATAGTCAGTTGGTAATGGATGTGCTTATTGCTACAATAATCTGGTCTTGCCACATCTTGGCAAGCTAGCAAATTCCGCAGATGCCGTACCACGTGCACCAACTCCGAAAGGTTATGTCTGCATGCATTTGGTTAAGGCCTATTAATTGTAAAATATGTACCCCAATGATTGGTACAGGAGTTTTGCAAGAAATAAACCATCATTTTTTTTTGCAAATATATGATATATATATATTTGTAGGAGTTTTGTTGGGAATCAGACCCGATTCTCTTCATTATCTAAAAAAAAAATCAGACCATTCTCTTATAGCAATTTTCCATGCCCCTTCTAGTAGGAATGAGCAGGAAATGAAAGCTGTCATGTTGTACTTAAGTTTGATCTGAAATTATCATAAATGCTCCATAGTTGATGGCCGCTTTGGTCAAACATGTAGGACCAGAAATGTCATCTCTGCCTGTAGGATGTAGCACAAATTGCTCAGAACCTTAATTAATTGATTAACATTAGTACACACAGCTCCAGTAAATTTGTGCGTAGGTCATTGGTAGGTACTCATACGTGTGTACTAGAGTACGTATGTAACGACAATTTGTTTGAAAAAACAAGCGCAAGACTCAATCATACCAAAAACTTTCGTGAATTGATACTATACCATGTACTGTACTTCCACTGCCACAAGTCTCCTTACATTAATGGTTTTATAATATCAACATGTCCTGCGACTGCGATCCAATACTTTTGTTACACAATTAATTGATATGTATCCATACACGGCTGCAAAAGAAAGAACTCATGCATGTGGCAAGAAGAAATGAACGATTTCTTTAAAATAAAACATAATAACAATTTGAAAACTTGACGTCGATGTGATGTTTGGTTTCATCTGAACCAATGATGATGGTAAAAAAAATATCGAGAGGTCGCCCACATGCATGCGCATGGTCTTGTCCGAAGGTGCAAAGCGAATTCAGAACTCCTATTTTTTAGACGAATCTAAAATGATATACATGGACACTTGTCGAGCTTACAGAAACTCTGGTTGCTTTCTCATGGACCCCCTTATACCTCTTTCATTTTATTTCTTTCCCTGAAAATGTGAATTGGTATATCAATTTTACTCCCACCATTTTAAATGTAAGTCGTTTTTTTTGCTTTATTACGTCTAAATATGTATGCAAAAGCTATATATTTAGGAAAAAATCAAAACGATTTATAATTTATTTGAAATGGAGATATATGTCCTATTTTATGATATTAAAAGAAAATGCACCACACTGGAATTTCTAAATGATCATTTCTAAAAAAATTCTCAAAATCTATTCAGGATAAGAGTATACACGTTGTGGCCATGGACTGCATACGCGGCACGCTAAGATGTATGGGTCCTTGGTGTGGTGTAGGGCATCCGGAGCGTACGAGTTGTAGGTGGCCCATCAGCAGCATGTGGCTGTGCTTCCGTCCAGTAGCTATCCTGCACACTCACTACTTGCAGACTGGCTGGACCAATGGTTCCACCATGACAACAACCGGTGTTCAAAATTAGGATTGGCCTCTATATGTACGTCTCCATCGCGTCGCTTTTAAAAATGCTTTTCTTGAGGCAAATGTCCCTCTCAAGAGGGATGCGAATCGTGGCTGCCAATCATGTAATCACATTGCAATATAACCAAATAAATTGTTGCATGATAGACCTCCTCAACACGCCCCATATCCAATGAAAACGAAAGGGATGATTAGCAATAGTAGTTATTCATACACACTGAATAAATTAATTTTTGAAGCTATGCTCTGACAAAGAATACAAAGAGATTAGTGATGCACCACCCACGCCCCATGCTAATGCAATAATCTCATTATTATTATTTTTATCAGTCGCAATACTATTAAAATTTAGTCCTAGTCAACTATTTTTAACTTTGATTACCAATGTATAAAAGATTACATAGCAAAATAATGTGAAATAGATATTACTAGAATCGCCATGATATTTTGTTAAAATACTTTAGTTATTTTTTGGGATGGAATGTTTAAGAGCAGTTATTGGTTAAGACTACACCTTTTAGATCGTGTTTGATGTCTTAAATAAAATAATCTAAATTTAGTTGTTTAGGACAAGATAGCCCTCTGCCCACAAATACAGCGCATTGTAATATTTTGAGGACATGTAATGGAGGATCATTCTAATATTTTGAGAATATGTTTGGAGGATTAGGCTAGTCCCAGTGCATGTAATGGAGGATCATTCTAATATTTTGAGAATATGTTATGGAGGATTAGGCTAGTCCCAGTGTAGGGTTTCATGAAGTTTCGTTTTCATTAATTAGCATGCCACATAGGATTTTTCTGATGATATGGCATCACATTTAAGAAGAGAGATTAAACCAGTTTCATCTAGATGAAACACTACCTCGACACGGGTACCAACTCTTGATGAGTCTTAAATTAAATGCAATTTGGAGCCTATGAAACTAAACCATAAAATTTTACATTGGGGGAGTTAGTTTCAAGCCTCGTTTCACATTCTTACTGCTCGTGTGACTATCTTGAAAACATCAACGTGAAATCCCTACTAATCCAAACTTGATGAAACTTGCACCGGGGCTAAAGAGTTTCATTTCATCCAATTTTATCCAATCGTATCTCACAATTAAATGTTACGGTTAGCCTATAAAACCGTGACATGAAACTTTGCAACGAGAGACCTTCTTTCATTCATAAACTAAAATAAATTTAACATGACACTATTAGAAAAGATGCATACACCTATTACTAATCATCAGACAACGCATTTAAGTTGCAACTAGCTTTAAATGGGAGGTATCCAGAGTAGTATTTAACAATTAATATTGAATTGGAGGTATCGAGAGACGGGAGTGTTTAAGCGACACGATTAGCAATGAGTGGGAGGTATCCAACATTAGAATGCATTGTATTTAGTACGGCTAATTAGTTTGTGTTAGGCCAGTCTCAGCGGGAGTTTCTTCATGGACACAATTACCTAGAGTGACACATCATCTAAAAGATGTTTGAAACTATAATGAGACATCCTCTCAACGTAAAGTTTCATCTCTTGTTGTTCCCTTGGCTACATGCAAGACACAAGCTGCCTAGGTAACTACGTAGACAGGGTTTCATCACCACGAAACCCATTTCATTTATCTCTTCATTAACACACTGTCACGTCATAAAAAATAGTGACACGACAACCTATTTAGTGCTCATGAAACTCTCACTAAGACTGACGTTACATCATATATTAAAAATAATGGGTATATATTTAGTCTAAGGGAGTGTTTTGGTTCTCTAATTAATTTTCAGGCCATGCAATCTATTTTTCTGAACATTAGGGCCATGCAATCTAGCATGAAGATATGCTTATCCGCACCAACCATTTTGGTGGCGCCAAATTCAGATCTCATGCTGTGGAGCGTTAAGTGTGAACGAACAGTAGGAGCATCTTCTATTCGCGTGTAGCGCCAGTGACGTTCACGTGGTAGATCGAGTGAAAGCGCAGGAGGGGACACGCCTGACGGCGACGTCTCACCGGCAGGTGGGCCCACGCGGCCCCCGGCACCCGGGCCGGCACGAGGCCACGTGATGGCCCTGACGCGCTGCCCTCCCGTTTCTGGCAAGTACTCTGTTCTCGATTTATTCCGCTTTTTCTTGATGCGAAGTAAAAATCCTGAAGCGAATATTTGTGCACGTTGGGAAAGAGAAGATTAATTTTTTTTTTATTTTCACTTGGACAGGTCCGTACTGAGAGGCACCGCGGCCAAGTGGCAAGCGGGGACGGCCCACCTGTCCGCTGCTGATGTGTTTGCACATGTGCGGGATGCTGTTCGTGGGGTCGAGGTGAGTCACTCACCTGATCTGATTTCTTGAGCGAAAACAACAGTAGCTCTACCGGCTCACCGGTCCCAGGTTATGCAACTTTTTAGGGAAAAATTATTTTCCTACCATAAAAAATTAACCTTTAGATATATACCATCAAGAGATTTAACTTCAGATATTTACCATCAAGAGATTTAAATTTAGATATTCACCATCAAAAGATACAACGTTATACTGGTATGTAGCATTTTGTTGCCTCCCGTCAGTTTTGTCATCGCCACCGTCATCATGTTCGCTGAGGCTGTCGTCGTCCTCCATCGTCGCTAGGAAGTAGCGCAACGCTGCCATGAATGGACACTACATATGCGTCTTTTCGTCGTCTTCTTCGTGGCTCCCTCCCTCAGCAGCAGGGCATCGAGCGGCAGGCATAGAGGACCCCCATCCGGAAGACCGGAACTCCATGAGTGCTCATCGCAATTCCATTCAACGGAACCATGTCCTAGGTTCGTTGTTGATGGAGTTGGTAGTTCCAATTCCCAATTTCAAATTAATTTGCGTCATATTCCATCGAGGATGCTGCACTCCAAGGCTTCCTGGTCCTCGAAGACATGGAGCTCCACGATTGCCGCTACGAGTTCACCAGGCTCGCCTCCGCCTCACGCAGAAAGCTCTCCATCTGGCCATCGTGTCTGTCCGCAGGCCCGTTCGTGACATTGCTGATGCTGGCATCTCCAATACCGCAGCCAGCGAGGTGTGAGCTCTCTGGGGGTGGAAATTGGGGACGACAGCCTACAAGAGCTTGCGGCTCACTGGTGTTGAGGAGGACGAAGGAGGAGAACAACATCCTGAGCGGCAAATCAGCGCACACAATGACGGAGAGGATGGCAAAATTGACGGGAGCCAACAGAGATACTACATCGCTATAACGTTTTATCGTGTCGCGTCGTGCTGTCGTGCCGACCTTCTGGCCCAGACACTACACTATGTCATTTTTATAGTGTCGTGCCGGCACATGGGCCCGATGGCCCATCGTGCTCGTGCCGGCACTGGCACTATGCATCCACTCATTCAATTCCAATCACAAATTCATCTAGATATGCATCAATTTCATCTATTTCATCATGAACTTATATGAACATTGATCAACATCATAAATTCATATAAAGATATATACACCTCATCAAATATTTTAACAGAAACATCTATTTCACAGTACTATGATCGAGGTAATCGTGTCGCATCGTGCCTAGTCAAAAATCGTGTCGTGTTCGTGTTGGCACTGCGTGCCGAGGTCGCGGCCCAAACACGGCCCAACCATCGTGTCGTGTCGGCACTGACACTACGACATCGTGTTAGTGTCGTGTTAGTGTTGTGTTTTTTAGTGTCGTGTTAGTGTCGTGTTAGTGTTGTGTTTTTTAGTGTCGTGCATCGTGCCGCCCATCGTGTCAGGCCCATCTGGACATCTATAGTTCTTTCGATGGTAAGAGCAACTACAAGACTCTCTAAATTCTTCTTAATTGCTAGTTTTAGAGATTTTGATTAAAAAGGTAGCTTCCAACAGCCTTCTATTTGGTTTTCAAACACATTCACTCTCTATTCTGTATTTCTCGCTATAGAAAGGCTGTTGGAAAACAGAAAGATATAGAAAACGATTTTTATGCAAATCTCTCTAAATGATGATTTAGAGAGACTCGATGCTCTGAGGATCCAATTTTTTCAAGTTTTAAAGACTCGTTTCGGGTTCAGACCTGTTTTAGCGTGAAATCATTTTGCAAACTGAGAAAATGATAACCGATAAATCGAGTGAAGCTAGTTTTTCTTTTCACCGGTAATAAAACTGTTTTGGGAAAAGCCCTCCGGAAACAATCTTTACCTGTGAATGTGATGCCAACATGAGGAGGAGATGCAGAGGCTGCCTAGGCCGGACTCCCTCCCTCTCGGCCCCGCGTCGCCCCCGCGTCGGGCGACCGGGTGGCTCCCCCTCAAACCCTAGCCCGCCGCCGCCTCTCCCAGCTATCTCCCGTCGCGCCGCCGCCCAAGCGGGCCACCGGAGCTCGCGCGGTTTGTGATGAAGGCGGCGGCGGGGCCCTTCTCCCTCCTCTCCGGTGGATAGGGGCGGGTGCGGCCGTCCTTCCCCATCGGGACCTCCTCGCCGGCGTGGCCTCGTCCCATGGCGGTGGAGGTGGGAGCTGGCGGATCCAGCTGCGCCCCGGCTGGATCCGGCGGCAGTGCGACTGGGACCGCACGGCGATGCGTGGGGGGGGGGGGCGGTTGCCGACGCGCGGTGGAGCCGGCGGCGGCAGCGAGCGGGGCGGGCAGCGCCGGCGGCGCGGCGGCCGGAGCTTGACGGCGTCGGCGGCCGGTGCGGATGGCGCAGAGGTGCGGGCTGCGGCCGGCGCGATGGCGCCGGCGGTGGCTGTGCCGGGCTGCCGGCTCTGCCTCCTTCAGGCCCTCAGGCCTGGATCTGGTAGGGCCGGGAGAGTTTCTACAGATGGGCATTTAGCGGCGGGAGCTGTGGTGAGAAGGTTGTTGCTCCTCCTTTTGTTCTTGCTAGACTTCGGTCCAGCGCCACCATGGTGTTGGGGCTGGGGTTGGTCGGTGCTGTCTGGTGGCACCGTGGTGGGGTTGCCGGCGGTGTCGGGCTTCTTCCGGTGAAGGCGAGACGGAGGCATGGAGGAGCGGGCTACTGGCTTGGCCAAGGGTGTGTGGCAAGCATGGGCCCAGTCGGGCGAAAGCTTTCACTAACATCTTTGTTGGTGGCGATGGTGGCGGCACCCCTGTGGTGTCGTTCTCCCTGTTGAGGGCACCATTGTGAGGCTTCATGCTTCTACAACACCGGAATCTCTAGGTTGAAAACCCAGTCCAGTATGGACGTGCGACGGTGGCGCCATTGGCGTCGTGCCCTCCTTGGAGGCGCCGCATCTGGAGACCCGCCTTGGCTAGGCAGTAGTAGTGGCTGATTGGTGGTGTTGCCCGCGTGCAGCGACATGAGGTGTGCTTGGCCCGTGTTAGCAGGGAGGTGCAGAGGGCCCATGGATGCTGGAGGCCTGAGCTTGCGAACATGGTGCAGTGGTGATCCTGGTGTCAGTTGGGTGAAGGTTTTGCTCTCATAGCAGTTTCAGATATCTGAGTTCATGGCAGAGGAGTGTGGCGGTGGGAGAGGCGAGGCCCCCACGCAGAGTGGCCAAGACCAGTGGTTTTCATTGACGCTGCGACGGGAGTGTTCTAACTGAAGTACCACTGGAGCAGGGGGATCGACGATCGTGTTTGTATGGTTTAAGGGTGATGGTCCCATGGTGGAGGAATTCGAGTTGTCGCTCTGGCTTGCAGCGGGCCGCGGCACTTGGCGTGGAACAATGTTGGCGACGACGGCGCAGTTTGTGGTGGCTATCTTTGGCTCCTCTCCCAGGTCGTGGTGGTGTAGTGTTTTGTTGTGTGTGTTGTTTGTGTGCGTTGTTTTGTGGGGGTGTCCGCTTCGGCGTGTTATGTACAATTGCTTCCTTCTTAAATGACAAGCAGTGCTCCTGCTATCCTTTAAAAAAAAGTGATGCCAACATGAGAACATTCACTTTATGTCAAGAAAAATATTAATAAATTGATAGAGTTTGATCATCGGCACATAGTATTTATATCACTAGAGTGAGTCATATTTCTAGGCGTTTGAAGAACAGCTCCACCACTAATGAGCCTTCAAGTCTCTTATCACTACGGGAGAAAGGACTTTCGGTCCCTCTCCCTTAGTACTGGCTGGGTGGAGCCAGTACTAAAGGAGGCCTTTAGTACCGGCTACAGGCAACAGTGGCAAAAAAACCAGGTTAGTACCGGATGGTAACACCAGCCGGTACTAAACGGGCACCATCGACGTCAGCAAAAAAAATTAGTACCGGGCAAACCCTCTGGCCGGTACTAATTGGCCTCGCCCCCCAAAAATCTGCCGCGCCGAGTTACTCAACCTCCTTTTTATCTCCTCTCTGTGCTTCTCCCTAGCACATTCCTTCTCTATCTCATTTCTCTCTTGTTCTTCTTCATTCTGTCCCTTTCTCATCTTTCCTATGTGCTTGCAGGCGCGGAGCTCGCCGTGGAGGCACAGGTGGCGCGAGCGGCGCCGGCGCGGGCCTCCCTGCGCGGGGGCGTGGAGCTCGCCGAGGAGGCGCATGTGGCGCGAGCGGCGCCGGCGCGGGCCTCCTTGCGCGGGGTGCCGACGGCATGCGCGGAGCTGGGATGCGCAGGCGGCGCGAGCGACGCGGGGGCGCCGGTGCCGGCCTCGGGCGGCGCGGGCCTCCCAGCGTGGGGGCCGCCACCGGCATGCGCGGGCAGCGAGGGTCGCCGCCGCCGGCACGCGTGGGCGGCCATGGGGCGGAGGACACCGGCGAGCGCGGGATCGAGAAGCAACCGCGAGGCAGATCGAAGGACGCCACTGGTTTTTGGTGAGAATGGGATTGTGATTTTCGTGAGATTGAAATTGTGAGATGTATTTTTTGTGAGATTGTGATTGTGAGATGTAAGTGGTGATTTTTGTGATAGTATATATGGCTGTGAGATGTAATCATTTATGGCTGTGAGATTATGTGTTGTGATTTTTATTCTTATGCGCTTGTTGTTGGAGAAAATGAAAAAAAAGAAAAGAATAGAAAAAAGAAAGAATAGAAAAAGGAGAGGTGGCGTGGGCTCTGACGGGAGGCACAGTTAGTACCGGCTGGTGTAAACAGCCGGTACTAATCTGCGCGTATTAGTACCGGTTGCGTGTGACCGGTACTAACATGTTTGCACGTTAGTACTGGACCTTTAGTACCGGCCACAGCGACCGGTACTAACCCGTCCTGTGACCGGTACTAAAGGTAGTGTAAAGAGATTTAATAAACAAATAATGTAAAGTGAGTAGCAATGGATGAATAATCTTTGCCGAGTGTTTTTTAACATACGTCAAAGATTCTTTGCCGAGTGTTTTTTTTAAAATACTTAGTAAAAAAACACTCGGCAAAGAGAAAAAAAAACACTCGACAAAGAAAAACACACGGCAAAGAAAATTTTTAAAACACATTTTGAAGCCCTAAACGAAATCAAATTAAAAAATATTCAACTACAAAGTTGTATAACTTCTAAAGATCTACAACTTTTACTTTGATCAACTGTTTATATAACAAAGTGGTACTAAAAATGTTTACAAAGTGGTACTAGAAGAGAGATGTATAAGATTTGTGAACAATCTTACTATTGGTATGTTGTATGAACTTTTGACAAGATGAAAGTTGTTTAGATCGAAAAGTTATTGTCAACAAAAAAAACTAAGTTTGTATTTCTCAAATTTGAAATCCAAATTTTGTAAACAACCTCGGATGAACTTTTGACCAAAATGAAACTTGCCTAGATCGACAAGTTATGAAACTTTGTAGTTGACAATTTTTTTGTTTGAAGTCATCTTGTCAACGAAAACTAAGTTTGTATTTTCAAATTTGAAAATTCAAATTGTATAAATGACCTCGGATGAACTTTTGACCAAAATGAAAGTTGTTTACAACTTTTCTATTTGAAGTCATTTAGGGCCTAAATAAGCAATTTACACTCGAAAAGCAATAATATGAGGGGAATCAAAATGAGATATGGACAGAAAGGCTCTAGTAGTGCAGTGGTAGAGGATGTTACATGCAAAGGGGAGGTCACGGGTTTGAATCCCACCGGCCACGTAACGCACCATTTATCCGCATGTGGCTGATGTGGCCTTCTCCGTTCACGTGTGTGGCTGGAGGATTTCTCCATTTAAATATTAAATAAAATGTTTTGCTATTTTATTTTAGGTTTTTTGGATCAAAAATTTGCTGTGTGCCGTTCTTTGCCGTGTGCCAGATCCGGTCTTTGTCGTGTACCACGTGATTTGACACACGGTAAAGGGCCTTTGCCGACTAATCTTTGCCGTGTGTTACACTGCACGTACACGGCAAAGCCTTTGCCGTGTGTATTTTGGCCTTTGCCGTGTGCTTTTGGCACACGGCAAAGGTGGAAAATCCGGTAGTGTATATAGAACTAGGATAAATCTATCTATACTATAAAGGAAGACAAAATTTTTGATGGGCCTATCCTATCTAAACCGTCTGATTTAATGATGATCGAACGCTTTGATTAATCTAAAAAGTCTATATTGACTACATCACTAATTTAGTATTTTTTTTTAAAAAACACGTGCCACTGCCTGCTAGTTGCATGAAACTTCACAAGTGCTTTTAACCTTACTTTAGAGCAACTCAACTAATTGCTAATTTTAGAGATTTTTACCAAAAGAGTACCTTTCAAGAGCCTCTCTATTTGGTTATTCAAACATAGCCGCTCTCTATTCCAGATTTCTCACTAGCCAAATATAGAAAAAAGAATAGCCCTCTAGAGTGCATGCAAGATATAGAAAAGTTGTTGAAAAACATGAAGACATAGAAAATGTTTTTTATGCAAATGATTCTCTAAATGATAATTTAGAGAGTGACTTTTAGAGAGACTCTTGAAGATGAACTCTTGAAGATGATCTTAGTTTGAGCCAGCCGGCGGGTGGTGATGCTTTGTAACTTGATTGTTTTTTTCTTAATGAAATATATATACGTGTCAAGGCACATTCTAAAAAAAAACTTCTCAAGTGCTTCCTCTTGCGTGTATGCTATTGTTTCTTTTTCTTTTTATCCAGTACATGATATGGCTTCCTGGATTTGTCAGTTAAAGCTAGCAAACCCCTGTTCTCATACAGTAGTCTAGCTAATTATATACCTTTGTGCCACACATGCAGTTCTTCCGATCCAGGTTCAGCGTTCAACTTTTTACAACGAGAGAAGAAACAATCAGCTGGAATCATATACCACAACCAACCCACAATAAATGCCTATACATACATAAACCCACAAAAAAAACTACATTCATATATATAAAGCGGCAAAGGTAAATAAAAGGAATGCTGGAATACCCTTTGCGCAACAAGAAGGACATGTCAAGTTTCTTTCTTGCAAGCATGCATGGCTTCAATAGCGTATAAAAATGAGCTGCATCCCCATCCATGGCAACCGTACGTCCTTATTCGCTAACCTTTCACACTCCTATGACCATGCATGTTCTCCTTGTCTACGATACGTGTGTGTGCCTCTCACTCTCTTCGTGATTTTTAGAGGCAAACAAAAATGCTTTTGTAGCGGCAACGTCTCTCTCCACGTATGATCGACCACCGAAACGCTAGCTAGCATAGCCTTGTCGACTTAGCAAGGGAACATCGATCTCTTGCATGAGTCGTCGACGCCAAGCACGCGCATGCAGGTCCCAACCAACTTATTCTCGTACGTACGTGTCCGCTGCTCGTAGGTTTCCACCAACTTTTTTGCCAAAAGGTGAGAAGGGGCTTGGCGTTGGTGAAAAAGGCGTCGATGCGTGCCGGCCGGTCGCATGCAAAGTGGCCGCGTCCTTGTCCTACTGACTTAGGGACCAAGCAAGGGCATAGATCCCCACGCCGCGATCAATGGTACATATATATCACGTGCTCGCACTATGCCAGAAACGATTTGGCCTAGCGACCAAATCATATCTGTGTTGATGGGTATGGCTGGCCATCTGTGTTGGCGAGCCACTCCAACACAGATATTTGTGCTGGCGGCCCTCTTAAGTGGTTGCCAGCACAAAGCTGGTGACCTTCTTAATTAGCCAACAACACAGATTATGTTTGTGATGGCGGCTAATTAAGTGGCCCGCCAATAGAGTTTCAACAATATATTTTTTAATTATTATAAATTTATTTCTACTCATTTCTAAAATCAGTATTTCTCGTCAGAATATTATAATTTGACACATCAATTTACATGACTATTGTTCATGCCATATAGATACACAACCATTAACTATTGCAATGTAATTGATGATTTTTTTGAAACGGACCGGCAGGAGAGCTGCCTGTTATATTAAAAAGCAAAAGTGCCTAGATAGGCAAAACGGTGTGACAAAGACAGAAGCTTTCCTTTACAAAACACCGAAAAAACTATACTATACCAAGAAAGTATGTCGCCCCTCTTGGGCCTCCCTAGCGAGGAATAGTGAAAGTTGTTTTGCCCCTGCTGCAATCCACGCGTTTGCGTGGTCCTTTATCCTTTGAATCATTTGGTTGCAATTTGACTCCGTGCGGTTAAATATCCGAGCGTTCCACTCGCACCAAATCTCCCAGTTGACGAGAATAATTAGTGTTCTCAACCCTTTCCTACTCTTAGACTAGACCTGTGCCAACGCCGTCCACCAATCACACAAAGCCTCATGCGCTTCCCAAATGCTGGCTTTATGCCAACGTTCGCAGCCCATAAACTCAACGCCTCCCAGACCCGTCTGGTGTAGCGACATTCACTGAACAAATGAATTCCAGTTTTCGGGGCTGAGCGGCATAGGATGCAGCTGTTGTTGTGCGGCCATCCTCGAGCTGCCAGTCTATCCGATGTCCAAATTCTGTTCTGGATTGCCATCCAGCTAAAAGTTTTGCATTTCGGCGGCGCCCAACTTTTCCATATGATCTCCTCCAGATTAGTGTCCGAGGATCCTATGATTTGCGCTTGATAGGCGGATTTAGCTGAGTAATTTCCATCAGGTGTCAGCTTCCAAACAACGTTATCTTGCTGATCTGGGCGTAATTGTGTGTCATTGACCAAGGACCAGAGATTGCAATATTCAGTGAAGTGCGCCGCCGAGAATTCGCGACTGCGGAGGTTGATGTCCCTGACCCAATTGTTGTTGGAACGAGCTTCGAAGAGCGTCCTGTTCTTCCTCCTAGATATGTTGTGAATTCGCGGTGTGATGTCTCTTGGCCGTAGTCCATTTATCCATGCATCATCCCACAATGAGATTTGTTTGCCATCTCTCACCGAAATGGTCGTCACAGCCGCGAACAGTTGTTTGTCCGTCTTGTTACAAGGTATATCACTTGTCGACCAGTGCCTGCTAGCATCCTTCCACTGTTTCCACATCCATCGTAGTCTAAGGGCTCGCGAGAACTTGCCGAGGTGGAGGATACCTAACCCCCCACCCTTCTTGGACCGTGCAGCTCTAGTCCAATTAACTTTGCATTTTCCTCCCGTGATTGCGTCGTTTCCTGCCCAAAGAAATTGTTTCCTCTTGCCGTCAATAATCTTCAGCATCTCCTTGGGCACCCTCAACACCGATAGGAGATGGATCACTTGTGAGGTGAGTACTGATTTGATGAGCGTGAGTCGCCTAGCCATTAACATATTTCTTCCGTTCCACCCAGTGAGCTTGCCGATTGCTTTGTCTACGAGTGGTTGGAAGTCCACATTTCTTAGCCTAGTTGTGGTGAGCGGGAGACCGAGGTATTTGATTGGGAAACTGACTCTTTTGGCTGAGAAGCCAGACAACACGTCCTCAAGATCGAGTCCATTGTAGTGGATCGGGAAGACAGTTGATTTATGGAAGTTCGTCTTAGCCCTGTCACCTCACCAAAGAGATTGAGAATGTCTGCCAATGCCGCGATCTCTTCTTTTTTGGGTGCGATGAAGAGCGCGGCATCATCTGCGTACATGGATATGCGGACGCTCGGCGCACGACCTCTCAGTATGGTGAGCGCGCCCATCTCTGTCGCCAGTTGCAGTAGCCTTTGTAGCGGGTCGATGGCGATAACAAATAGCAGCGGTGACAATGGGTCCCCTTGTCGTAGACCTCTCCCATGGCGTATGGGCGGGTTTGGCACCCCATTTAGGAAGATGCGTGAAGTCGATGTGCTTAGGATCGCCGCAATCCAGTCTCTCCACCTAGTTGGGAAGCCCAAGCGCTGCAGGAGAGCTAGGATGTACTCCCATCACACGGAGTCAAAAGCTTTGGCTATGTCGAGCTTTAAAAAAAGTGACGGAGTTCTATTTTTGTGATATCGCCGCGCCGCACTCCGCACGGCCATAAAGTTGTCGTGGATGCTTCTTGTCTTGATAAAAGCGCTCTGGCACGGTGATACAATGTTGTTCATGATGGGTTGCAGGCGTAGCGCTAGTGCCTTAGTGACGATCTTCACGAAGGAATGTATTATGCTAATGGGCCTGAAGTTGCTTACCGCATTTGCCCCTGCTTTTTTCGGTACCAAGATGATGTTTGCAAAGTTTATAAGTTGGAGGTTGGAACACCATAGGGAGTGGAAGGCGTTTGCTGCATCAAGGATGTCTTGCTTTATTATTTCCCAACAAGCCTTGAGAAAAGCTCCAGTAAAACCATCGGGTCCTGGAGCTTTTTCCCCTGGCATTTGATCAATGGCGTGTCTGATTTCCAACTCGATAAAAGGAGCGTCGAGTGAAGACAGGTCATGGTGCTGGATGTTGAGGGCATCCCAATTGAAGTCAGCCTGCCTTGCCGGGGGGTGACGCATGGCTTCAGAGAAGTGGGCTTGGACTTCGTTTGCCTTGTCCTCGTGTGTGGTAGCCCAGCCCGCATTCTTCTTTTGCAAGCTCAGGATGAAGCTCTTCCGTCGCCTTGCATTTACTCTTCGATGAAAAAAAAACGTGTGTTTGCGTCGCCAAATTTCAGATTCCGCATTTTGGCACTGAACCAAAATTTGGTAGCCTCTACAAAATGATAGTTTATTTATGGGCCCGACTAGAGTTTATTTTTTCATCTGAGAGACTAAAACGAGATATAGAGGTCTATATAGTCTCCTGGATGGAGATGCTCTAATGCCTCTTCTCTCTCTCTTTTCCTCCACGTTCGACTCGAGCGAGCAACGTTGAGCAGCAAGGATTAAAAACAGGTGTATGTTTGTTGAGGAACTCAGGAACACAATTCGCGGTAAGCACAAATAGCTCTTTTGTCTAGCTATTTTAGGTATGCGATTCCTATCAGTTGGGTCTTCTAACTCCGAGCGTCACGTTAAACAGCTTTAAGGTTTGTGCTATTGTTCTCTCGGTGGCGGTATCATAAATATATTTATATATTTCTCAATGAATCTAATGATACTTCTTTGCTATAAAACATAATGGCTATCCTTTTGTATAAACTTGATCAAAATTAATATGGCTTGACTTATAACAAAGAAGTTTATTATTGTGAAACTTACCTCACCTAGCTAGTCACCTGACTCAAATCCTATATTTTCCGGATTTATATTCCACCAAATAAACTACGTGTATACCCACACCATTTGAGTCTATAACCTTTTCAAAAAAAAAAAGCACTGATGACGCACAGATGTTGTCATCAGAGTCAAGTGGTGGATGTGTCGACGCACAGATGCAAATGGGTCGAATGCTCCAAAAAAAAAAAAGAAGATGCAAATGGGTCGCGAGGGCCGCAACTTGTGGTGCTGTAGGCTGTAGCCTCGTGCTCGCACGCGCACAAGGATGACTATGAGCGGAGAGGACCACGGGAGTGGGATGCGTACGGAATGGCGCGGAATCGGGCGCAGCGCACTGGTGTGCTGGCGTGATCGATCGGTGGTGCGCGTGCGTGTTCGCCGGTTGGATTGGATGAGCCCAGCAGCGGTGGTGATTCCACTTTCGCTATTATTCGTTTTTGCATTTAGGCCCTGTTTAGTTTCAAAACGAAATCTTTTCATCCATCACACCAAAGGAGAATAGAGTATTAAATGTAGACGAAAAAGGTGAAAAGTTATATAGATAGGCTGTAAATCGCGAGACGAATCTAATGACCCTACTTAATCCATGATTTGCAACAGTAGTGCTACAATAACCATCTGCTAATTATGGATTAATTACCCTCTAATTACCATCGTTTGATTCGTCTCGAGATTTCCAACCTATTCATATAACTTTTCACCTTTTTCGTCTACATTTACTACTCCTAAATCGGTAAAATTAAAACCCGAAATCTTTTCACCCAAAAAATTTCACAAACTAAACACGGCCTTAGCGTTCAACGTCCAAACCGCGTGGAATAAATACCTTAGCAACCTACGGAGTACTATGCATCATTGTCTTTTTTCGGAGAAACATGGTAGCATAGAAAAATTTGCTAAAATATAATCTAAAGCCATCTAAAACTTTTTTTGTATGCCCAATTTGCATGTACATCGTCAGGCACGGTACGACTTCTTTATATATACTCACAATCATACTAAAAAAATCGTGTCAACCGGTGCGAACAATTTTATTGGAGGCGGTTTATTAGAGTACTAGTAAAGACCATCACGTCCCAAAAGTTGACATGATGCGGTCCATATGATGATCCGCTGGATCGGATTAGACACAAAAGCTGGCGTCATGAAGGGGCTGATCTACCGGGTAGTACGTAAAGGCTGGCTGCGTGATGATGAGTCAAAGATTTAGCAAGCATGCATCCTTATAGTACAACTAAATTGTTCTATGAACGTGCAGCATGCTGAGTTAACAAATTAATTAATTAATAACGATTATGATGATATGTGTGTTGGTATCAGAAGAGAAGTGCATGGTTAGCGGTTGGCCGATCAACAGCATGTGTGATTGTGCTTCCGTTCAGTGTTGTAGCTGCTTATCCTGCACAAGTGCACTGAACCAAAGACATAGTAGACATCCTATAAATTCCTCCGTTCAATAGATAGTGTTTCCAATAAATTAACAATTGACGCTACATGTATATCTCCATCATCATGTCTTTTTCGAAAATGTTTTCCTTTATACCAATGTCCCTTTCAAAAAGGATGGGCTGAATATGGGTGACAATCATGCAATCATGCTGCAAAAATAAACGGAATCGAATGATTTCTGACCGTGATATATATATATATATATATATATATATATATATATATATATATATTATCATGATATCCCCAATTCCATGTGGGTAGATATTAAATGAAGCCATGACTAGAAATAATAATTAAGGTGATCCTAGTAATCACTACGGGAAAAGCACCAAATATTTATTGGGCACCAGGTTAAAAAAAGTAAGGGTACGGCAATGAGACGGTGACAACCCTCTTTGCCGAGTGCCGTAACAGAAAAACACTTTATCTTTATCGAGTGTCAAGTCTAAAAACCTCAGCAAATATTTAATCTTTGTCGAGTGTCAAGTCTAAAAACCTCGGCAAATATGTAATCTTTGTCGAGTGTCAATTCTAAAAACTTGGCAAATATTTAATCTTTGTCATGTGTCGATGCAAAAATACTTGGCAAAGAGCTGCCAAAATTGACAGAAATTGATGGTGCGAGAAACCTTTTCTATTATTACAACCTTCTTTATTACAAATTCTCAACTCACCAACTATATACTGGAGTACTACATCTGTAAGCCTCTAGAAAAAAATCATTGAAAACAATGCAAATCTCCCATGCACCTGTCACTATTTAAGACGTGTTACCAATGGCCCACAAAAGCAAAAGAAATGTGGTTAGCAAATATATGTGAAAGCTGAGTGTGTGTGCATTATTACAAAGGTGCTTAGTCATGAGTGCTTAAAGAGAGAAGATGACCACAACATTAAGCACTTTGTTTTCTCGTTTGTTCTTACGAAGGGCACGTGCTGCATGCACGTGTTTTAGAAAATTTACTAAATTAGAGATGTAGTCAATGTGCACTCTTTAGATTAATTTAGAGCGTTCGACCATCATAAAATCCAACGGTGTAGACTCAAAGGTGTAAGAATTTTAAATTAGAGATGTAATCAACATGAACTCTTTAGATTAATCTAGAACGTTCGATCATCATTAAATCATCCGACAGTGTAGGAGATGCAAGAGTAAGATTTGTATGACCGTCAAATCTTTCGCTCTTTATAATATACTAGCAGAATGCCCGTGCGTTGTGAAAGGTCCTTGTTTGGTTTTGGTAATTGAGTGACAACCTAGGTGGACTAATATATGTTTATGTTGAGATACACAGGTGATTAGTCCATAGAGATGAACTAGTGCGAGCAACTTGAGTCATGTTGGTGAAGTGACTTGAATTCGTTGTAAAGCTCAACTAGTTGTTATAAAGGTGTGAATAAATATGAACATCATGAATTGATAAAGATCAAAAGGATGAGCATGATAAGTTATTGATCACCAAGGAAATGTTGTTAGATTGGAATTTCATATGGTGGTCATGATGAGGAAGTGAATATATTAAAGATGTGGTATACAAGTGGTTTTGTATGACAAGATGGTGAAGGACAAGCAAGACTTGTATGCGATGGACCATGCAAGGGTGAAGGGCAAGCAAGAGGCTTGGCGCCGAGGGACCAAGGCAGTGGTGAAGGGCGAGTAAAGGCTTGGACTGATGGACCATGAGATGTTATATGAAGCTATGAGTGATCCACATCAATCATATGAAGAATGCAAGAAGATGGAATTCATATGTTGATCGACATCATGTGTATTGATGAGATGAAGTTGGCACAATCTATATGTTGATGAACATCAAGTGCCTTGAAGAAATTATTTTGATGAACAATATGCATATGGGCATCAAGGAAGACCCAATGAATTTGCTCAAGGCAAAGGTATGAAATGTAGGGCATTTCATTTTGCCGGTCTCGGTGATTAGTGGAGAAAAGACCGGATTGATAAGATAGAATGCCGTACTATTAAGAGGGGTCTTGATGATGCTTGAGTCTTTACTATGTGTTGAAAAGCTCAATCTTGCATATGCATACTAACCTTGACAAGGAACCGGTAGTTTGCTAAAAAATCGTTTAGCAAATGGTTGATGGAAATGAGAGGTGGATCTTGGATTGCTTTTTTGCCTTGATCCAATGTGTTTTGGGTCAAGCATTCAGTTGGGATGTGTAGTCCTCTGAACAAGCTTTCCATAGAGTCCAAGATCACCTAATTTGGACATCGGAGCTAAGAGTTATGACCTTTTTACTGAGCCTCGGTCGTGCTGAAAAAATGGACTGCGGACCGTCCGCCACTTTTGAGGCAGACAGTCCGCGAATGGCAGACCGTCCGCCAATTCCTGGCGGACCGTCCGCAGTTGATATTCTGAACCGCGGACCTAATGGCGGACCCTTTACGCAAAAACTGTTTCTGAGGGTTCCAGGGCACTTTTATAAGGCGGACAGTCCGCGATAGGCATAACGGTCGACTGAGAGAGGCATTTATTGAGAATATAGCCGTTGGAGTTCAAATGGCAGACCGTCCGGCCTTGTAGGGCGGACGGTCCGCCAAAGCAGAGTGTTTCGGGCTGTTTGAATGTAACGGCTAGTTTGGGAGTGTTGGCCTATATATACCCCGTCTCCTGCACCTTGGATGGGTGCTGAGCATTCCATTGAGTATCCTTGAGCTTGAGCAAGTCCTCCCCACGAGTTTGTGCATGTGTTGCACATAAGAGAGGGTGAGAGGCAAGATTTGAGTGCATTTGCATAAGAGATTGAGCTTTAGGCACTTGGTGAAGGGTCAAGTGAGTCTTGACTTGTTATTCTTGGTGTTTGCCGACACCTAGACGGCGTGGTGGTGCTGTGATCCGGTGATCTTCTCAAGAGAAACTTGTGAGAAGGCCCGGTGTGCTTGTGAGAGGTTTTGTGCTCGCCTCACCGGAGTGGTGAAGAGCAACTCTAGTGGAATCGAGGTGTGGAGCGGTTCTTTGGTTCAAGCCGGCTCAAGATCAAGCGGTGCCTTGATAGAGAAGCGGTTGTAACATTGAATCCACCTCAACGTGGATTAGGGGTGACTGGCAAGTCACCGAGACCACGGGAAAAATTCGGTGTCTCTCCTTTGTGGTTTGTTCACTTGAGTTCCTTTAATTTGTGCAATTTACATTCAAACAATTTACATTCTTAGAAACATTCTTGCTTGATTGTCACCCTAGGATTGCAAACCTTGATCTAGACATAGGGTGCTGGTGCACATAGTTGAGAGACATATTTTTGGGGGTGTAGTCGAGTTTTGACCGATCATTTTAATTCCGCATTTTTATCGGTTAAGTTTTGCTAGAATTTTTAAGAACCGACTATTCACCCCCCTCTAGTCGGCCTCCTCGATCCTACACGTTGCTACGGTGAAATACTAATGACACATTTGGTGTGCTAGATGGACTTATCCATGATCATCCAATCTAGAGTTTTACCCTAACTGCAGCGTTTAATTTTGTTTATATAATGGAATTTATCGATCTGTCGTTGAGTGGTCCTTCCTTTGTGTAGTCGTGTTAGTAAATATTCGTGACCACTCGATTCCTCAAAAATGGAACGATAATCCAATCCTCTGTAAGGTCATCCCAAGACGATGATCTGATTCCAATCGACACTGTATCTCAATCCAAATAGATTGCAATTATATTTTTCAAACCTCCTAGATTTCAATTTATATCACTATATTCTATTGCACTTAGTCAATATTTGCTAGGAAAACAATAAATTTTCTTTGACATTTTCTTATACTCAAATAATTATTCATTTCTATCAACTTATGTAACTTTTCTACTCCAGTATATTAAGTTCCTCAAACACATTTATTTTAAGCCAGCAAATATATTCCTTTCGGTTTAGAAGAGAAACATCTAGCTAGAGTTTTTTAAAGAAAAAACTTAACGTTATGAGTGGATGCATACATACTACACATGCTTTCTTAGTCAGAAACTTTTTTAATACAAGAATAATAAATGAAACATGATATATTAATATTACATATGGCAATATATGGGTTGGGTTGGCCCTAATTCCTAGTTTATTATTAAGTTTTACATAGGCTAAGATGTGCGTTGGTAACACAAATGACTTGTAACTCAAGTGGGTTTGTCGTTTTCCTAAAGACCTGTAGACCAAGGTTCGAACCTTCTCTCCACCAGCTTTTTCGCTAATTGATTATGTAAAGATTATGTAAGAACTGCATTGTATGTTGATTTCTCATAGCGGTCAAAACTTATTGTTTAACAAAGCTTCTCTCGAGTAGAAAATACGCGACCAGCTAGCAGTGGAGAGTGAGTGAGTGACAGCCTATAGGTAATAGGTTGACCAACAAGCTTAGGGCACCACCTCTAATCATCAAGGCTTGGAATTTTGACAGGATCCTTTTTAATGGGTCAAAAACGCGTTTTAAGTTCGAAGTTTTACAACTCTCCAACTCGAGCTCTCTATTTGGAAGCGTTGTCCTACCCAATGCAGGTCTTAATTAATAAATAAATCCAGATACCACGGGACCACAGGGTGTGCGTACGACGGAGCAGCGCCGGCGCGTGATCGGGCGTGGGTGGTGGACGACGGCTCAGCCGCTCAGGCGAGGCGGCGGTCGGGAGAGGGATCTCTCGCCTCCAGTCTCCAGCACCACGTGACGGATCCCATCGGTGCCGCCGTGCCGGTGGTTGCGTCCGTGCTCGTGCTCGCGCTCGCGCGCGCCCCACACGAATCCGCCCATCGCCGGAACCGTCGCGGTCGGCGACTATTCGCCTCGCCCCCATCCGCCTGCCTGGCTGGCCCCCTCGTTTTCGCGCGTGCTCTGTCCCGTTGTCC
This sequence comes from Urochloa ruziziensis, assembly GCA_015476505.1. Classification (NCBI taxonomy): domain Eukaryota; kingdom Viridiplantae; phylum Streptophyta; class Magnoliopsida; order Poales; family Poaceae; genus Urochloa; species Urochloa ruziziensis. Next base: position 50,010,371 of record CM027119.1, read on the forward strand.
CATAGTCACAAACCGCGTCGAACACAGTGCCGCGGTGGCCTCTGCCTGCCATTGTCTGGGGCCCAGCGGGCTCCACGACGGTAGAGCACACGACGACGTTCCAAGATACTGTAGTCGATCTCGACGTGTGTTTGGTTCGTCGTGTACCAAGATTTTTATTCCCCTCTTCTTATTCCAAGCAGCGAACTAGGTCCAACGAAAAGAAATGAGACATGGTAATGCTGTCTATTACACACACACCTACTATCTGTCTAGCCAAATCGAGGTTCTACTCGAAAATTTGTGGCGATTGGTGGCGACAAAAAGAGAGACATGTTGCCTAGCGCTAAGGATGGAGATGGATGTCTGGACATCCGAAACATCCGTATTCGTATTCGATAAAAAACGTAAATATGGATATCCGTATTCGTATTCGATTTTAATATGGATGTCAAATGGATGTATCCGAATTCGATTTCCAACAATTTTCTCTATCCGATTCCACATTCGTATTCGAGAAAAATCCAAAACATTCGGCATTCGACATTCGTATTTGAGAAAATCCGAAACATTCGGCATAAATTAACTTCTCTTTTTAACTAACTATTAATTATAAATGATATAAACTGTTTAATCAATTTAAAAATTAACTACATGATAATTACTAATTATATTGATTATAATATTACTAATGGTATATAAAATAAATTTTAATTAACTTTAAGATGGACCATCATATCAATTTTAACTAATTTAATTTATTTATCTAATTAATAAATTATATTTTACTTACTAATGTACTATTTTCTTATTAAAATATTTTATATATTATGAAAATTATTTATATTTATATTTGTATATTTAATTAGGACGCGTTTTATCTACACGCGCGTGTAGCTATTCTCACCATCAGAATACCACCATACGTATGTGTACATACTATTTTATCACTTTGAGTATGTCCACATACTAATCCTATGATGATCCAAAGGGATATTCATGAAAATTTTCAAAAGCATCCCTAGTTTTTAATTTATTTTGATTGTACCTTATTACTAATATATAAAAATTAGTATGTCCACATACTCTATGTATGCTCACATACTTAACGTATATACCACCACAGATGATCTAGTATCATCACATACTATATGTACATACTCTTGGTTGGGTCAGATACATCATGTATCATGAGATACGTAGGTAGGAGTAGCTACACGCGCGTGTAGAAATGATTTTCTCTATATAATTATTCAAATATATGTAACATACATGAGATATATACACATAATTTACTCTTAAAACAATCCATAAAGTGAATTAATACACACTAAGACATTTTCTATCAAAATCAACTAAACATCCGAATGCGAATGCGAATCCGAATTCGAACTATTCGTTTTGTATTCGTATTCGTATCCGAATTCGAATTAAAATGTGGTAAATAGTGGTATCCGAATTCGAATCCATTCGTATTTGATCCGAATCCATCCTTACCTAGCGCTCACTCGCCACATGCTTTTGCAGTGGATAAAGGAGCTCGAGCCGACCGGGTGCTGTGCCCAAACGCGTGCGCGCACGTCGATTCGGTACGGCATCATATGTTCTTATATTCCCAAATCAAAAGCGGCAAACATGGTAGCGTACCGGTCAGTGCATACGTGCAGAGCGAGTGGTGCCAAACACTAATCTAATCTTGTATGATACCGAACAAAGTCGTCCCGAGTCTACGTAAACAACAAGCCCCAGCCGGCCGGGCCCGATGCTGCTCACGTTCTCCAATGCCCAAAAGTTGGCATGATGGCGTGCATGTGCACAGGAATAATGGATTATTATTGCATTTATACAGAGTAGAGAGCAAAAGCAGAGGGAAACCTAGGCTGGCGTGATGAAGGGGCCGTGCAGTTAGCAAAGGCGTCGTGCCTCATGCGACTAGGAGCATGCATGATTCGGTCAAAGATTTAGCAGGTCTTCTTTATTTACCAACGAGGCGTACTCCGGTACAACCGAAAATCTACGGCATGGCGTCACGGCCTATAAAGCGAAAGCAGCAGCAGCTACTAGGACGCATAAACTATTGCGGCAACTGGGGAATAATTGCGGTGCAGCGGAAATGTGAGAGGCAAGCCGCTGGACATACTAAAAGTCATCTCCTAGTACAAATCAAACTGCAACTTGCCATACTTCGCGGTTAATTTATACATAATCTTACTTTTATACCAACCGAGATTGTGTGTGGTTTTGGTTTGGGAAATTTAGAAGATTGACGACGCCAAGTCGTGGTGGTGGGTTTGATGCGTGTGCATCCATACACACACATTCACATAAGGCCACCGATGCTGCTTGCATTTGCGGACTTGGCATGCCATGCTACAGTTCTATTCTATCATTGGCCGTGGCCATGATGCTAGAGCTTGCTTCACGTACCATGGCAACGGGCACGTGCTGCCCGTTCCCCTTTTTCCTAGTCCGTGCGACCGTTCAGCCACAAAACAGGAAACAGAACAGATCATTCATGTGTCACGCGAGAAGAAACAGCAAGAGCTGCTGATCCTCCGACGTACTGGCAAGAGGTTAAAGCAAAGGCGATGGCGCGATAGAACCTCGAGACTTGCATTGCAACTCATGTGTTACATAAAACAGGTAAGGATCAATCTTAAAGTAACAACATTGGCATGCACACTACAAATTGCAATCACCGAACATCCGAACCAAGTTATCTTTCCATGTATTATAGCTGTACATTTGAATCCAGCCCAATTAAGATCCAGTTGAACATGGGCCTTATGAATTCTTGAGTCTTTCCACGGTGCACGTCAGGCAATACGGTATATGCCATGCATGTAGTATCAATCAGGCATCCAGATATACGCACAGTTCATTGCGATGCAGCAGGAAGTGGCTCACTGGCCGGGGGAAGCTCATACAGTCCATTGTGATGCTGCAGAAAGTGGCTCACTGGCCTGGAGAAGCTCGTCAAGTAGACCGGTGAACACGATGGAATCAGTCTCCTTGGGCTTGAACTTGAGGAGCGCAGAAGGGACTAGGTCCTCTTGCAGAAGGGACTAGGTCCTCTTGCAGCGCGCGTGCCCGCTCTCCCGGTTTCGGGAAATGAGGTACCACATGCGACTTCAGGACGACTGGACAGATGAGTTCGAATTCCAAACCTGGCTGCTTCAGAGCGGATGCGACGAACTGCATCAGGGAAAATCGGTGCATCAGTCAGTGCTACCAACCAGAAACAGCCATGTGGTTTAAACAGTCAATACATTATACTGCAAGGATGTTGGTTTAAACAGTAGCTTAATTACTTTGTTAAAAATGACGAACACATCTACAAGACACAGATAAATAAACTAACCTATCATCACTGCAAACCTGCAGAGCAGACTGTCGATGCTAGGAAACAGCTGACTCATACAGACAACTTCAAGCAGAAAGGGTGAAAGCATAGCGTGATGTATAGGAATTAGGAAACAGTTAAAGACTTTACAAACATAAGTTAGCCTACATGATAACACCTGACATGCACGATGTACACTACCTAGAAACAAATAAATCATGTGGATAATAGCAAGGGTGTTGTGGTGAGGCTTCCCAAGCACTTCTATTAGGGGTGAAAGTTGAATATCCTATGTTACTGAAACTAAAGCACCACCTGAAATAGTCAAAGTACTGAAACACTATGCACCACTATGAAGATCCCTCAGTCAGTCACATGAATGTAGAGGCTAGAAAGCTCAAGGCAAACAGGTTCCACACATGGATCCTGTGTGAGCAACCAAGGTAGTGAACTGAGTAAATTCAGAAAAATGGAGTGAGTGCCCAGCCTAATAAAAAAATGTGCCCCAGATAGGACCTGACAAATAGGACAGCAAAACAGGATCTAGAAATTGGAAATGAGCCATGATGCAATTTTATCTTTATTCTACTGACAGTCTGATACTTAAGTGAGACCAGAACACAAGTTTTACAAGTGTTTGATTTAAAGGATCCAGATGATGAATAACTGAACAGATCACCAATCCAACTCCGAATGATCATACTTATTAGCTAGATGAATTTGATAAGCTGGCCTATCAATATCTCATCCCTCCAAAGTCATCAATCCTAGATAAACTTTATTAGCTACATGAATTCGATAAGTTGGCAATCAATATCTCATCCCTCCTAAGTCATGAATTTGATAAGCACAGTATTGGTAGAGAAACAAAGAATGTGGTGATCCCTCCAAAGTGATAGGATGATGCCATCTTGGACCAATCCAGCATATTATAAAAGCAGTCCCTCAAACCAACACACCAGTTGTTATATGATTTGTCTCTTAAATAAGTCAGTTTAGAGTTGCAGTTTCCAGGGTACAACTTTTACCACTAATGTCAAAGAAATTGTTGGCCAAAAAAATAAAGGATCGGAGAGGGAAACAGCATTTCGAGTCAGTTCATGATGAGCTAATCTCCCAAATGCTACCCATTTATATTAGGGCAAGCAGAACTAACAAACTGGAACCAATGGAATTAATGATGGACAGTTCAAAGAGTACACCATGCTCAGTATATACATATCACCATCATTCTAAATCAAGAAAACATTGATACTGAAAAATATGACAAACCACTAAAAGAAACAAGCACGGTACCTCATATAGTGAACTAGTAGCCTCTACTGGAAGGAATACACCTTGAAGAATAACTGTCTGGAAACTGAACTCGGATGACTGCTTGCTTATACTTCTGTCGAGCAGCCAGTGCCTGCTTCTTCTTGTAAGATTTTGGAATTAGCAGTCGAGATTGCTCTAACCTTTCCCTCCTCATCTTTGCTTCAGTCCTTATCTCTTCACCGGTAAGATTGTAAAAAGAATCTGGTGCATCATGATCTGGAACAGAACTCCCAGGAACAGAGAAGAACACCCGAATCTGTAAAGTTGACAAAGCATAGCACCTCAATAAGTTGCAGTCCTAAGAATGCACAACAATGAAGACAAGCAACAAGTATATTGAAAAATCAGTAGTGCGCTAGTGCATACAAATAAGAATTTAGAAGCCAACAGGGCAATGCTAGTCCTACATTAGTATTTGCAGTTTGCCAATATCTACTTGACATGAGCATGTTATACAACAGATGCGACCTATAAGCAAAAAAGAAATAAATTAAGGTAAAATTGACCAAGATTAGACATATTTATAGGTCACACTTATAGCCTGAGTGTCTGACTTGCTACCTCAAACATATGAGTGATGTATGGGCAACTAGCAAATGGGGCACGCCCTGCGCGCCGGTCCCTTTCGGCCCATTTTTTCGCGGCCCAGGTCGTCTATACGCGTCCATCGCTCCGTCCAGTCTCCACGTTCTCCTCTGGTGGCTGCTTTCTCCGGTTACATAAAAACTGCATATCAAACATCCACCACAGTTCTGTCAGTCAGACAATCATACAGACAGCCATATATATACATTTCAAATTTAATGGATTCAGTTAATCCAAAGAAACACAAAAAGATGTCTAAAATATGACCCTATTCCAGAAAGCAAAACATCTTCCAAATTCAGTCGACTGAATGCCTAAAATAATGGAAGAGACTTCAAATCATTCTTTTTTTCTTGAATGGCAAGAGACAAAAGAGGATCGAAAGTATACAGAAAAAAAAACACATGTATTAAGAAACACAGATTTATGTGCTTCTAGTTGGAATGTACATAGAAATGCAATTACCTATGATGTTATGTTGCCTTCTTTCGGCCCCTGCCAGATCGCATCTTTGTACCAGACTGAATGCCTGAAGCTTTTTCATTAATACTGCAAGTGGCTTGCAGATTAGAACATATTAATTAGGCTGGTGGGTCAGATCACGAAAACAAACTTCACAATATTGCGACTGAAATTTATATGTGAATTATGTTAGAAAAGTTATGATAAGCTCTGCCTATTTTAGGCAAGGCATCAAGAATCCATAAGGTGGAATGTAATACAAATTTTATAAGAAATTTAACACACAGAACACATATATTGATCCGCTATGCCGGTAATACAAAACATCTATAACAATTATCACCTTAGCTGATTCAGATGATATTGAAACCTATCCACCAAACAGAAAATTTGCAAAAGTAGAGTAGAGTTCCAAAATCACGGATCAGCATTACTGTTACTTGACTACCATGGTTCTATGTTGTGATGGTTCAGATATATGTATGTTCATCTGTGCACAATAGGTAGTGTTAGACATGTATATGTGTATATAGCGTGATGGGCCCAGGCGTGCATCACGCCTGGGCCGTGGCCGGCCCTAGGCGGCACCTTGATTAGGTTAGGCAGGTAATCCCTTGATTGGTATATTCTATAAGCCTCTCCAAGGCCTGCCTATATATGTGTAACATATCCTTGACCTAATCAATCATTATTCCCACGCTTACATGGTATCAAGAGACCGGATTGATCCGCCGGCTCTCCTTCCGCTGCCCTAGCGTGCTGCACCCGCGCCGCCGTCTCTGGCGTGCCGCCCCCGCGCCGCTAGCACCATGGTCGGCCCCTCCGACCTCACCGGCGAACCTCTGGCCGAGTCCCAGCGTCAGGCGGACGCTCGTCTCGCCCAGGAGGAGCGCGATCGCCAGCCCAAGGCAGATCGCGACGCCGCCCTTATCCAGGCCGCCGCGGCCGAGAAGGAGGCCGCTGAGGCGGCCAAGATCCGCGACGACGCCACCGCCAAGGTGCGCGACGCCCTTGCTCGCGCCGCCCGAGCGTGCGCCGCCGCCGATCCCAACCCCAAAGGCGCCGAACCCTCTGGCGCCGCCGACCTCGATGGCGCCTCCCAGGCTGGAGGCGGCGACGCCCCGCCCCTGCTTCCCGACGCCATGCTGATGCAGGAGGCCGTCGCCGTTCTCAATCTCCATGCCCAGGCCGTCGCCGTCCAGAGCATCCGGAGTCTCATCCCGGTCGTCGTCGACGTCAACTCCGGCAGCTACTCCCGCTGGCGTGAACAGTTACTCCTCACCCTCGGCAAGTACTCGCTCCAGGCGCACGTTCTCCTCGGCGCGGCTGCCCCCCAGTACCCCGACTGGGATCGCATGGACTGCGTGGTACGCACGTGGCTCTACGGGACCCTCTCCGCCGACCTCGTCGACATCGTCATGGCGCGCGGCACCGAGGGCGCCACTGCGCGTTCCACGTGGCTCGTCATCGAGGCCCAGTTTCTTGGCAACAAAGAGACTCGCGCTCTCTAGCTTGACGCTCGCCTTCGTACGTTTGTCCAAGGCGACCTCTCCATCACGGAGTATTGCAAGCACTTCAAGAAGATGGCCGATGACCTTGCTGATCTTGGCGAGGTCGTCCACGACCGCACGCTTGTTCTCAATGTCCTTCGCGGCCTCAGCGAGAAGTTCGTCTCCATTGGCCGCCATCTTCGCCGAAGCCGGCCGTTCCCCACCTTCATCCAGGTGGTCGAGGACCTCACCCTTGAGGAACTCATCCTTGCTGACCAAGCGGCCGTCTCACTGGGACCACGTCCCCATCACAGCGCCCGCCCGCACCCTCCCAGCAGCGCCCTTCCTCCCGGTCTGGTTCCGAGGGCGGCAAGGGCAGCAATGGCGGCAGCAGCGGCAACACCAGCGGCGGCGGCGATCGGAGCAGCAAGGGCGGCCGCGGCAAGCGCGGCAAGGGCACCAGCAAGGGCGGCACTGCCCCTCCAGCTTCCGCAGGCGGCGGCAGCTCTGGGCAGCGCTCGTCCTCCTCCCAGTCCGGCCAGGGCCAGCCGGCCCAGTGGCCATCCTACTACAATCCTTGGACGGGCACGATCCACATGTGGCCCGGCTCACGCCCGCCCGTCCAGCAGCCGCCAGTCCCCGCGGCGCCTCCACAGGCGCCCAACTAGCAGGCTCTGGTGGCCCAGCAGATGGCGTTACAGGCCCAGCAGCAGGCGCTGCAGCCGCCCTTCCCCGTCGCTCCATCGGCTTACTATGGCGCCCCTCCACCGCGGTACCTCTACGGCCCCACGGCGCCTCCTCCTGGGTTCCAGCACCCCATGACCGGGCTCCCAACTTCTTGGGATCAGCAGTCGCTTGCCTCGACCTTCAGCACCATGTCTCTCCAGCAGCCTCCTCAGGTGGACTAGACCTTCGATACAGGTGCTACCTCACACATGACCTCCAACCCCTCTACTCTTTCACATATTTCATCTCCGCGGTACCCTTTTCCTTCATCAATCGTTGTCGGTGATGGTTCTTTACTTCCTGTCACTGCTACTGGCGCTACTACTATAGGATCTTTATCTCTTAATAACGTCCTTGTTTCTCCTAGACTTATTAAGAATCTTATTTCCGTTCGCCGGTTCACTTCCGATAACAATTGCTCTGTTGAATTTGACCCCGCTGGTTGTTCTGTGAAGGATCTGGCGTCTCAGAGGGTGGTTCTCAGGTGCAATAGCTCCGGCCCGTTGTACCCACTCCAGCTTCCCACGGCACATGCTCTTGCAGCCGCTTCTGCTCCTTCGCTGTGACATCGTCGTCTTGGGCACCCCGGTCATGAGGTCTTAGCTAAGGTCGCGTCGGTCATTCCCTTTTGTAATAAAGATCCTAGCTCCCTATGCCATGCTTGTCAGCTAGGACGCCACACTCGTTTGCCGTTTCAGTCATCAAACTCTCGTGCTGCTAGTATTTTCGATCGCATACACTGTGATTTGTGGACTTCCCCGGTCCTTAGTGTGTCTGGTTTTAAATACTACCTTTTGATTTTGGATGACTATTCTCACTACTTGTGGACGTTTCCCCTTCGGCTGAAATCCGACACCTTCTCCACTTTGGCAAATTTTTTCTCGTATGTCAGGACACAATTCGGTGCACAGATTAAAGCCGTCCAGTGCGACAACGGCCGCGAGTTTGATAATTCCAGCTCGCGCACCTTCTTCCTCACCCACGGTGTCCACCTGCGCATGTCTTGCCCGTACACCTCGGCTCAAAACGGGAAAGCGGAGCGCGTCATTCGCACCATTAATAACGCTGCTCGCTCCCTTCTTTTTCAGGCTAGCATGCCCCCTTCATATTGGGTTGAGGCCCTACACACGGCGACACACCTGCTGAATATCCTCCCAACCAAAACACTGAAGCACTCCACGCCTCACTTTGCATTGTTTGGCGTTCAGCCTTCTTACGCTCATCTTCGTGTTTTTGGTTGTCTTTGTTATCCTAACCTTTCAGCTACTGCCGCTCATAAGCTCGCTCCGCGATCAGCTTCATGTGTCTTCCTGGGCTATTCTCCTCATCACAAAGGGTACCGCTGCCTTGATTTATCCTCGAACAAGGTCATCATCTCTCGACATGTAGTGTTCGATGAGGCCTCGTTCCCGTTCTCGTCCCGGTCATCCCCTCCCGATGCCGCGGCTCTCGAGTTCCTGTCCGATTCTACTGACTTTGTACCGGCCCCCATGGACCAGTACAGACTTTGCCTGCAGGTACTCCTCCTGGCGCCATTGCCAGGCCCTCGGCGCTTCCCGCATGACCACGTGCGGTCACGGCCACGCCACCACCGTCCTTGCTGCAGGAGCCCATGCTGGGGGCTTCGCGCGGACCCATGGTGGCGTCCCCAGGCGCCCCATCACCGGCACCTACTCCAGGTGCTCCTACTGCGGCCACGCCGGGCGCGGCGACTACACCACCATCGCCGCCCGGCACGGCGCCCGTGCAGTCCCCACCAGGGGCTGCACACGCGCTGCTTCCTTCGTCTCCAGCAGCAGCCGGCTCTCCACCAGCATCGTCCGCAGCCACCGTGGCTGGCCTTCGGACATGGCCGTCCCAGGACGAGCTCCATGTCTACTCTCGTCGAGCAGCTCCTTCACGGGCGCCTCCCAGCGCTCCTGCCCCGGCGCCTGCTGCACCAAAGCTCCCCCCCCCCCCCCGGTGCTGTCCCAGCTCCACCCGTGTCTAATCAACACGACATGACCACCAGGGGGAAGCGCGGTCTTCGTTTTCCGGCGCTCTACAACACTGCAACGCTGTCTCCACTCCCACGCACCTACCGTGGGGGTCTGGCCGATCCCAATTGGCGCACAGCCATGCAGGAAGAGTTTGATGCGCTCCTTGCCAATCGAACCTGGGACTTGGTTCCTCGTCCTCCGCACGCCAACGTTGTCACTGGAAAATGGGTTTTCAAGCACAAACACAAGGCTGATGGGACGCTGGAGCGCTACAAAGCCCGCTGGGTTCTTCAGGGGTTCACCCAGCGCCCAGGTATTGATTTTGATGAGACTTTCAGTCCTGTTGTGAAGCCAGCTACAGTCCGCACGGTCCTCTCCTTGGCGCTCTCCAACAACTGGCCAATCCATCAGCTGGATGTCAAGAATGCGTTCCTTCACGGTACTCTCTCTGAGACGGTATACTGTGCACAGCCAGCAGGGTTCGAGGATTCAGCTCATCCAGATTATGTGTGCCGTCTTAATCGCTCCCTTTATGGGTTGAAGCAGGCGCCACGGGCTTGGTTCAGTCGGGTTGCCTCCTACATTGTTCAGCTTGGGTTTGTGGAAGCCAAGACAGATGCCTCTTTGTTCATCTATCATCAAGGCGCTGACACAGCTTATCTCCTTCTGTATGTCGATGATATTGTTCTCACAGCTTCGTCGACACCTCTACTGCGCCGCATCATCGGTTCTCTTCAGCAGGAGTTTTCTATGAAGGATCTCGGGGAACTTCATCACTTCCTCGGCATGCATGTGCAGCGTTCTCCAGCGGGATTGCTTCTCTCCCAGCGGCAATATATGATGGAGATTCTTGATCGTGCAGGCATGACTGACTGCAAGCCCTGTTCTACTCCCGTTGACACACACCCGAAGCTTTCTGCTGATGGTGGTGCTCCTGTTGCTGATCCATCAGATTTTCGCAGCTTGGCTGGTGCACTTCAGTGGCTCACTTTCACCAGGCCAGACATAGCCTACGCAGTTCAGCAAGTATGTCTTCACATGCATGATCCCCGAGAGCCTCATCTGACTGCGCTCAAGAGGATCCTTCGCTACATCCGGGGGACTTTGCACCTTGGCTTGCATCTGCGCCCGTGCACCCAGTCCGATCTTGTGGTTTATTCTGATGCAGATTGGGCAGGCTGTCCTGACACCCGAAAATCAACTTCTGGCTATGCAGTCTTTCTTGGCGACAACCTTGTCTCTTGGTCTTCCAAGCGACAAACTGCTGTGTCTCGTTCCAGTGCTGAAGCTGAATACCGTGCTGTTGCCAATGCCGTCGCCGAGATTTCATGGTTGCGCCAACTCCTTGTTGAGCTGCACCACGCGCCTCGTCGTGCTGCCCTTGTCTATTGTGACAACATCAGCACCATCTACATGACTGCTAATCCCGTCCAGCACCAGCGCACCAAGCATGTGGAGATCGATCTTCACTTCGTCCGCGAACGAGTTGCTACTGGTGCTGTTCGTGTGCTCCATGTTCCTACCACTTCACAGTACGCCGACGTCTTCACCAAGGGTCTGCCTACTTCAGTGTTTCAGGAATTTCGGTCCAGTCTGAACGTCCAGGGAGCCGACGATCAGACTGCGGGGGCGTGTTAGACATGTATATGTGTATATAGCGTGATGGGCCTAGGCGTGCATCACGCCTGGGCCGTGGCCGGCCCTAAGCGCCACCTTGATTAGGTTGGTAATCCCTTGATTGGTATATTCTATAAACCTCTCCAAGGCCCTGCCTATATATGTGTAACATATCCTTGACCTAATCAATCATTATTCCCACGCTTACAGGTAGTACAATGCACTATACCATACAGACAATATCCTATAAGCAAATTACAAATTTCACATCACAACTGTGTTCAAAAGATATATGTATCTGATTTCTGAACCACACATAAATTCTTTAGCCTGATGTTCCACTCTTTCTTCTGTAGATCAGCTTCAGTTTGTGGTTTCAAATTGAGAATGTCCAAGGGCAATCGTATATGGGCGATAGAAGCTAGTACTGTATAGTAAATTAATATGTGTACACATATGGTTGTTGGAAGAGTAAAAGAAAATGCATATATCATAGGTACATCCGATCCAATACCTACACGACTACTTTGCTAAACTACAGATTAAATTTCTGTAACCATTCTCCTCTGCTGCACTGCAGCTAGGAATAAACGTGTTAGCACTGATTGTAAGGTTGTTTGTATATTGGAAAATAGGAATCCTTATGCTTAATTAAAAACATCATACATAAAACCACAAAATTATAAAATTAGTAAAACAGCTCATTCACATACCCGTTCTATAACTGATGGACACCTGAGATATTCAACATCATGTCAAGGAACCATCTCACAATCTTTCTTTTTGAACCATGTGGTCACTGTTAAAAAGATGTAATAAATGGGTAAGTTTATTAGCAGAAATCCAATTTTTATAGGAGGTGCTCGTATGTAAGTTACAAATCATATGAAGCAATGTGAAAAGAAAGCTCGTCTGAAGCAATATAGTGGAGCATTTGCAAATTTAATCACTCAATTTAGCATAAAGAATATGAGGGGAAAAGAGAGACTGACTTGTCTCAGAAATTTTCATCTCTGCGTAAACAAATTATGGAAAAATAATAGCAGGTAAGCAGTAATTTAAGAATTTTGTTTCATCTGGCACCATTCTTTGAAAACAATTGCTCTCCAAAATGATTCCAGGAAAGCACAATTTGTTATAAATTTGTAAAGAAGCTCGCTAGAAACATAGGTATCTAGCTATCTTGACCATCTTCAACAACAGCATTTTAGATTTTCCTTTTCTAGCATCAAAGCATATTTCCCATATTCAAAGCAGAATTGTATCCTTAGGATAGCAAAAGTTTGCGTAACGCTACTATGAATGTTTGTTTATGTTTTGACCCCAATGTAAACAGGATGTGTACATTGTATTTCTCTTACAGAGACTACACAGCAAAAAGTGGAAATGTATGTTAAGAAAGTGCTGAACATTCAGATCTTGGCAAGCAACCATCAGTACCAATGGACATTAGAAGCTAACCTTGGTGGCTTGATGTAGGCACTGAGAAAATTAGGGGACTTGCCTAGGCCCGACTATTACTTCCTGTCACCTATTTTTAGCACCAACCAATTATGTGCTTATTGTCAGACCAACCAGTGCTCATCAAGCTATGGGTCTAGCACTGGTAGGTTAACGTTTGCACTTTAGGAGCTATTAACGCTTTTATAGGGCCTAGTACATGTAGATTAGCGTTTGCACTTTACAGAGTATGAATTAGTCTGAATTAGTCTTCCAAACAGTAAAATAAGCAAGATTGGAAACCAATAATTGTTGATTGCCTGCAGCATGATGAGGTCATGGAGAAAATTTAAAAAAAGTTGGAATGCCTCAATAAAGTCAATTGGTTTGTGCAGGTCTAAGAAATATCTAAGTTACAAATAAACCCAAGAATCAATTTTTGGACTCATGGCTAAATGTTTGAGAAGATACTCATGATACATGAACATCACAGCTTGAAATTTATGAACCTATGGATTGACAGCTTAATGGTTGGAGCTGCAGTGAGCACTGCGCGGCAAGAAAATGACATCAAACTGATCTGTGATATGAGATATCAGTGTAAAACAGCTGGCAGATCTGAAAATTCTAACTCTTCGGTGAGGACCATACCTTTAAAGCATTTCTTCGATTAGTTGCCATGCCGATGGTCTCTACAGTTAATAGGTCTCTGGCAGGCACGCTCTGCAGTGCAGGAGATCGCATAAGGGCGCACATGACGCCGGCGATGTCGACATGAACACCATGTTGGCTCCTCCGCAACCTGCTGGTAGCACGTCGGGACGGGCAGAGGCTGTAAAAGCAAGAGGAACAGCAGAAGGCTAACCTCACTACGGCCATCCACACGCCGTCGTTGTCCCCTCTCCGCCGTTAGCCGGTCCAATATCTTCCGCAAGCTGCGTCGTGGCCTCGTGTGGCCTCCCCGCCATCGCCCTTCTACATCACACCACACCACCACCTCGCTTGGCCTGGATCTGAGAGCAAAGAGAGAAATAGGAAAGAGAATCTGAGATATGAGAGTGGATGAGAACGGGAAAGGCAGAAGGGGAAAGGGATGATAATACCTCTGTGTGTGCTTCGTCGTCGTGCCTTCCCTCATCGGCGAGGCCGCGCCGCCATCGCCGTGCCTTCCCTCTCACCTTCGCTCACCGGTGAGGCCGCGCTGGTCGCTGTCGCCGTGCCTTCCCTAGCCGGCGAGGCTGCATCGCCCTCTCCACGTGACACGCCACCATTTCTTGGGTTGGTCAATTGCAACAAATAAGTTATTTGTTAAAATATATTTCCAAATCATCATACAGGAGCTATTTTTGTGCAACAATTATCAATAATACTACTTCCACTTAACATCTCAGCACATAAAGATATAACTATATTGTTTATGAGTCAAGAAGAAAATAGTTTCATAACTTGCAGAATGATGTCTTTGCGGTTTATATCCAAAGGATGCAATTAAGCAGACATGAAAAAATTAGATCCATAATCTTTTGTGTAACATTATGTACCAATAAATTTTTTCATTCGACAAAATGGGCTGATCTTGAAAACACCAATGGCTGCACGTCCAATCAAGTTCTATGCCAAGTAAGAGTATAAAGCTGAATTTCAATGTAAGCAGTGGCTACATAAAAGAAATAGATGCACTACTGAACATACTGCTAAGAGGAAAGATTGTTGTCTATTCCTCCAAACCCTAGAAGGGTGGGTCTATAATACAAGTACATAGGCCTCTAGATGGGCCAACACCTACATGGGCTATATAAACCAATATACATCAACAGTCCCCCGCAGTCTGTACTACCGGCGCAGCGGAGTAAAAGACCGGACGAGAGAGAAGACCAACAGCCCCCCCCCCCCCCCCCCCACAGTCTGAACTACCGGCACAGCGGAGTTCTGCCACGCAGTCTCAACTAGCCACCCACGATGTTGAGACTGGAGCGGAACTCGGAGAATGTCGAAGAGGGGAGGCCCTTGGTGAAGATGTCCGCGAACTGTGAAGTCGTCGGGACATGTAGAACCCGAACCTGGCCAATGGCAACACAGTCCCGGACAAAGTGTAGGTCAATCTCCACATGCTTCGTCCACTGATGCTGAACCGGGTTGGACGAGAGGTACACGGCACTGACATTGTCGCAGTAGACGAGGGTGCTCTTGACAAGCGGGTTGTGGAGTTCCGCCAAGAGATGTCGCAACCAAGACGCCTCCGCAACACCGTTAGCAACAGCCCGGTACTCCGCCTCGGCACTAGAGCGGGAGACGACCGGCTGTCGCTTGGACGACCAGGAGACGAGGTTGCCGCCGAGGAAGACGGCTCACCCGGAAGTAGAACGACGTGTGCAGGACAGCCAGCCCAGTCAGCATCTGTATAAACGACGAGCTCAGTGGTGGGAGAGCGGTGAAGTGCCAGGCTAGTCAACTGTGCCACGAAGGTAGCGAAGAAGCCGCTTCAGTGCGGCAAGGTGTGGCTCCAGAGGATCATGCATATGAAGGCAAACCTGCTGAACTGCATATGTGATGTCCGGTCTGGTGAAAGTGAGGTAGAGAAACGCACCAGCAATGCGCTGGTAAGCAGTCGAGTCGGCAACAGGAGCACCCTCAGCAGCTGGAAGCTTGGCCTGAGTGTCGACCGGAGTGGAACAAGACTTGCAGTCAGTCATCCCAGCTCGCTCCAGAATCTTAAGGGCATACTGACGCTGGTGAAGGAAGAGGCCAGAGGGGCGAGGCTCAACAGTGACACCCAGGAAGTGATGAAGCTCACCAAGATCCTTCATCGCAAACTCCTGCTCTAAAGACTGAATGATGCGCTGAAGCAGAGTCTGAGTAGAAGCAACCAAGATGATGTCATCAACATAGAGGAGCAGAGCTACGGCGGCAGACAAACAGAGAGGTGTCGGACTTGCACTCGGTGAACCCCAACGAGACAACAAAGGAGGTGAAGCGAGAGTACCAAGCCGCTTCAGACCATAAAGTGACTTGTTGAAGCGATACACAAGATCCAGACGACTGGAGTCCACAAAACCTGCTGGCTGCAATATACTGTCTCTATCAAGGTGCCATGTAGAAATGCATTCTTCACATCTAGCTGATGCACGGGCCAAGACTGAGATAGAGCAATGGAGAGAACTGTGCGTACTGTCGTAGACTTCACCACCGGACTGAAAGTCTCATCATAGTCCACACCAGGCCGCTGTGTGAATCCCCGGAGAACCTAGCGAGCCTTGTATCGATCCAAGGAACCATCAGCTCGACGCTTATGCGTCTAAATCCACTTGTCGGTGACGACATTGCAACCAGACGGACGCGGCACGAGGTCCCACGTCTGGTTGGCAAGAAGAGCCGCGTACTCCTCCTCCATCGCCTGGCGCCAATGAGGGTCAGCAAGAGCCTCACGGACAGAGGAGGGTACCGGAGAGATCCCCGGCTCTCCCCTGGAGGCGGAGAGAGCCACAGACCGAAGAACGCCCGCCGCCCGCCGTGTCAACATGGGATGAGTGTGACCGGGATCCCGATGGACGACAGGCGGGTGGTAGACCACCGGATCCAGTCGCGCGCGGGCCCGAGCGGGGGCCGGCGGGTCCAGTGGAGGAGGCGGAGAAGACAGCTCCAGCGGCCGTGGAGGTGGAGACGAAGGCCGGTGCGGCTGCTGTTGAGCCTGCACCGACCGGCGACTCTAGACCCGGAAGCGGTGCTGGTGCACCAGGAGAACATGCAAAAAAAGGATATACAGAAATAGGGGCCGAACCACCGGGTCAGTCAAAAACATGGAATCCAACTTTGGGTCAGGAGTCAGTGTGTGAGAGGTGGAGTAGGGGAAATCCGACTCGTCAAACACAACGGGTCGAGAGATAAGAACTCGACGGGAGGTAAGGTCAAAGCACTGATACCCCTTGTGGTCCAGGGAGTGCCCAAGAAACACACAACGGGTGGAGCGAGGAGCTAACTTGTGCGGAGCAGTGGCGGAGGTGTTTGGATTGCACGCATACCCGAAGACACGAAGATGGTCATACCAGGGAGGGGTGCCGAGAAGAGCGTGGTGAGGGGTAGGAGCGGGACACGCAGTAGAGGGAAGACGGTCATGGAGGTAGGTGGCAGTGTGGAGTGCCTCGGCCCAGAAGAGGCAAGGAAGAGAAGCCTGGAGGAGAACGGTACGCATGACATCGTTCGTGGTCCGAATCATACGCTTAGCCTTGCCGTTCTGAGGAGAAGTGTACGGGCAAGACATGCGTAGCTGAACACCCCGAGAGAGAAAGAAGTCCTGGGAGGTGCTGTTATCGAACTCACGACCGTTGTCGCACTAAACAGCCTTGGCAGTGAGGCCGAACTGCGTGGACACCCAGGCGAAGAAGTGTAAGAGAGTGGGAAAAGTCTCAGACTTGACACGCAAAGGAAAGGTCCAAGAGTAGTGAGAAAAGTCATCCACAATCATCAGATAGTATTTATAACCAGAAATACTGAGTATGTGAAGAAGCATGACTCGCATGTGAAGAAGAAGCAGAAAAAGGAAGCCTAACATGACGACCTATCTGGCAAGCATGACAGAGGTGCTCATCAATAGCCCTAGTACAAGGAACAGCTGCACTACGACTAAGCTGAGTCAAATCGTCGTGGCCGGGATGACCAAGCCGACGGTGCCAGGTAGTGGAAGATGAAGTCATGACGAAGGTGGCTGGTGAAGTAGTGGACGCAGATGAAACAGCAAAAGTCAGAAGGCGGAGTGTGTAAAGGGGTCCCATACTATCACATCGGAGAAGTGGACGCCGGGAAGCCAGATCCTTCACAGTAAGACCAAGAGAGTGAAATTCAACTATACAACAGTTGTCAGCAGTGAACTGGCGAATAGAAAGAAGATTATGGACCATCTGTGGAGCAACAAGAACACTAGGAAGGCGAAAAAGTCTAGAAGCATTGCCCACAGATGTAACCGGAAGACATGACCCATTCCCGACCATGATAGAAGAGGGGTAGGAAGGGTGAGGTGAGTGTACAGAAGAAAGAATACCAGCGCCTGGCGTGGTGTGGAACGAGGCACCCGAGTCAGCGATCCACTCGGCACCAGGGTTTTTTTTTACCGTTTGAAACCGGGCCGGTTCCCGCAGAAACCGGTGTAATCGATGGTGAGCGTTTGACGAAAACCGATACTGTTAATCGAAAACCGCTACTGTAGATCGGAAAACCGCTCCGGCTAACCGCTACCGGTCCTCACCGGTTTCTAGGGGCGATTCGATAAAAAAAACCCTGCTCGGCACTTACCGGTGGCGTCAGCCCCATGGTGCTGAAGGACTGCGCTAAGGCAGCTGTGTCCCACCCGCCAACCCAGGTGGGAGGCTGGTACGGCTGAGCGGGTGGCGTCCAGGCAGGCGGTGACTGCCGACTGGTACGGTGCAGCATGCGACCAGGTAGTCAGGCACTGGGGGAGGGGCGGCGAACATGGCCGCAGGCGAAAAAGACCAGAAGCCTGGCGAGCGATGCCTCCGGGAGTCCGGACGAGGTCCTGGAGATCCCAGGGAGATGGTCCCAAAGATCCAGGACACGGGGACGCAGTCGAGACGCCTCTAGGACACGTCTCGCTCCTCAGCTGGTATGTCGAGGAGAACGTGGTCGTCCAGGGCGTAGCGGCTGAGGGCGAGGAGGACCTAGTCCCGCCAGCGCCCGTAGGAGGTGGACGTGGGGTCGAGGACGACGGAGACCAGAGCGCGGATGTTCTGGATGCCGGCCGCCTGAAGGTGGAGGTGGGCAACGACCGGATCGTTCGGGTCGGGGCGGGAAGCAGAACCCGCAGGCAGCGTAGAACTAGCAGGCAGCGCGTGGTGAGAGGAAGTGGCGTCGGCGTCGATAACGACGGGCTGCTTCCCGGCGGAGACGGCGAGGAGGTAGTGCTCCGCCTCCGCGACGTGGCGAGCGAGAGCATCCGCCGTGGTGTGCTCGTGCTCCCAGGTGAGAGCAGCGGCGCGGACGCGCTCGCGGCGGCGGCCTCAGTCTTCGCCGCGAGGAGGGCAGAGGCGAGGGCGGCCTAGACCGGCGTCGATCCTGTGGTGGCGTCGGGCTAGGCGGGCTGGGGTTGGGTCAGGTCCTGGACCGAGCCGGTTGGGCCCTGGCCCGGCCCGACTGGGCCCAGATCTGGCCCAGATCCCCCAGGCCAGATCCACCACCCCTGCTCGTGGGGAAGAGCGGAGCAGCAAGGGAGGAGGTCGGGGGGACCTGGGGCGGCGGGGAGGCTGCGGTGACGGCGGAGGACGGGGCGCCGACGGCCACCGGCATGCCCAGTCCGGCGGCGATGGCGGCGGCCACTGCCACGGCCGAGGGCGAGGGGAACGGCGGCGGCGGGGCTCCATCTGGCGGCGCGGAGGCAACGGCGGCCCATGCCGCGGCGGCCTCGCCCGCGCCTACCAGAGCAGGGGCGGCGCAAGTCGGGGCGGCCGTGCGCCGGCTTGCCCGCGCTCGCGCTCGCGCCCGCCAGAGCAGGGGCCACGCGATTCGGGGAGGCGGCGACGGCGGCCGAGTAGGTGAGGGGAGGGAAGGAAGAGAGGGGGGGAACCCAGGGGTTGGCTGCCGGCCGGCCATGGCAGGCGGCGAGGAGGAGCCGACGGCGGCTGGGAGGAGGAGGGGAAGGAAACCTAGGCTGCTGATACCACGCTGAGAGGAAAGACTGCTGTCTATTCCTCCAAACCCTAGAAGGGTGGGTCTATAATACAAGTACATGGGCCTTTAGATGGGTCAACACCTACATGGGCTATATACACCAATATACATCAACACATACAGTTTTGATTCAGATCTGACAGTTTGTCATGGGACATTACATGTTTTCATTAACCAATTTTCAGAAACGTTGTTTAACTGGTTACTCCACCTTCCAATTGGGATTTGCTTTAACCATCACCATGAGCTCAGTACAGCTACGTTGATAATTAGTCGGGAGTTGCCTATGTTTTACAACAGTGTTCCTCAAACAGAAAGGGAAATTGCATTAAAATCTCAGACCAGACAAATGGAAAATAATTCATGTGGAGAATGTTATTATCTTTGAGGAGTTGTCACACATAATTTGATATAATTCCATATGCAAAAGCAGATATGTTACCTATCATATGTGCTTACTGGTTTGACCAGTGACCAACAGCTGTGAATGACTTTGTTAGCAATGGCAGCAGCAGCAGCTGCACAATCACACACACACACCTATGTGGCTGACTGGAGGAAGAAGAAGGTGAGGTAGGAGAAGAGAAGAAACACACAGCACACGAGAGTTTTTCTGCTCAACTGAGCTACTCGGCTCTCCCTCCTTTCCTTATATTCACAGTACTAGAAAGTACAGAGGTATGGCCTTGCCACTGCAACAACTATACCAACTACTACTACTATTCCCATGCTTGCAACTACACCTACTGCTACTGTTGCTGTTCAGCAACTACAAGCATGTCAAGGCTGCTATTCAGCCATGCCTAAGGTACAGACCCCTGCAGCAAGAAGCTGTTGGGTCAAAGAGGGTGAGGAGCAAGTGAATTATCCAACAGACTTCAGTAGAATATCAATCGTATGTTGTCTATAATATTGTCCACACTAAAATTTTACAATGCCGTGTAGCCCGTGAAGCCAAGGGTTATATGAGTTATATACATTAAAATTCATTTGCAACATAAATACAGTGATCTGATGGCATGCTTATTTTAACAGATGCCAGGTAAAGACTGGGAATAGATCGAAGGAGATCATGCAAATATGTGAGCTGCAACAAATTGTATAGGGCAATCCGAGCTAAGAAATCAAAATGTAAACAGACCAAACGTAAAAACAACAGTGGAAGCCATAGAACCAAAATAGACTCACCAAAAAGCTACTAACCAAAATCCATGGCAACGTGCAACGGAATCCGTGAAGAATCTTACTGCTAATACAAATTATAAAATGGATACAGCAAACTGACTTGAGATCCCCGTGTGCATCAGTTGCTAAATTTGAAAAATAAAACTGATAACTCAGTGAGCATCTTAACTACGAGGCATTTCCTCGAGCAGCTGCTGGGCGCTGCACACCCAGTCCGGCTGTTGGGCCGCCAGCCGGTAGCTCGACGGGCTGGAGGTTGCATCTGTACATCGGAGCGCGAGGAGGCTGGCGATGGCGCCGGCACCACGGTCACCGCTCGCGCAGCGTCCCATGGCACCTGCCGGCTGCAGCAGCCCGACGCCCGACCAGGAGTGGCAGAGTAAACCTGAGCTGAAACAGGGCAGCAGGAACTGTAAACGGATGCAGCAACGGATCTTTAACCTGGGAACAGCTCGCACCAGCGAATCAACAGGAATCAAGTAAAATCCAGAGCGGAAGGCTAGATTCCCCCAGCAAGAACTCGCACGGAAAAAGGCCAGGCACCAAACTTGACCTAACTTATGTACTCCCCCAATTCCAAATGCAGTCTATCAAATTTGTTTAACTTGAATCATCAATATATGAAAAGTTACATAGATTGACAACACATGGTTGATGTTACTATATATATAATGGAAAATACTTTCATAACACTTAAGTTTCTCTACTTAAAATAGTATCGATATACTAAACAAGTTACATCTGGAATAGACGGAGTAACAAATGAAGAAACATTATATAAACAAATGAACTAAAACATCTTGAATATATTGAGAAGAAGGCCAGACTTCAAACATGAATGATAAAGTAAAAGGGCCATGTCTTATCTACAGTTTAGTTCCTCACATTCTTAATCCATAATAAGAAGTGTGCCAGTAGATAAATATATGTGTATGATGTTTTCCAAATTCATAGCTAACGTTCCACTAATACCTTGACGAAATGTTGATAAATTTGGTAAATACATATTGCGTTTTGTGCACATGCTTCAGTTTTGCACTATTCAGTGTGCCTCATGTTTTTAAAATTTGTAGCTAATGTTCCACTAATACATTGACAAAATGGTGATACATTTGGTAAAGACAAACTATGTTTTGTGCACATGCTTCAGTTGTGCACTGTTTGTTCAAGCTATCTGCACATTTTTTTTTTTTTGAACTAACAGTTTAAGGCCACGTTCGGTTGGTTAGGAATCAATCCCAGCCGGACGATTCCTTCACTAATTCATATAACAATGGAACTATGTGCATGGTTTCAAGAATAAAGAAAAACGTGGCAAAACTAAGATTGAAGGGATCAAGATATATTATAGATAAATTCTGAAATTGTCTGCTGAAGACACTATTTGACAGTGATTTTTGCTTTATTGCACAATGCATTAGTCCTGATATTAGATTTGCTTCTTCCTTTCTGTGAAAGTAAGTCATGACAGTACATTAGTTAAACAATTACCTTCTGGATATTCATGTTCTGCTCCAGTCGCCATCATCATCATGTTGTTATGCAAATTGTATTGCAGAAAAGAACAAAAGAGATCACCAATAATCTCCACAGGAACATTTTCCATCCCTAAAGTGATGGAACCTGTTGGTATCTCTAACAGATATCTCCCTCCCCTCAAAACATGATATAAACTTCATAGCTTCATGGCAGTCATCACAAATTCGGAGGTTCTTTATCACCCGAAGGGGTGTTCCTGGGCTCGTGCTTATGAGTCCAAGTGCAACAGCTAGCTTCTCACTGTGGACAGCAAGAATATCATCTTTTTCTTGCTCTTCAACATCATGTAGGACAAAATATGTGCTTGGCGCAAAGCCTAGCCTCCTCATTTCAATATTAAGCTGCTTTAGTTTATCAGTTATTGCAGTCATCATAGGGTGTGAGTCATCACCAGCTAACAGCATGTGCACCTTGTTCTTGATCTCTATCCAGCTACAGCCCATTTCCTTCTTCAATCCCATATCCTTCATCATCTCTCTAATCCTATTAACCCCACCCCACATTTTCTTGGAAGCATAAATATTAGAAAGCAGGACATAATTGCCAGCATTATCTGGCTCCAGATGAAAGAGTTTCTCTGCTGCAACCTCAGCCAGATCGACATTGCCATGAACCCGGCAAGAGCCCAATAATGAACCCCAAATAGAACCATCTGGCTCAAATGGCATGTCAGTTATGAGATCGTAGGCCTCATCAAGTTTGCCAGCCCGTCCCAGGAGAGTAACCATACATGCATAATGCTCGATCCTGGGGGAAATACCATGCTCATGCTGCATTTCCTTAAAGTAGCGACGCCCCTCCTCTGTCAGGCCAGCTTGACTGCAGGCTTGCAGCACACAGATGAAGGTCACCATGTTAGGCTTCTGTTTGCACATCAGCATTGAGTCAAACAACCGTACAGCATTCTTGGCCTCTCCATGCATAGCATAGCCACCAATCATCGCATTCCATGACACCACATTTCTGGATGGCATTGCATCAAAGATTCTTTTGGCATTCCTGACCCTGCCACACTTTGCATACATGTCCACCAACGCACTGCAAACATAAACATCATGAAGGAAACCCTTTCTGAGAGCAAAACAGTGTGCTGATCTCCCATGCATCAGAGCTGCAACATTGGCAAATGCTGGCAGCACACAAGGTATGGTGACAGAGTTTGGTTCAATCCCTTGTGCCTGCATCTCCCTGAAAAGCTCAACAGCTTCCAAGTCCTTCCCATTCTGCACACAGCAAGCAACAATCGATGTCCAGGACACCACATCCAGTTCTACTCCTTGGGCAAGAAACTCTCTGAACAGACTTAGTGCCTCAGAGACTTGAGCGTTTCGAGATAGACCGGTGATGAGGGCATTGCAGGTAGCAACATCCATGTGGCAGGACTCATTGAATACCCGAATAATCTCATCAGCCCGTCCGCACTTGCCGTACATGTCGATGAGCGCGGTGACCACGAAACCCAACCTGCACCCCGACTTCACCGTGTACCCATGCAGCTGCTCACCGACAGCAACGGCCTCCGTTCCCAAGTCCCCGATAGCGGAGAGCGCGGACGAAACGCCCGTGGCGTCAGGACGCAGGACCCCTTCTCCGTGCATTCGCACCAGCGCCACAACCGCGTCGCGTGCGCACCCGCTCCGGTTGAACCCAGACACGAGCCCGTTCCAGGTGATGGCGTTCGGCTCCACGCCACCGCTGCCACCGGCCGTCCCCCGCCTCATCTCCTCAAGGAGGCGCCATGCGCCCTCGGCATCCCCGCACGCCGCGTGCGCCGCGACGAGCGCGCTCCAGCCGACGACGGTCTTCTGCGGCATTCCGTCGAGCACCGCGCGGGCGTCGGCGGTGGCGCCGAAGCGGAGGTAAGTGTGGAGGAGAGAGGAGGAGACGAATGGATCCAGCGCGACGCCAGCAGCCACGGCAGCGGCATGGAGCGCGCGGGTGAGCGGCAGCGCCGGGCATGACTTGAGCGCGGTGGGGAGGAGGTACGGGTCCGGAGGGAAGGAGACGTGCCGGAGGAATTGGACGAGGGGAGACATGGTGACATAGTTACATAGTGACATGCTTCAGCTCTCCTTGGGGATGACGGACCCAGGATTTGAACCTTGGGTAGTCCTGACCAAAAAATTTTACAACACAAAACGGTAAGATTTAATAATAATTCGGTAGCCGGATGATATAAAATATTCAAAATTAGTCTCAACTCAACAAATTAGTTCAAAACTTGAATATATTACAAATAAAAGGTTTCAACATCCATAAAGGTCTTGCATAACTAGAATATTACATTAACCACCTAATCTATGGCCTTTGCCTTACGCTTCCTCATGGCCATAAATGTGTGAACAATGTCATCCTCACTTTAGAAAAAATTTCACGCTCAATAAAAGTGACCAAACAATTCAATACCCTGTCACTTATACTTTTTCTGGTTTTGTTCTTCACAAAATTTAATCCAGAAAATATCCTTTCCACACTTGTTGCGACAGGAAGAATCAATGCCAACTTAATGATCATGTTTGTCTGTTTCAACCATCTTAACATTGAGCTCACCAATACTGTTTAGGCCTTGGAATCTACCATCCACTCTCACATCATTGATGTATGTATCAAGTTGAAGTTCAAGGTCTGTTATTTGAGCACTTTCAAAGTCTTCCAGATAAAAACTTGCAAGTTGAAGTACTTTGTGTGCATCAAAAGAGGCAAAAGAATTGGACTGTGTGAACTCTGAATCGAACTGTGTGAACTCTGAATCACAATTCACAGTCAGCCAATTTATCACTAACTCTGTGAACTCTGAATCGAGCTTGCAATTTCTAATTTAGAACTGAGTGGAGATAAGCGGATACATACCAGCAATCAACAACAGCTTGTCGAATGTCGATTCAGTTGGCCTGCCGGTTTGGCCGCTGGTGCTTGGGAGGCACACGACTCTGCCGCCCCGGGGCCGGGCAGCGCGCCGTCCGCTGGGGCCCCGGCTGTTGGGGGCTGGCCTCTCGGGGCAGCTCCGCGCAGCTTGTCGACCGTCGAGACGGCCAGGCGCGCGCAACCCAGGGAGGCAGGGACAGGGAAGGCGGACTGGCGGGCGACGGCGGAGAGTCGGCAATCCAGGGCCGGCCGCCGGCGGGCGGCGGAGAGGCAGTCAGGCGGAGCCGCCGTGAGGGGGAGGGCGAGGCCGTGCACCCATGCGTGGCCTGGTGGCAGCGTGGGGCGTCGGTGGTGCGGGTCTTCGGGACAGCGGGAGGAGGATGCTAGGTCAAACCGGGCATGGTTTCCTTCATGGGTCAACTTGGGCTGGAGAAAATAGATGTGGTAAAAAACTTTTGGGCCAGAAATTAAGGTAGTTCTGAGCCTATCTGGACTACCCACTGGGCTTGGGGTCGGCCTCCACCTGAGCTTCTCTTCAAACCCTTGTTCTCAAGATCTGCGAACGACGTTCCTTCTATTCACAGGAAACAAGCATACAAGTAGACATACAAACACAAATAAAAATAGTACACCAATCAAAGAGGAAAGCTTTAAAAGAGCGTGCTAAAGGAAAAGGCTCGTTGCTACGAACGCAAAGGCGCAAGGAAACACTAAAAAGGGGACTACGATTAAAAAGAAACAACTATCGAATGATTTCTGATTGCGAGGCAAAAGACTATATGTTGTATATATTTTAATTATGTAAAATCATGTGCATTGGTTATTTCAGAGAAATACCCAATTTGTAATTAACACAAATTATATTTGCACTTCTAAACACGAGTTGAACTTAGCCAATTTTATTTATCAACATTCAAGTACATATTATGCCAATTTAAACAGTTAACTTTGTCAAAGGAAAGTGTATTAGGCATCTAATGCGATAACTTTATTATTCGTGTTTAACTAATCAAATTATTATTAAAAAGTATTAAAAAGCAATAATATTAGTGTTAATCATATTAGCTTTATTCATAAAAGTGAGGTATAACCTACTTAAATTTTATTTAGAAAACCAAACGAAATATATATTAATCAAGTTAACATTTAATTTAGAAACACCGAGGCATTGCTCTAATTGAACTTTATTTAGAAATACAGTGAGATAGTATTAGTCAACTTAATATTAGTTAGGAAGATCGACATGTATCCCTAATTTGCTTTTATCACGAAAACACATTTGAATAGACATTAATCAAATTAATTTGAAAATAATTTATAAAAGCAAAAGTTGGGGTAAACATCACCACTAATGTATTGTTTGGGTCGACACGAATCTAACGCGACAGGATTAAAACAGAGCTAAAACGTGAAATCTCGGGCTAAAGCATGGCTGCAGGGACCTAATTGTAATTAACTATAGCCAACAGGGGCTAGCAAAGAAGATTCGCTAGACTCAGTGAAGTCATTGCGAATAGGCGAATCTCAGGGGTTAGATCCGCAAAACATCGGGGCCAGGGCTGGTTTGAGAGGGTCGAAAAGTTCTAGGAGGTTTTCTGCGAATTTACCTAGACACAGGAAATTTCATATTGATTACAAGATTTGCTGAGGACCTAAATGCAAAACCTTGAAGCTTTACTGGTCATGGCGGCCGGCGGTCTGGGCGCTCGGCTCGCCGGCGATTCAGGCAGCGAGGGGATCCGGTGAGGTAGGGAAACGACGGAGGAGGACGAGTGGGTCACGTGGAGGCGCTCACCAGCGGCGGAGACGGCTCGTGGCGGCGGGGATTTGGAGGCAGGCAGCGGCCGTATCGGGTCAGCGCGGTTGCTGGTGCTCCGGCGACGAGGAGACGACGAGAACCTGCGGCGGACGTGCAGCTCGGCTCGGCGAAAGTCCTGGTGGGGTCGGCTTTGTTGGGCGGTCGAGGGAGGCGGCTAGTCGGGCGGAGAAGGCTAGCGGCGGCGCTGCGCACGGGAAGGGTTTGGTGGCGGCGGTGGCAGCAGGGAGCATGGAACCCTAGGGCGTGGCGTTTATGGGGCGCAGCGTGCATGCTGAGGAAGGCCGGCAGCGGCAACACTCTGCACAGGGATGGGCCCTGGTGGGCCGGAGCGGGTCGGGCCGAGGGGCTCGACCCGTTAGGGTTAGTGTTTCTTTTATTTTTTTTCAAAATGATTTCCCATGTGAAGATAAACCTAGAAAAGTCTAGATAACTTATGGGACTATTGCGTTTCTACCCTCGTTTTCAACCTCAATGGTGATTTTACCCTGACTTTTTTCCACTTTGCATTTTTACCCCTACTGTTCACAAACGAAGGCGCCGTTTACCCCTACTTGTAACACCGTTACATGCATCTGGGTTAAAAAAGTTTGAGAAATAAGAAAAGACCTGTGAAAAGACAAATATGCCCCTTATCCTTATCTCTTCTAAGGGACTCTTCTCAACCCTCCAGAACAGCGACACTCCTGGTTTTTCCCCGTTTATCTAGGCGGCGGCGCAAGACCTAGCGGGCGGCGCGTGTAGGCGAGCGGGAGGGAGGCGCGGCTCGGCGCGTGCGCGCGGCTCGGCGGCTGGCCGGCGCGTGCGCGCGTCTTGCGTGGCCGCGCGGTGCCCGGCTCGTGCGCGCGGGGTCAGCAGCGTACGCGCGGGGCCGTGGCGCGCAGGGAGGCAAGCGGCGCGGAGGGGAGCAGGCGCGCGGAGGCCGGGCGCCGGGTATGCGGCCAGAATTGATCCCGATTTGGAGCCCGACGGGGCAATCAACGATTTGGTGGTGGCAAGGTACAATTCGTGGCCATAACTTGCGGGGTCTTTGATTTTTAGGACGATTTAGCTAACTGTGTACTCGATGTTGTGATTTGTAGGCCAAATCACATGCATATGAATCTTGTTGTTAGGGTCCGGTCCTCCTTCAGTTTGCCTGATGGGGGACCAAAAACATGGATGCAGGGTAGAACTTTGCCAATGCAAACGATCAGCGTTATTTTAAACGCTAAATGGTAAACAGTCGGTCACCCACCGTTTCGCTCATTATACGGACTAAACGGCCAATTAAGCGGATTAAACGGCCATTAAACGGGCTAAACGGATGATTAAACAGACACAGTTAGGCACTGTGTAGCGTTTAAACAGTGTGTAAACGGGCTAAACGGCCGTTTAGGCGAACAGTGCAAACGATTAACATCCATAGCTACAGCTTGCTGCAGTTGGTTAATTTCATTGCTAAACACTATATGTGGGGTTCCAAGCAGCACATTACTTTATGGCGTGAGTTGGAATATTATGTGGAGATAAATCTGATGAGGACCTGCTTGAGTGGTGTCAACATAATTTAGATGAGGGAGTAGTGCGAATCAATGCACATATTAATGATTTTGAGGGCCCATTACAGTGCTCGCCGACGAAACGTAGGTGCGACCCATCTGTGAGAAACAAAGCACCCACCAATGAGAGAGCCACCGAGAAACCCGCCAATGTGAAACCCGCCAAGAAACCCACCAATGAGAAACCTACCACAAGTAAGAAAAAGAGAGGCACAAAATCTAGGGGAAAAGGTGGAGATGATGATGATGATGATGAAGGTGTTGGACTTGATGAAGAGGGCATCTATTCTGAATGCTAAAACCAAGACTATTAAGTACCATGAGGTGTTGATATGTGGGGTTGGAATAGCAGAAGTAACTGTGAACAGATTTAGACATGCAGTGAATTTGGAACAGAGGACGTGTAGTTGTAGGGCTTGGCAAGTGACTGGAAAGCCTTGTACTCATGCTTTAGCCTTCATTGCTAGGCTTAGTAGACATGTGCAGATGTGTGAATTTGTTGATGACTACTTCTCTGTTGATAGGTTCAAAAAGGCATATGCAGGTACTTTCAATCCTATGACATCTAAGGATAATTGGCCACATGTTGATTTAGGCTACAAAATCAAGAAGCCTAAATTGAGAAGAATCATGTGCCTGGTAGACCAAGGATATCTAGAATGAAGTCATACGATAAAGCAGGCACTAGCAAAAAGAGGAAGCCATGTTTTGAATGTAATGAACTAGGTCATATAGCCAAGCATTGTCAAGGAGGTCCCACAGCTAGTCAAAAGAGGAAGCTTTCAGCTTCACAAAATGCATCATCTTCACAAAACTCAGCGTGAGTGATGAATAACCATCTGTATTTTTTTTTTGCTTATTTATGTATTCAAATTGTTCACTGAACCAATTTTGTACCTTTGTGTGAAGTGCAAGTGTAGGTGCAAGTGCAACAGGAAGAGGGAGAGGGAGGGGAAGAGGAAAGGGAAGACGAAGGGGAAATCCAAATGAAAGCGAAACTAGAGCCGAAGTTGCTGGAGGAAGAGGGAGAGGGAGGGGAAGAGGAAGGGGAAGGGGAAGGGAAAATCCAAGTGCAAGTCAAATTGGAACAGAAGGTGCTGGACGAGGAAGAGGAAGTGGAAGAAGGGGAGCAGGAGGGCGATTGGCTGCATTGTTAGGAATCTGATGCAGCCACTGAACATGTATATTCTAGTTGCTTTTGTGATCCGGTGGTGCTTATCTTTTGGACATGTATGATGGGGGTGTGATCTTTTGTGGTCTGGTGCTTTTTTTTGGACATGTATGATGGGGATGTGATCTAGTGGTAGATCTCTTTTGGATATGTATGATGGATTGATGGAATGTTATCTCTCTATATATATACCACGATTAAAGTACAAATATCTTATTTATTACATCATTCTCATGATAATACGTCTCGTACAAGCCCTCAGGGCTGAACGACAAACAAAAAAACATCCAGCGCAGCGGAACTAGGCGTAGAAGCCTCCATCTTCTCGATCTCCTCCACAGACAACTTGCGCGTCAAGACGATGCCTCAATCGTACCACCCATCGTGGTTGAACTCATGTTCATCATCAGACCCTGCGTACTCAAAGGCTATCCCCAAGGAATGGGATAGGTTCACGTCACCAACCGTATATGCAAGCTTTAAGTGGACTATCATCTAAAGGGATAAAAGTATAACAAGGATAGGCTATAGGTTTCTATGCAGCAGCAAATATAAAATAAGTATCTTCATATCCATCCATCCCATATCTCACCACATCGGGCTATTCCCGCACGCCGGACTCCCATTTCCATCTCCACACTCGTCTAAGTCAATGCGAGAGCTCCCTCCCCTCGCACCTCACCAACTAAGTCCAGATCCTGAAAGGAAAGGGAGCAAACTTCCCTTCTCCCCGTCCGTAGTTGTGAACCCTAGTCACTCTCAATCTGGCTAGAAAGGGGGAAGGTAGAATATCCCAAAATATGAGAGGTAACAGTGCAGTGGGCAATGTCCATACCGAGGACGCGGCTATACGTATAGATTATAGACTCTCGAGAGCTTGTACAGCTGGACCCACTCGGGCTGCGAGATGGTGGCTGCCATCTCAAGACGCAACCCATAGCTCAGACACCAACCGCGACGATGCCCGCTTGCTCTTTCGGTCTCGGTCCATCGGCTCGCAATCTAATGCTTCGGAAGCTGTGTCGAACTCTCCCTCGTAGGGCCAGACGGGGCCATAGTCCTTTGGGGAGACGGTCTCTCCCGTTCCCGTAAACCATCCACCTGATCTTCTTGCAATCCGGGCATCGCGCTAGCTAGGCTGGTTGGAACCCGTTCATATGGGTAAGCGGTAAGTATGTGGGGCCCAAAGAGTGGTTACCCCACTCGGTTTCAGACCGGGGTGAGCGTCATCGTCCCAAAGGCGTATCCTCCGAAGAAGAACGCAAGTCGCAGTACCCACTATAGGTACTGCCGCCAACTCCTATGCTCCTATCCATCCATGTACCCGCCACAAGTACGGTGTGGGACCCCCTCGAGAGCAGGGGTCTCCCGGCACCTCAGTCAAGACCGAGTTGTTATAAAATGCTCACCCCCGCCAAGTTTTCCAAAAACACCTTCTCCTACCGGTTTTATCCCCACACACGCCAGGAATCCTAATCCACATGATCCCATACACATGCAAGAAGCAACATAGCAATATCATATATAGAGTGGTAGGTAACAAGGCATTCGCGGATTAAATCATGGCTATGCAAGGCTCAAGCATCATTCAATTGCAATAAGTAAAGCGCTAGCTCATCTAGTTGCAATGTCTAATAGGCATTCAAGAGATGGGATGGGCGTGAACCTGAGGGCAAGTTCTCTTCCTCCACGAAGTCTTTCGGGTAGTGCTCCTCCTCGGTCAGCTCCTGGCCGTCGATGGGTCCTAAATACGTAATTAAAATAAACACCGGGGACCTAATAGCAAATAACTCCAATAAAACCAATTCAAGAAAGATCCAAATGGACTCATACTTCACAACAAAGGCTAGATCATGATTTTAGAAAAATATAGAAACTGGTTTCATATTTTTCGGAGTTAAAATGAATTAGTTATGGATTTTCTAAGTTTAAATATTTTTTCTGAATTTTTAATAATTCCGAAAAAGAAAAGAAAAAGGGACAAGGACCTATTTGTAAATAACCAGGGACCTGTTTGTAATTTTGGAAAAGTTTAGGGGGGTTTCATAAAAAGTCCAGGGTCAGCCGAAATGCTGACGCCAGCAGTCGGCCCTGCTGACGTCAGCGTTGACCGGTCAACGGTCAACTGACAGGTGGGTCCGGATGATGACGTCATCAGTGGGCCCTGATGACGTCAGCAGAAGGGCCTAGATGTGAAAACTAAAAAGTACAGGGGGCTTAGAGTAAAAGCGACAGGCCAGGGACTTAGTTGAAAGGATTTCGAAATTCCAGGGGTTAAAGTGTAAGAAACCAGGGGTCTGTTTGAAAAAGGGCCGGCGTACGATCTGATGGACGCGGTCCATGGTGGACCGTGTGTGTGGTCCACGTGAACCGCGTCCACGGGATCGGCTACGGCGCGGGGCAGATATGATGCGGCCAGGCGGGCCGCGGTGTGGCTGGAGCGCCCGATGGCGGCCGGCTGGACACGCGGTGGTCGTGATCCGTGCGGGACTTGTCTGTGCTTGGATACGGGGGTATCTGACGGCGGGGAAGGGTGCAATGGTGCTGGCGCGCGGCGGGGTGGTGCTGACGGCAGCGCTTGGCAGGCGGCGGCGGCGTGTGACGAGAGGAAGGAGGAAGGGGATGGGCGATGTCATCATGACATCATCCCAACCGGTACGCGGGCCGCAGGGACGGCTGGGCCGTGGGGACGAGCTGGGCCACAGTTGGATGTTGGGCCGGTAGAGGAAAAGGGAGAGGGAGCGGGAGCGCGTGAGGAGGAGAGCGGGAGGGGATATACTAGAGTTCGGTGGGCTGAAAGTAAGGTTTCGGCCGATTTAGTTAAGAATGGGTTTCTCCTATTTGTTTGAGTAGGTTTTTAAAGGTGGTTTGAATTCAAATTCAAACCAAACCTTCTCTAGTTGGATTCTAGGGTTTTAGAGATTTATTTTAGTCCTAGCAAAGCACTTAAGTTATAGAGCATCCCTTTATTTCCCTTTAGCCATGTTTAGTTTATTGTCCATATTTATTTCTTCTTAAATCTATAATTACCCTAATAGATCTAGTGATTAACCGAGTAAATCCTAAATAAACCCTACTTAATTTGGAGGGTGTTATATCTCAAACTCACTCTCTCACTCTCTCTACCTTTCTACCCCTAGGCTAAACTAGCCTAAACTATTCTTATCCATAGAAACCTCCTCTTAAATTGAGGGAAGAGGGTGAAGTATGAAGAGTTGCTTGGACGATTGTTGTCATATTCTCACCCCCCTCTAGTATTTATAAGCAGGTAGATGTCGGTAACGCAGCGAATCTCCATGGAATATTCCTCCAAACCGTCATAGGACACGACATGTGGTGGCCAGAGACGAGGGGAGCCACCCTTGGTTCGGCCGAACCAGGGGGTCGGCCCACCCAAGGTGGGCCCTGCCCACAACCGCCTTTGCACAGGAGGCTAACAGGTGGGTCTTCAGGTGTGTCTGGTATGTATGGGGTACACTTGCTCTCGTAGCTCCCGGTTGTGGGCCCTTCAATCCGTGTGTTTTGTTCTGATTGGTCGGTAGTGTGCTTCCTTGCTTTTGCCGGCCCATGGATCCGTGGGAAGCTTAGGCAGCCCTTGGTTGGCTGGAATTTAGTACTTGAGCCACTTTAGCTTGTATTCACTTCATTTCCATGGTTAGGTGGCCTGCATACACATATTCACCAACACTAGTGGAACTCATTAGAAATAAGTGCAGAAGTTGGCGGCCTAAATATGGGATTTAACACCGTCAACAAACACAGGACCCCTTCTCCGTGCATCCGCACCAGTGTCACAATCGCGTCGCGTGCGTGCCCGCTCCGGTTGATCCTAGGCACGAGCCCATTCCAGGTGATGGCGTTCGGCTCCACGCCACCGCTGCCACCGGTCGTCCCCCACCTTATCTCCTCGAGGAGGCGCCACGCGCCCTCGGCATCCCCGCGCTCCGTGTCCGCCAACTATGTTGCCGCATAAACTATTACTAGAATTGTGTGTCGTTGCTATATGTTCAATGGATACCATAACGATGAGAACGCGTCACAAACAGGCCTTTTATTTACCAACTGAAATCTACGGCATGGCGTCACGGCCTTTATAGCAACAGCTACTAGGACGCATAAACTATTGCGGCAACTGGGGAATAATTGCGGTGCAGGGGAAATGTGTGAGGCAAGCTGCTGCACTTTTTTTTTTTGAATAAAAGGCAAGCGCTGCTGCACGTATATAGTCATCTCCTAGTACAAATCAAACCGCAACTTGCCATACCTGCTCGGTTAATCTATACGTAATCTGTTACTTTTATACGAACCGAGATTGTGTGTTGTTTTGGTCTGGGACTTCTAAAAGATTGACGCGGAAGTCGTAGCGGGGTTTGATGCGCGTGCATCCATTACACATACCATCGGTTCTGCCACGCTGCAGGATACAGAATGGATCATTGACGTGTCACGCAGGAAGAAACAGGCGCACGAGCTGCTGAGACTCCGACGTGATGGCGCGAAAGAACATTGGCATGCACACTACAAATTGCAATCACCGAACACGCAGCCATATCACAGCCAAACCAAGTTATCTTTTCATGTATTATAGCTGTACATTTGAGTCCGGACCAATTAAGATCCAGTTGAACACGGGGCCTTACGAGTTCTTGAGCAGTCTTGCCACAATGTACGTCAGGCAATACAGCATATGACATGCATGTAGTATCAATTATCCAGACTAAAGTATCCTGTTGACTACAACTCTGTTTTTAAGTCTGATGTAACAGAACCACAGCAGTAAAATTGACAGCATCTATCTGCGGGCAATGGAAGTCAGCCGCCCACCAATTAACGTATATACGCACAGTTCATTGCGATGTAGCAGGAAGTGGCTGCTAGATGAGTTCGAATTCCAAACCTGGCTGCTTCAGAGCGGATGCGACGAACTGCATAGGGAAAAAATCGGTACATCAGTCAGTGCTACCAACCAGAAAAAGCCATGTGGTTTAAAACAGTCAATACATTATACTGCAAGGATGTTGGTTTAAAGCATGGTTTTTAAAGCGGTAAGGCGAGGCGAGGCGACACGCCACCGCTCAGTCGCCTAGGCGAGTAAGGCGTGAGGCGAGGCGACGCCTTACGTACTTCCTTTAGTAGCACTGTGCAGGTATATACATATCTTGTTGTGCCCGTTACAATAATCTGAGAAGGGCCAAAGGCACATCAGCAATACACAAGCATAGGACTAGAAAGTAGCAGTAGCACACTAGCACTTTGGCATAAATAATTCTATAAACAAAACACTTTAGCACCTGAGTCAAAATAATTAGCATATAAAATAGAGCACCTAACGTCCTAATCACAGGCTCACACTACTAAACTACCAGAGCAATCACTCAATCAGCTTCTGAGAAACAAAATGCAAGTGTCTAAGCACAGACAGTACCGGCGGACGGACAGGCAGAGCTAGCGGGCAGGCAGCCTGACGCCTTACGCGCAGATAGCAAGGCGACCACGACGCCCAGAGTTTTGTAGCGCTCGGACGCCTAGGCGTCGCTTAAGCGACGCTTTAAAAAGCATGGTTTAAAGAGTAGCTTAATTACTTTGTTAAAAATGACGAACAGCTACAAGACACAGATAAATAAACCAACCTATCATCACTGCAAACCTGCAGAGCAGACTGTCGATGCTAGGAAACAGCTGACTCATACAGACAACTTCAAGCAGAAAGGGTGAATGCATAGCGTGATTATAGGAATTAGGAAACAGTTACAAGACTTTACAAACATAAGCTAGCCTACATGATAACACCTGGCATGCACAATGTACACTACCTAGAAACAAATAAATCATGTGGATAATAGCAAGGGTATTGTACCGAGGCTTCCCATACATACACTTCTACAGCCTAGGGGTGAAAGTTGAATATCCTATGTTACTGAAACTACAGCACCACCTGAAATAGTCAAGTACTGGAACACTATGCACTACCATGAAGATCCCTCAGTCAGTCACATGAATGTAGAGACCAGAAAGTTCAAGACAAACATGTTCCACACATGGATCCTGTGCGAGCAACCAAGTGAGACCAGAACAGAAGTTTTACAAGTGTTTGATTTAAAGGATCCAGATTGTCAGTGTATATAGCCCATGTAGGGTAATGGCCCATCTAGAGGCTCATTACTTCATGTATATAGCCCACCCTTTCAGGGTTGGAGGAATAGACTGTACATTTCACCTTCTAGCATGGTATCAGGCTAGGTTCCTTCTCTTCCCCACCCTCTCCTCCCCAGTCCCCACAGCTGCCACTGCAGCCGCCGCCGCCGTCGGGCTTCCCCTTCCCTCCTATCTCCTTCACCTCCCCTACGCCGGCTCATGTGGCCCCTCCTCACGCCGCCGCCTGGGCTGCCGTCGCCGCCGCGCAGGACTCTGGCGCGGGCGCGGGCGCCGCCGCACAGACCGCAGCCACGGGCGTGGGCGCCGCCGCGCGGACCGCGGGCGCCGCTGAGCCGGACGGAGCTGCGGGCGCCCAACCGGCGCTTCTCCTCCACGCGTCGCCGCCCGCCGCCGGCTCCCGCTCCGGAGCCACCTCTGCTCCTGCCGTGCCGGCGGTTTTCGTCGATCCGGCGCCCCCCGTCCTCGATCCTGGCCTGGGTCGTTCCCACAGGGCCAGGGCCAGGGGCGTACCCTCCAGGGCCAGGG
The DNA here is from genome assembly GCA_015476505.1 of Urochloa ruziziensis. Classification (NCBI taxonomy): domain Eukaryota; kingdom Viridiplantae; phylum Streptophyta; class Magnoliopsida; order Poales; family Poaceae; genus Urochloa; species Urochloa ruziziensis. The sequence goes on from CM027119.1 coordinate 50,046,782, forward strand.
CCTGGGTCAGGGCCATGCGCCCGTCGTCCTCGGGCCCACGTCGGACGGGGCAGCCCTCGGCGCTGCCCTCCTCGCGGCGAAGACCGAGGCCATGATGCTCGGGCGCGAGCCCATCGTTCACGCCACGTCGGCCGAGGCCGCCCTCGCTTCTGCCCTCCTCGCGGCGAGGACCGAGGCCGCGGCGGCTCAGGAGCGTGTACGCCCTACTGCCCCCCCTCCAGACATGGATTCATCGTCAGCAGCCCTTCCCTCCCGTCCTGCCGGTCTCGGACGACCTGGCATGGCTGGTGGGACACTACTGCGCTGGCACAGTCCTTCAGCACCGTGGGGCTGACACCGCAGGTCAGCGCCGAGTGGATTGCAGACTCGGGCGCTTCGTTCCACACCACGCCGGTATCCTTTCTTCTGTCCACCCACCACACCCGTCCTATCCCTCTTCTATCATGGTCGGGAACGGGTCTTGTCTTCCTGTTACCTCTGTGGGCACTGCACCTGGTTCTTTCTGTCTTCCTAATGTTCTTGTTGCCCCACAGATGGTTCGTAATCTCCTCTATTCGTCAGTTCACCGCTGATAATTCTTGTTCCGTTGAGTTTGACTCCCTTGGTCTCACGGTGAAGGACTTGGCTTCCCGACGTCCACTTCTCCGGTGTGACAGCACGGGGCCCCTTTACACCCTCCACCTTCCTACTTTCGCTGCTTCCCCTTCCACCGCCACTTTGCCAGCTGCTTTCGCCACGACTCCCTCTTCCACCACTTGGCACCGTCGGCTCGGCCATCCCGGCCGTGACGCTTTGGCTCAGCTCAGTCGTAGTGTCAGTGTTTCTTGTACCAGGACCTCTGATGAGCACCCCTGCCATGCGTGCCAGTTGGGTCATCATGTTAGACTTTCTTTTTCTTCTTCTTCTTCGCATGCGAGCCATGCCTTTGACCTTATTCAATGTGACCTGTGGACTTCTCCTGTCCTCAGTATTTCTGGCTACAAATACTATCTGGTGATTGTTGATGATTTCTCTCACTACTCTTGAACCTTTCCTTTGCGTGCCAAGTCCGAGACTTTCCCCACCTTACTCCACTTCTTTGTCTGGGTGTCCACGCAGTTTGGCCTCACTGTCAAGGCCGTCCACTGTGACAACAGCCGTGAGTTCGATAATAGCACCTCCCGTGACTTCTTCCTCTCTCGAGGTGTCCAGCTCCGCATGTCTTGCCCATACACCTCTCCTCAGACCGGCAAGGCTGAGCGTATGATTCGGACCACGAACGATGTCATGCGTACCCTTCTCCTCCAGGCTTCTCTTCCTGCCCGCTTCTGGGCCCAGGCACTCCACACTGCTACCTACCTCCTTGACCGTCTTCCCTCTACTGCGTGTCCCGCTCCCACCCCTCACCACGCTCTTTTCGGCACCCCTCCCCGGTATGACCATCTTCGTGTCTTTGGGTGTGCGTGATATCCAAACACCTCCGCCACTGGTCCCCATAAGTTGGCTCCTCATTCCACCTGTTGTGTGTTTCTTGGGTACTCCCCAGACCATAAGGGGTATCACTGTTTTGACCTCACCTCCCGTCGTGTTCTTATCTCCCAACACGTTGTGTTTGATGAGTCGGATTTCCTTTACTCCACCTCTTCCACACCGACTCCTGACCCAGAGTTGGATTCCATGTTTTCGACTGACCCGATGGTTCAGCCACCTATTTCTGTATATCCTTTTTCCACATGTTTTCCTGGTGCACCGACACCGCATCCTGTGCCTATTGTCGCGCCATGCGCGGCCCCGTCGCCTCTTCCTGCGTGTTTCGCGCAGCCTGTTCAGGTCTACAATCGACGGACGGTGTCGGCTCAGCAGCAGGTCGCCCCGGTCTCCGTCTCCACCTCCACTGCCGCCACAACCGTCTCCTCTGCCTCCTCCACTGGACCCGCCGGCCCTGGCTCGGGCCCACGCGCGTCTGGATCCGGTGGTCTACCACCCGCCTGTCATCCATCGGGATCCTGGCCACACTCATCCCATGGTGACACGGCGGGCGGCGAGCGTTCTTCGGTCTGCGGCTCTCTCCGCCTCCGGGGTAGAGCCAGGGATCTCTCTGGTACCCTCCTCTGTCTGTGAGGCTCTTGCCGGCCTTCACTGGCGCCAGGCGATGGAGGAGGAGTACGCGGCTCTTCTTGCCAACTAGACGTGGGACCTCGTGCCATGTTCGTCTGGTTGCAATGTGGTCACCGGCAAGTGGATCTGGACGCATAAGCGTCGGGCTGATGGTTATTTGGATCGCTACAAGGCTCGCTGGGTTCTCCGGGGATTCACACAGCGCCCTGGTGTGGACTGTGATGAGACTACATTGCTCTATCTCAGTCTTGGCCCGTGCATCAGCTGGATGTGAAGAATGCTTTCCTACATGGCACCTTGACAGAGAGACTATATTGCAGCCAGCCAGCAGGTTTTGTGGACTCCAGTCGTCCAGATCTTGTTTGTCGCCTCAACAAGTCACTCTGGTCTGAAGCAGGCGCCACGGGCTTGGTACTCTCGCTTCACCTCGTTTGTTGTCTCGTTGGGGTTCACTGAGTGCAAGTCCGACACCTCTCTGTTTGTCTACCATCGTGGCTCTGAGACTGCTTATCTGCTCCTCTACGTTGATGACATCATCTTGGTCGCTTCTAGTCAGACTGCTTCAGCGCATCATTCAGTCTTTACAGCAGGAGTTTGCGATGAAGGATCTTGGTGAGCTTCATCACTTCCTGGGTGTCACTGTTGAGACTCGCCCCTTTGGTCTCTTCCTTCACCAGCGTCAGTATGCCTTTGAGATTCTGGAGTGAGCTGGGATGACTGACTGCAAGCCTTGTTCCACTCCGGTCGAATCACAGGCCAAGCTTCCAGCTGCTGAGGGTGCTCCTGTTGCTGACCCGACTACTTACCAGCGCATTGCTGGTGCGTTACTCTACCTCACCTTCACCAGACCGGACATCACATATACAGTTCAACAGGTTTGCCTTCATATGCATGATCCTCGGGAGCCACACCTTGTCGCGTTGAAGCATCTTCTTCGCTACCTTCATGGGACAGTTGACTATGGCCTGGAACTTCACCGCTCTCCTACCACTGAGCTCGTCGTTTATACAGATGCTGACTGGGCTGGCTATCCTGACACATGTCGCTCTACTTTCGGGTACGCCGTCTTCCTCGACGGCAACCTCGTCTCCTGGTCGTCTCCCGTCGTCTCCCGCTCTAGTGCTGAGGCGGAGTACCGGGCTATTGCTAACGGCGTTGCAGAGGCGTCTTAGTTGTGATAGCTCTTGGCGGAGCTTCACAGTCCGCTTGCCAAGAGCACCCTTGTTTACAGCGACAATGTCAGTGTCGTGTACCTCTCGCCCAACCCGGTTCAGCATTAGCGGACGAGCATGTGGAGATTGAACTACACTTTGTCCGAGATCGGGTTGCCATTGGCCAGGTTCGGGTTCTACATGTCCCGACGACTTCACAGTTCACGGACATCTTCACCAAAGGCCTCCCCTCTTCGACCTCCTCCGAGTTCCGTTCCAGTCTCAACAGATGATGAATAACTCAATGGATCACCAATCCAACTTCGAATTGATCATACTTATTAGCTAGACGAATTTGATAAGCTGGCCTATCAATATCTCATCCCTCCAAAGTTATGTGGTCATGAATCCTAGATAAATTTTATCAGTCAATCAATATCCCATCCCTCCAAAGTCATGAATTTGATAAACACAGTATTGATAGAGAAACAAAGAATGCAGCGTTCCCTCCAAAGTGAAAGGAAGATGCATTCTTGGACCAATCCAGCATATTATAAAGCAGTCCCTCAAACCAAACACACCAGTTGTTATCTAATTCATCTCTTCCTTAAATAAGTCACTTTAGATTTGACACTTACCAGGATACAACTTCTACCACTAATGTCGAATAAATTGTTGGCCAAAAACAACAACAGACCAGAGAGGGAAATAGCATTTCAAGTCAATTCACGATGAGCTAAACTCCCAAATGTTACCCATTTATATTAGGGTAAGGTAGAACTAACAAGCTGGAACCAATGGAGTTGACCATGCCAATTGCCAAATGATGAACAGTTCAAAGAGTATAGTACACCACATTTAGTATATACATGTCGCCAAGAATGGAACATCATTCTAAATCAAGAAAACATGAATAAAATGCATGGCAAGCCATTAAACTTGCACCAAATTATCACTTGAATCACTTAACTTGCAAATGGTATGCACAACATCATCAAACTTGTACTCTTGTTCACCATAGGTCCTTTCTGGCAAATAGCACACACAACATCATCAAACTTGCATCCATGTTCACCAGAAGTCCTTTTTTTGCCACATTTGATTAATCCACCAGCTGGAGGCGATGACATTGAATTTCATGACACTTTTGTGGGTTGTGGGGTTTGCCCAAGTTCTGTTATAAACGCTTGCAATTCTTTTTCGGTTCATGACTGACAACAAAATATGAAATTCACAAATTCACATACTCACCATACCTCATTGTAAATTGAGTTTGCGATGAATATATAAATTTACTTATAGGTTCACACAAATTTCAACATAATTATGGATTCAACAATACTCCCTCCTTCCTCGTTTTTTAGGCGCACGGGGGAGTAGCATCGAGACCAAGGCTGGAGAGTCGGACGATTTAAATGTTGCACAATTCTCTCAAAGTCACTTCGTTCCGTGCGCTAGTATTTAATGCCTGCAACACAACTTGCGGAGGAGCAGCCAGCCTTTATTCCCGTTGGCTGGGCTGTTCAGTTCCGTAATTCCTAGCGTAAAGAGATGAGGAGTACCGATGTTTGAGGGAGTCCCAAGGCCATACGCCCTACATACCTAAAAAAGCAGAAAATCACCATACGCCTTAAAATCGAGGAAGGAGGGAGTATCATCCTTCACTATATAAATATGATACATTTGCGGTAAAAAATATGATAGCATTCTATCGGACAAAAAATATTATCCTTCACTATTTTATCATTGCCCCAGCTGGCAGATCAATGAGACGTGGTATAAAAAGGACCTCTGGTGAACATGGATGCAAGTTTGATGACGTGGTGTGCGCCATTTGCCAAAAAGGACCTCTGTTGAACAAGGTTACAAGTTTGATGATGTGGTGTATACCATTTACAAGTGAGTGATTTGAGTGAGAATTTGGTGCAAGTTTAATGGTCCTCCATGCATTTTACTCAGAAAACATGGATACTGAAAAGCATGAAAATCATTAAAAGAAATAAGCACGGTACCTCATATAGTGAACCAGTAGCCTCTCCTGGAAGGAATACACCTTGGAGAATAACTCTGTCTGGAAACTGAACTCGGATGACTGCTTGCTTATACTTCTGTCGAGCAGCCAGTGCATGCTTCTCCTTGTAAGATTTTGGAATTAGCAGTCGAGATTGCTCTAACCTTTCCCTCCTCATCTTTGCTTCATTCCTTATCTCTTCACCGGTAAGATTGTAAAAAGAATCTGGTGCATCATGATATGGAACAAAACTCCCAAGAACAGAGAAGAACACCCGAATCTGTAAAGTTGACAAAGCATAGCACCTCAATAAGTTGCAGTCCTAAGAATGCACAACAATGAAGACAAGCAACAAGTATATTGAAAAATCAGTAGTGCGCTAGTGCATACAAATAAGAATTTAGAAGCTGACAGGGCAATGCTAGTCCTACATTAGTATTTGCAGTTTGCCAATATATACTTGACATGAGCATGTTATACAACAGACGCGGCCTATAAGCAAAAAAGAAATAAATTAAGGTAAAACTGACCAAGATTAGACATATTTATAGGCCAGGCTTATAGCCCGAGTGTCTGACTTGCTACCTCAAACATATGAGTGATGCCCGTGCATCACTCATATAACTGAGGCTGGGACAATCGGGTTCTTTTATTGCAAGTGTTATCTGAACATGTATGTTTATCACAACGTGACGACATATCATGCAGTTAAGGGCTTAAGGTGCTTGTTCCAATTCCAATGTTGAAGTAGAACAATTTGTCTTAATGAAGATTAAAACACAAAAAAAGGGAAAAGCTAAACGTCACGCAGGTGATTTGAAGGCCGCGCTCACCCGGTTCGTACCTCCTCTCTCCCTCGCTCACGTGCCTCTCCTCCTCGGTGCGGGCGGGGTTGGGGGTGGGCGGTGGGTGGGGCGGCGGGCGGTGAGGTCGCCGCCGGCCGGGGTGGGTGGTCGAGGTGGCGGTGCTTTATTGTCTGGGGTTGCCGGGGTTGGAGCTCACCTCCGACCATAGAGGAAGGGGGCCGGCGGCGGAAGGCCGGCCCGGCGGTGGAGGCGGGCACGGGGGCGGCGAGGTCAGCGGTGGTGGCGCCGCCGGCCGGGCGGTGGGAGATGGCGGTTGGGCGGGCGCCGGGGCGGGGGATGGCGTCGACGACGAGCTCGACGGAGGGGAGGCGGGGGCGAGCATCTCCAGCCGGATTACGGTGAGGCCGCGGTGGCCGGCGGCGGTGGAGGCGGCGGGAGCCGCCGGAGCCGGAAAAAAGATCGTTAATTGAAGTAGATGGTATGTCGGGTTTTGTGGACTTTCACCCAGTTTTTGCCCCTCTTATGTTGATCTGTATTTTATACATGAAAATAAACAGGAAGGAAGCAACAGAAGAGATACATTCATATATTTCTGCAGCAACAACACTCACAAACCTGATTATTTGTGTACAAATGAAGAAGAGTGCTCAATGAAGTACTCTCTCCATCCATCTATGTAAGGCGTATATTGGTTGGGGGAAAGTCTTTAAAAGTTGTTTTTGGCCCTTAATTTCTTTTACAATATATTACCGATTGCTACAAAAACAATATCATCTTAGAGCCACTTTGAATACAAATCTAGTGATGGATTTTATGCACTAAACATACATATAATTTGGCTATCAGTTTGTTAAAATTTTGTGAAGTTTGACTTTTCCTGGGTTAAATTATGCCTTACATTGATGGGCGAAAGGAGTACATCAAATCACTGAACTTTTTTCTCGAATACGCAAGAGTGTTAAGTATGATTTTTATATAAAAGAAATAGTAACAAGTACGATACCAGACCCACATCTTACAAGCTTAACATCATACGCACCAGACTCATAAGCAGAAAATGACTTGACCAAGATAACAAAAGCACCTAACTAATCCTAACACGAACACTTGCAGTGTGCATGCAGCTTTACTAAGACATCATGAAAAAGGCTATACAGTTTAGTTCCCCATACTCCTAATTTCTAATCAGCAGAGTGTATAGGTAAATCTATATGCCAATGCCACTCTCCCAGAATAAGTTTAATGTATAATGTATTATTAATACAGATCAAAGATAGACCGGCAATGTCATTACACTAGTCCATGGCAGAACAACAAGTAGCAACGTGCAGAAATCCAACAACTTACCGGACAAAATAAAAAACATACAAAAAGATTAAATGACGTTTGAATGACACTATGTCATAACTAAAGGACCACATGTCATGTTAGTCAGTCCCATATGTGCATTTCTAATCCCAAACGAAGTGCACTACACTACACAATACTCCCTCCGTTCAAAAATGCAGGCCGTTTTGGTTTTTTTAGATTCATAACTTTTGTTACGTACCTAGACATACGTTATATCTAGGTGAATGGCAAAATCTATGAACCTAGAAAAGCTAAAACGACCTACATTTTGGAATGGAGCGAGTATATCTGAAGTGCAGTTTACATGTGCATTGTTCCACTAATGCCTCGAAGAAATGATGGCACATCTTGGTGAATATATACTATGTTTTGGGTACATGCTTCATTGCTTCTAGAATTTTGCACTGTTGAAGGTTATCCCATAACAAAGTCAACAACACATGTGTACAGACAAAACAAGTAGAATCTTAGTAGTACATCTAAGTAAATGCAGAAATGTTGCAGCTTAAGCAAATGAAACTACCAATCTGTCCAAGCTATCTACTAGCTAAATAACGTTGAAATAAGCAAACTAAAGGACGTATCAAACTGGAATGGCCTAATTTATGTAATACAAAGAATCACATTCATATATTTCTAGCAACATGTAACAACATTGACAAACCTAACTTATGTACTCTCCCAATTCCAAATGCAGTCTATCAAATTTGTTTAACTTGGATCATCAACATATGAAAAGTTACATAGATTGACAACACATGGTTGATGTTACTATATTTATAATGGAAAATACTTTCATAACACTTAAGTTTCTCTACTTAAAATAGTATGATATACTAAACAACTTACATCTGGAAGAGACAGAGTAACGAATGAAGAAACATTATATAACAAATGAACTAAACATCTTGAATGTATTGAGAATAAGGCCAAACTTCAAACATGAATGCTAAAGTAAAAGGGCCATGTCTTATCTGTAGTTTAGTTCGTCACATTCTTAATCCATAATAAGAAGTGTGCCAGTAAATATATTTGAACGTTACTCTTTTGGAACTCATTTTGATGTCATATTGATACATCTTGAAGATAAGAACAGGCAAATCACAACCATGTCACTTCACTAATTATTAGCAAGACAAGTTACAACATACACAAATCCTACAACTTGACGAACAAAACAAGAAACATCTTAAAGAATCAATGACATTGTAAACACGAACGCCAGAGAACTAAAAGGACTGTACGCTACATATATCAGTCAGTTTCAAATGTCCCTTACTAATTCACGATAAAGTCCCCCCGCCCCCCAAAAAAAAAACGATAAAGTGTAGCATATTGATTAATATATGTGTCCGATGTTTTTCAAATTTATAGCTAATGTTACACGAATACCTTGACGAAATGTTGATAGTTTTGGTAAATACATACTGTGTTTTGTGCACATGCTTCAGTTTTGCACTATTCAGTGCGCCTCATATTTTTCAAATTTGTAGCTAATATTCCTCTAATACATTGACAAAATGGTGATACATTTGGTAAATACAAACTATGTTTTGTGTACATGCTTCAATTGTGCACTTTTTGTTCAAGCTATCTGCAATTTTTTTTTGAGCTAACAATTTAAGGCCACGTGCGGTTGGTTAGGAATCAATCCCAGCCGGACAATTCCTTCGCTAACTTATATAACAATGGAACCGGGCTAACCGAACAGGGCATAAAGGGAAATTATATTGTGAGTAATTTATGTATCTCCTAAAGATGTTAACAAGGCATGTGTACACCCGAAACAAGCAAAACATAGTTGTACATGTAAAAACAGTGCAGAAATCTCATACCATAAGCAAATCAAACTACCTAATTGCGTGTGTTTTTGACGGGACCGAAAACCTTTCTACCTACTAGACAAACTGAAACAGTAATGAACCAAGCAAATTAAAGGCAATATGAAACTGAACACCAGCTCACCTGCCGATCAACGGCCTTCTTGACCTCCTCCTGCCCATCAACCCCATTGCTGCAGCTCTCCTTGGGGTCAGCTTCCACCTGAGCCGGTGGCGCCGAGGGGTGCGCCCTCTCGAGCAAGAGCACGGCCCTCCTGATCCCGGCGAGCCTCACGTCGCCAGGCACCTCGTCCATCACCGCGAAGAGCTCCCCGTCCTCGTCCCCGACCTGGAACCCGACGGGCTCGAGGAACTCCACCCCGCCCTCCCTGTCCGCGACGGCCTCCTTGATCCGCGGGTTGCCCAGCCTCACCCGCCTGAACTTGTCGCTCTTGGGTCCCGGAGCAGGTTGCCCAGTAGGCGCTTGAGCACCTCCACGGCGGCCATGGGCAGGGACGGGTCGGCGGCGAGGTAGGCCGCGGCGCGCGCGCAGGCGCCACCCGCCGACGCGAGGCACCCGTCGAGATGCTCCGAGACCAAGAGCTCGGAGTGGAACGCGTCCCCGTAGCTTGGGCATGCGACGGCGGGCGCGGCGCCATTCGCGTCGGGGCGGAAGGAGGTGGAGGAGATGAGGGGCGCGAAGGGGGTGAATTCAGTAGTCGGCGTGGGAGGGGGAGGTGGCGATGGGCGCTTGGTGGGGGAGGGCCTGGGGTTAGGGGTAGGGTTCGTGGGGCGGGAAGTGGGGTGCGAAGAGGAGGATGATGAAGGGGAGGGGCCGGAGCCGAGGGCGTGGGAGGTGCCCTTGAAGGAGGAGGGGGTCCCCGAGGAGGAGGTGACCTTCTTCATGAAATCCTTCATCATGGCGGCCGGCGACGGCGGCGGAGGATGGGGAGCAGGCGTGGGTGGGGTGGGGTGGGGAGGGTATTGGAGCGTCAGGGGTGAAAGCGCTCACGCAGAGTGGACTTTGGCCGTGGGGGAGAGGAGGTTGTCGCAGCGGGGATATTTAACTTTTTACCATCATAACGGTTGACGACTCCTCAAATAGCATTATAACGGTTGGCTATACATATTTACCACGCAACGAAGAAAAGCGATACAAAATTATCACATTTGCACTCGTGACACGCCACATACTCATTCCACGTGGATCTAAGATGCGAAATGACCATGTTACCCTTGCTCCATCACACCAGCCATCGTTTCCCATCTCTCCCACCACTGCCACGTGGGACCCACATGTAAGAGTCATCTTCAACCTCATGTTCCCTTCTCAATCTGGCACATGCTGGGACAGGGGAGGAGGGCGTCGCGTGAGGAGGCGGGACGGCGGCGTGACCGGAGTGCCAGCGCCTCCTCGACCTCTGTCGGCCTCCAAATCTAGCCGGCGCCGCGAGAGCTCCGCAGGGGTCCGATGGAGGCTCATGTACTCCGGTCGTGCGGAGAGCTCCGCAAGGGTCCGCCGACCAAGCCACGCCATGCGAGCTTTCCAGGGATTTGAACCGGCGGCCGCACCGCCGCTCCCGCGCCAGAGGAGGGTTGCCGCCGCCACAAGAGCCGGATCTGAGGCACCGGCGACGGGCCTCGAGTACCGCGCCGAGCTTCGAAGAAGGCATCGCCTAGCGCTCGAAGTCCTTGCCACCGCCGCGCCTAGATGTACGGGCCACCGGCCGCCGCCTGGTCGCACGCTGCCCTTGCCTGGCCGGCGATCGCTGCCGCACGCGGAGCCTCGGCCCCGGCCACCCAGTTCTCCATGCGCGTGAGGAAGGAGAGGAACCCCCGTTCCAGGAGTCCAGCACCTCACTCCGCTCGGCGGCGCCAGACTTGGCCAGGCATTACGGCGGTGGGACGGTGGAGATGGGCAGAGGGTCAGGGGCATAGCAGTCTTTTGGCGTGCAGACGTGGCTAGAATCCGATGTGGACTGCTGTGTTGGCGTGCTACAAGAGCAAAAATGGTAAAAATGGGTCACTTTGCTCCGTAAATGGTAAAAATGTATCGTCATTCGTTAGAATGCTATTTGAGAAGGTGCCAACCGTTACGATGGTAAAATGTTAAATTTCCCTCGCCGCGGGGACGAAGCAAACAAGGAAGAAAATGGAGCAGCAATTAAAGCAGGAGGAGATCCAGCTTGCTCGCAAGGAAATCGTTTGTTTTGGTTGAGCTTAGCTGCCAAGGCACCTCCGCTGGTGCTGGTGGTTTTCCAGTTGTCCCGGTAGGACCGGACAGTATTGTTACGGGCTGCATGCAACGACTAGGCACGGGCCGAGCCTGCTGGCTTTTGTTGGAGTGATGGCCCACGCATCTAAATGGGCCTCACGGGCGTCCAACGCACAACATGAGAGAGCGTGGGGCCGACGGCCTTTTTGGCCTCGGATGTGAGGGGAACGAGTGGATCTCTGCCCGGCGATGTAGAGTAGGTTTCCCTAGGGTTAGGGTCCCGTTTCCTGGCGGTGATTGCAAGGTAGGGGCGGCGCCGTCTGTGTGGAATAAGGTACTCCAGCTCGTTCTCTACCTCGCCGTCTTTTGCTCTGTTGATGGCGATGAGCTTGTGGGGTTGATCCTCGCCGGATTTGGAGATCGAGTTGGAGCTCGAGATCTGGATGGGGCATGTACAGTAGTAAGTTTTCCGGTGGATGACAGTTGGCCGCCGGTCCTTTTGGTGCTCTGGAGCAGTGTTGGAGGGTGGAGTGTCGGCGGATCCGACGCCGGTGTTGGTGAATATGAGGCTCCCTCCTCCGGTGGTGGTCCATGGAGAATAAAGTTCCTCCTCAATGTCTCTGGTGGCATAGATGTCGAAGGTGTTTGGTGTCTGGTGATGGTTGGGGGTATGGTGTGCGTCCTCGATGTTTCAATTATTGGAGGATTTGGCACTGGCGAGGCTGTTGTTGAATCTTTCTTATGCGTCGGTGATCCAATCCTTCATGGATTTCTTGTTGCCGGGAGTGCCCATGCTCTTTCCAGCCTCGTCGGCTTCGAAGCCAGCGACGTTGCTACGGGAGGCCAGAGGAGTTTTTTCTCCCTCCAAGGTGATGTTGATGTTTGCCTTGTGAGGTTAATTTACCAACACGAGAAATCGGGTTGGTTTTCATCTCTCACCGTTTCTGGTGGTTTCCTTCCCACCGCTTGGGGTAGTCCGTCGTCCGGTGTGTCGGGGTTGTTGGTGATTGAAGCGTCAGATCCCTTGATGTTCGGCGATGTGATTCGGCCTGTTCGTTCAACGTTCATAAGGCATGTTGGTGTTCCCGATGTGCTATTCACGGTGCCACTGAAAATCTCTGACGTCCTTCGTCGGGAAGGTGGTCGGCTTCACGGGCGGCAGCTTCGACCGTCGGCGACGGGGACGACCGGGAGGAATTTGCAAAGACTTGATGGTTGTTATTTGCTTTACTTTCAGATCTGTCTTTGTAAGTTATGGGATGATGTAAACTATCAGAAACTTATATGAATATAATCCCGGTTTCTCAAAAAAAAAAAAAAAAAAAAAGAGAGAGAGAGAGAGCGTGGGGTAACTGAATGGGGATGTCCCTGCAGGCGGGGTGCCGGCTGCTGAATGCGATAGCTGATTGTCTGAATTCGATGCAAAGAAGACCCAAATTACACCACCCAGCAGTATCCTAGATTTACATCTTGTGATTGTGAAACATCTCAAACATCAGGTACGAACGGAGCCACGCTGCAGCTAACTTGCGGTTGCTGGCATATCGAAGGCCGAAGGATCAATGCTCAACAGGCCCCAGAAAGAATGCAACAACGCTGATTACTAGTCATGCAATATAGTTGAAATTTGAAAATACTCTCAAATGTCAATTTAATCCCGAAAGGGAAATATATTCACGGCATGCAAAAAATTCAACCCCGACACAGCACCTATAAATTATTCAAGCTTTATAAGCAGCATTATAAAACAAATGCAAGAAATGGAATGAAACTGTACGCTGAAACCTTCCAAGCCTGCACTGGAAAAATCCGGCCAGGTACTAGTCAAAACATACACTCCTATATCACAAACGTAGACAACTTAAACAAAAACTGAATGGATGTCCCCTGCATCATGTTTACGACACACTATACAAGACTGTATCACTACAATCAGCCATCACATTGCACAGAGGGAGTAATCAAGTAAGCTCAACAAGGAAAAAACATCAAGATAAAATATCCACATGAAAATGATCGAAACGATAATACTCAGATGCTCTAGTTGTTAAAAAGAAATAAACTACCAACAACATGGGTTAATTATCAAGAGATGGTCATGTTCCGGAGTTCAGATCAGGGTAAGTGGAAACAAAATTCTACTTCTACTTAACCTATCATAAATCCATTGTGAGACTTCAAATCCAAATATAAGAGCACAATAATAGACCAACTTGATGCTCCGTTGACTATGAAGGATGAAATATATGCTTAGGAAAATAAGGGCTATGTACACTGACAGCAGAATTTTAGCTCATCATGCATCAGATATATAACAGCTAGGCCCTAAGCAAAGCCTATAGACCACTCTATTAACCCAATAGCCTGTATGCCTTGTGATCCAAAACAAACACTTCTGGTCCAAAACAGAAAAACAATATAGCTTTGCTAGTATAGTCCATCAAGTAGCAACAAATTACTGGGGGGAAATACAGTTACACTCAAGCAGCATGCTAGAACAATTCAGCAATAATTTGACTACCATATGCACATCTCTCCTGCATATCCAAGAAAAATAATTCGACTAGCATCCCTCCATAATGCTGAAGCCAAACAAACAACTGGGTTCATTGACAACTAAAACAAAATCCTTCTCCAGAATATCACATATCAATTCAATCATAATTGACAATGCAAGAATCTATTACAAATCATATCATACTGCAATCAACCATGGCTATCAGTATCTCACTGAGATAATAATTCAAGGGCACTCAGGCAAGAAAAGGCTTGAACGAGATACAAACTATAAAACAATTCAAATGGTAGCACCGTTGTTAAGAAAATTAAAAAAAATGATGAGAAAATCATAGCAATGGTCAACTCCGGCTCAAGGAAACTGTAAACAAAATTCTACTGTTAGTGAACATGTTCTTCAGTAATGGACCTTGCCAAATAAACCGACTCCGTATATTTATTGAACAGAGCCTTCAAATACAACCTCTAAGAACACCTCATTACCCTATTTCCACCTCTGTTGACTATGAAAAATAAACTATACTTAGAAATGAAATGCAATTACACTAAAACAGAATTTCAGTGTCACAATTCATCTGATGCATAAAAGACTAACCCCTATAAACCACCTTTCACTGAATGATGTGTACGCTTTGATGATCCAAAACAAACAGGCAAAAATAATTGAAGAATTTTACCTATACATAATCCAGAACAGATAAAAACCATTCTGCACTCAAGCAGCAAGCTAGAACAACTCAACAATAATTCAACTAGCACACCACAAAACACTGAAGTTGAAGTAACTCAATTTATTGACAACAAAAGTATAATTCTTCTCTGCGATAGAATGTATGGAACCAACCATTATTGATCACACAAGAACATGCCACAAATCAGGAATACGTCTAGCCGACAGCCATTACCCAAAGCATTGCAAATATCACCATCATAAACGGCAAGCAACAACGAGAGCAAAATAGCACTGTAACCGGCCTCAGCAGTAGTCAACTGACTACACTTCCACCATCCCATCGTACACACACAGTCACAAACCCATCCAGATTACCGAGATTAGCCTTACTGTAACAGGTGCTAGGCAACAATTGTAAAAGTAACTACTGAACTTCATTTTACGAGCACGGCTACACCATAATACTCCCGCCATTGTCATCACAGGATTTAAACAACACCCATGGTTTAGTTTAAGACTCAGATGGCTCCCCAGCAGCTACAGGCCTCAATCCCTCACCTTGGGAGGGCGTCCACGCCCACGCTTGACAGGCGCTGAAGTTCCAGGAGCTGAACCAGCAGGTGCGTCGATGGGAGCTTCCTCAACCTTGGTCTTCTTAGGCGGCCGCCCACGCCCCCGCTTGACAGGCGCATTGGCGTCAGCGGCGGTAGCAGGAGCTTCAGCAGTGGGCTCACCACTCGTTCCCATGGCAGTGGGGTCTTTGGGCTTCGATGGTCGTCCCTGGCCTCGCTTGGCAGGCGCGTCTGCAGCATCATCAGTGGCACCGATGGAAGCCTCAGCAACGGGGTCCTTGGGCTTGGGGGGCCGTCCGCGTCCCCGCTTGGCAGGCACGGCAACGGGCGAAGTTTCAGCAGGCACACCACTGGATTCCTCTCCGACGGGGTCCTTGGGCTTGGGGGGCCGTCCACGTCCCCGCTTGGGCGGTGCGGCAATGGCATCAGGGGCAACAAGGGAAGTTTCAGCGGGCGTACCAGTGGAGTCCTCTGCAATGTCGTCCTTGGGCTTGGGCGGCCGTCCGCGTCCCCTCTTGACACGACCGGCAGCGGTATCAGCGGTGACGTCGGGAGCTGGAGCAGGCACTTCAATGTCATTGGCGGCGACGCCAGAAGCTGGATCAGGCGCGGCAATTTCATCAGCTGCGACGCCGTGAGCTGGATCAGGCACGCCATCAGCATCATCGTCGAGGACAGGAGGGGGAGCGAGCAGCCCATCATCTTCGATGTCGAACGAGCCGGAAGCCGGGTCGAAGTCGTGCACGCCAGCGAAGTCCTCAGCGACAGCGGGGTCCTCGTACCCATCGGGGAGCAGCGGGGAGGCGGGGTTGGCGGCGGCGGCAGTCGCGCTGGGTTCTCCCTCCTTCACCTCCTCCACCTCCTCCTCCTCGTCACTGTCGGGGCGGAAGTAGTTGTTCTTCGAGAAGACGAGCTCGCCGGCGCTCTTCATGCGGCCGAGGTTGATCGTGAGGAGGGAGTTGTGATCCTTCGGGAGGCCGGCGCCGTACTTGTCCTTGAGGTAGCCCGAGATCGCCGTCTTGTTCGACCCCTTGGCGTTGCCCAGTGCGTCGATCGCCTCCAGGATCATCTGCGCGAGCGAGCGGCCGCAAAGACGGGCGAGACGGTGAGACGAGCCCCCAGGCCGAGCACAGAGAGCAAAGGAAAATTTCACCGCGGCCGAATTGGCGGCGGAAGCGAAATGGGGGGAGGAGAATTGTACCTCGGGATAGGACGGGAGCGTCGGGGGCGGGGGAGGGGCGAGATCGGGGGAGGGGGCGTCGTCTTCCTCCATGGATGCAGCGGAGCGGAGCGTGGCGGCTGCGCCGAGGTCTCGTGGTGCGGCGGCGCGGCGCCGTGAATGGGGTTTGGTGGTCTGTGGGGAGGGGAAATTGGGGTTTTGGGTAGGTGAAGGCGAGACGGGAACGAGGAGACGGGTCAGGAGGGACTTACTGCGGGGTGTATCGACTTAATGAAACCGACATGTGGGCCCGGTAAGCCTCGCTCCAGGCTTTGCCCCACCTAGCAGTGAGTAACTAGCAGCCCTCGGCTGTGCAGAAATGAAGGCAGTAGTTTCGCGTGGGTAATGAAGGAGCGCTACTTTCGTGAGGGATTTTTTTGTCTGGTCGTGGAGAGAACAGCTGATGGACGGCAGGATCCGGTGGTGGCAAAGATTGGAGGGCGGAGAGAGGATAGGTGTGAACGCGGATCCGGGATGTGGAGCTGCGCACTTTCTGTGCTTTTATCGCGACATCAGTTCAGGCTTCAGCCCACTCTCTCGGAGAAAAGGCCCGTCCTGCTGTCGAGCCCCAGGGAACCCAATGGTCCAAACAAAGTTGATGTTTCCTTTCACCTCGAAACGACTAACTACTGCTTACTGAAACCCTACTGGGCGACAGGGAGAGGCAGAAATGTTAGGTGCACAGTCAAGAGCAATTTCAATCAATAAAATAAAGCAACTAAGCTGTTACATGTTGTATTAATCTCTCTTCTACAATATCTCGGTATCAGATACATCAATCAAAGAATACAGCACAACTCGGCGTAAAATAACCCGCCGTGGCTCGCCGCAATCTACATTGCAATCAAGACTCCCTGAGGTGTCTGGACACTGCAATGGCCATGCTTGTGTCACAGCCCGACCAGGGGCCTGATCCTCTCATATATCTGCTCTATAGCTAGACATGTTACCTGTTGGTTAAAAAAAATGGAAGCAACAAGCAACCAAAGAATGCCTATTCGTCTCAGTTCATCCTTTCGCTCAAAATTCGCCAAAGGATGATGAACGGGTGATGCTTTCGCTGACAAGGTTGCAACTAAAACACCAAAGAGGAGATAGCTGCCTCAGGAGGTCCACTGGTCAGGGACGGCGAGGAAGTACCTCGACATGGCCTTCCTGAACCTCTTCTTGTACTGGATTGGAGAAATCACAGTGGGAGACTCGTTCTTGGGCCCGCCCAGGATGCCTGAGGCTTTCACCCATGTCTCCAGCTGCTTATCCCAGGTATACTGCCGCAAGAAATCGATGATGCCCACGACCAGCTCGCTCTTCTCCTCATCGATGCCGACCAGAAGGGAGTAGTCCATGACATCCAAAGACTGCGAGATGGAACATGTTAGTGTAGATGTGATGACGCAAGGTTGTCAATCATGCTATAAGTAGTCCATGCTAGGGTTTCTAAAATAGGAGAAAAACTTGCTGTAACATGTAGTTGACATTTCTTTTCTAAAAAAAGGTCTGCAACCATATGTGCAAACTGTGATAACTTGCATAAAATTGGATAATGGTGGTAAGAGCAAATAATTCACATCGTGGAATCAAATCCCTGCATTTTAGATTGATGTATTGTTAATTTGCTATGACTTTTAACGGATAATCCTGGTGCCACAACAAATAAGCAAAGCTTATCAATGTGTCACTATTCGTTTCTTAGAAAGGCCAGAAAGTATACCTTTCTCCTTAGTTCAGACTGGAGAGACAAATAAAACATTTCAAAAGGGTCGCATATATGAAATTGGATACCACTGAGATATATAGACTTTAACGGTCTGTTACTCTGTTGTGAAAGGGTGTTTTGGGATCAAAATCTGTAGAATTTAGTATTAACTTGAATTAAATCCTAAAAATCCTTAAGAGTGACACCCCCTCATCCAAACAGGCCCTAAAAGGGTGCATCCTCTAAGATAAATGAACATGTTTCTTGAACAGAGGAATTTCAGGGAAAGAAGACATCAATTGTTGCATGCCAAAAGAAGCCTTAGCACTATCTCATTAGACAAAATTAAGTGTCATCTAAAATAGTAAACAAATAAGCCATGAAGGTCTCTATAATTTGCAGTAAATTTATAAGCCTAATAAGTTATAAAGGGCTACGTACCGCAAGAAATGATGTATCATTCCAGACGGCTCTTTCCAATCTTCTTTTTGCCTTGTTCCCCAAAAACATAGGTTTTGTATGTAGTGCTTCTATGAGATTAGAATCTAAAAGGACTTTATTGTGGCCCGAAGTATCAGAATTATAACGTGAACGCACAGAACCCTTCAGATCATAGACCCTAGATATTGTTCTCTGGAAGAAAATGTTTTCCATGACCATCAGATCCATCTTCACCTCACGCCCACCTTTCAAACTCTTAATACCAACCTGGATGAGGCGAATAATATTAGTTAGTAAATACTAAAAATAGTGAAAATGCAGCTGTATAGAGGGTTCAATAGTAAAAAATCAACCTGATAAAGTCCCATTATTTTCGCAAGGCAAGTCGGGCTTCTGGAACTCAATGATTCTGTCATATGCCTGAAGTAGTGAGGAGCAAATCCTACAAAAGAGTCCAGCTCTGTCTTGGTGACTTGTTTGATAATGAATCTCTCATCCATTGTCTTTGCGAAGTAAACATTGCTTTTTCCACCTTGTGCACTCCATCGCTTACAACGACTTAGTGAGCGTATGTAATCAATATCACTTGGACAACATTTTTTTCTGAGTGCATCAAACTGCTTTGCAAAGTAGCATGTGACAGAAAACTTAGTATTCTCTGCAGAAGATGCATCATCATCGAAATTTAACCTGAAGTGGGTTCCTTTCAGATCTGAAAGGTCTTCATGCAAGGAGGAAGATCCATCAAGTCTATTACTGCTGACCTTAGTACAATCTGAAAAGCTGGAGCTTGCATTCATTTTATGTGTGATATGCTCAACATACTCTTGCGATGTCATGGCATATGACACAACACTGGTTGGCTCATCATCATAGACTGTGACAACAACAGAACCTTCGCAGCTAATATTGGGCAGAAGCAGTCGTGCTCCATTCTTCAACATATCAGAAGCCGACTTGATATATTGAGGAGCACGTGTAAGAACAGCATTTAAGTTTCCTCTTGTTCTGGGAGATATTTGAGAAAACGCTCTCCGCATGTTTGTCATCGGATCCTTCACAAGGCTCGTCAAGTCTCTAAAGGAGTCAGCTGGTTTCAATGCTGAATGCAATGAAGCAGGCACTAATCCAGTTTGTTCCCGCTGATGCAATCTCAATACAGCATCAAATGAGTGGATTCGTACTGGGGCGGTAGCCTTCTTGCAACTTGGATTGCTCAACAAGCTAAAAGATCTATTTTCATCTGCTTTGGTCAAATCATGTGGAAGATTGTATTGCAATTCACCAGATCCAGACCATGCCATATCTATTTTGTCTGCTAAAATAGATGCAAGTGATGGTAACCTCTCTACTGGATCTGTCTTGATGGGATCTTCAGATGGATGATGTCCTTCATATATATTGAATTTGCTGAAGACCAAATCAAGACCTCCTGCATCACCTGCAACACCATCCACCATCCCAACTGGCAAATCTTTCTCGACCATGACAGACTGGTGATCATTCAAGCGGCCTTCTGTAGACAAGAGAGATTTCCTTGGACTTCCTGAAGAACGTCGGGAACATGGTTCTTGACAGATACCTCCAAGTCTAGTAACTGTCTGATGCAATGCAGGTCTCGCTTCATTGGTCCCTAGGGGTTTTTCATGATTGAAGGAATCAGTTCTGGAAACATGACCACCATCCTTAAGTGAATCTATGCCACACAACCTGCAGTCCCAAGTGTGAGCATCTAGGAACAGACCGCGTTTGATACGGTTGAGCTCCAAAATATCAATCTTTGATTTAACTGAATGAGCACTCCCCCTTATAACTGGTAGAAGCAAAGCCTATGGTAAAAAGATCACACAATTTCAGGACACAAAAAATGAACCATGAGATGAATGAAAGGGAAAACATAGGAGGCACTACCTCATACTCATTTCTTTCCATGTTAAGCAAATCTTTCATCTCCATTATCTGCCTTTGCATGCTTGTTTTGACAGAATCATCCTCGGCGATGATACTCTTCTCAATATCATGAAGTAAATCATATACCTCCCTGTGCAAGGATTCCATTTTGCCAAATACCTGTAAGAAAAATGTTCCAAGCATTTCGTCATCCCTGCTGCAACCAATGTTGGGATGTGGAGCATGCAAATGAATCAACAATATCTTCAATATCAAATATTTTAACTGCATACCTCAACTGCTTCTCTTTTAACCCACTCTTGTGTAGCATGGAAACTGAAATCTAGCACTGGAGGTGGAAGGTTCACAGATAGAGTAATCATGCGACTATACTGAAAGGCGGCCACCATATTTCCATACCTGCAATATTATGTACGGAAATTGAATCTTCACTGCAGGACTGAATGAGGCTGGAAATATAAAACAGGTAAGAGCTATATACCCATAGAAACGAAGACAATCCCTTTGGAGAGAATGGCCACAACTTGCAACCCGATTAGCAGTCATATGATTTGAAAAGCTGAGCTCCAGGAACTTGCCAAATGATAGGCCCCAAGCAGCATCAGACATAATTACTCTATGGCTTGATGGTGGCATTCCATCTTTAGGCTTACACCTCATACATCTGTGCCACATCCATATCCTCCCATCATGTTCACCTGGTAACTTTTGAGACAGAACACGTCTAACACGGATTGTGAGGCTGCCATGCTGATGCATATAGCACCTAACATGTGATTCTGAAGGCTCCTTGCATGATGGGCAGCAATACGCCTGAAAAGAAACATAACAAAGAATGGGGTTTATAGAAAAACAATGAAGTTCTTTCAAAGAAGGGCAAAACCGACAAAGGGATATTTTCCCATAATAGGTTACATAAAAGAATATCAAAAGTACCTGATCAAATAAGTCCTCGCGGAGGTACCTCCCTAGTGGCTTATCAAAACTGCCATAAAATTTGATGCGGAGGAGGTGAGAACGCTCACACGCCAAGCTTTTTGGGATGCAAGTACTTGAGAGAGAAACTAAGATGCTCTGATTGTTGTCGGTACCAGATAAGTAACCAGCAGAAAGCTCTCCTTTTACATCTATATTCCCTGATTGTAAGTTGTCTACTGAGGGATGACTCCTACTGTTTTCCGAAAGGCATGGTTCCATGCTTGATGCACTATCATGACAGGCCTCAGAAGCAATCGAAGATTGCAACGACTTGTATGAATCATCAGAATGTGTGACAACACATGACGTTCTGAAGCCGCTTTGATGGCATGAGATGGACAGATCTTGAGAGTTGACATGGTCGACTGGAAATTCAGATGCTCTACACTCAGGCACAGTTCCCTGGCATACCCCATCAAATGGTAACAGAGTTGATGCAGAGATATTCTCAAATATCTGGTTGATATTAGCATTATGTCTATATTTCTCTTCAGCATCTTTGAGGTTATCAGGAATACTGTGATCAGCAAGCCTACCAGAAACTCTATGGGTTTGCAGATCTGGTGGATTTATCACAGACACCAAAGGGATTCTTGGAACTGTTGCGCCCTCATCGGCAAGGAACGATGTCTCCAGGGAGAGGTGATAAGCAGCAAAGACTGCAAGTTGCATTGCGCGCTTAATCTTCTTTAATTCTTCCAGGCAGTTCCCTCTCAGCAGAACCTGCATGAAATGTGGCACACTTAATTAATAAACAGTATGAAGAAATTTGGAAATTTGGCTTTGAAAGTTCATTTATTTGGTATTTGGAGCATTATAGTATAAGAACAATTAAACAAGTGGCAAAGACATAATTGATATTCAAATTGAATGTCTTCAAAGAACCATTACCGTGCAACCCAAGCGCTTCAGACAGCCTTCAAAGAACATCAGAGTCTTATTTGACCCCTTCTCGGTGTGTTCTGCTGATGAGGATTCTGGAACTTTCTCCACCTTGAACAAGTCGCACTGTCCTAACCTTGCTGAGACGATGTTGTCAATTGATGAAGCGACCTGACCACCTGTGCATCTTGATATCCTATCCAAAAGTGGCCTCTTCACATTCAGAACTAAAGAAATATCTTTTGCTAAGAGCTCCTGAGCAAAAGATGAGGCACTTTTCTCAACTAGAAGCACATTAGGCTGCCTAGACTGGATCTTTCCAACAATACTTCTTAAATGTTCCTTTTCCTGCAGTATAAGGTTATTCATTAATAGGATTGCAAGAAAAATATTTAAATATCCAAAGTGAATAGACACAAACCTGTTCAAGTATAGTTCCTATTGATGCCAATCTATTCGATACTTTCTGGTACTCGAGGGCTCCTCCTAAAATGAGCAATTTGGCATTACTGTGCTCTGAAACCATCCGTTTGTGCCTTACATTCTTGGAGCAAACAATTCCTCTGACAAAATTGCTGCACTCAAAATTTGTTCATTAGTACCATATAGCGAATGATCAAAATACAAATTTTGTCAGTGGGTTGCAAGATAAGGCAATACCTATCAGTCGGGTTCCCAGATGCTATGCATTTAATCTTCACATAATCACCAGGGTCCATGCTGCCACCTTTCTTGGTATCCGGTTTCACATAGTTAGCAGCCTGCCATGCCAATGAGGACACTATCTCAAGCCAACTTTTGGAATCGCTGTCACTGGCCAAACAAATGCCTTCCGCCGTCAGTAACTGTGCAACTAGAGCTCGGAAGTGCTTCAGCAAGTCATTCTGGACACCATCTTGATGAGCTCCACCAAAGACACCGTTGACAGCATTATTAGCACTGAAGCAACTAGGTTCCGATAAAATATCATCATCCTCATCATCGATTCCAAATATCCTTGATTCAACATCATCTCTCTCATTTTCAGGTGGAGGTGGGCACCAAATATCATCACCAAAATCAACAATACGGGATAATGCGTTGACCTCTTCTCCCTCATCGGTGATGCTGGCACAGACTTGCTCCCGTGCATCATCTGAATCAGTCATTGTTGTTACATCTTGATCAGAAGTATCATCCATCCTCACCATGCAAGTAGGGCTCTCCGCAGGGCTTGGGGTCATCGATCTGTACATAGAGTTACTAACACTAACACTAGAATCTGTATCTGAAAAGTCATGTAAGAAGTCAGTCCCTGGGGCTAAAAACTGAGCCCCGGATTCGTCAGCAGCCTCCTCCGCTCGCCTGCATCCACAACCACAAACCGATCCATGACAAATTATCAGATGTACACATCATGCATCCCAGCCAATTCGTGTGTTGGCTACAATCCCACACCCCTACGGCCTTTACTCACTAATTTCAGGTCCACAGAAAAAGGTACGAAGGAGATTTAATACAATTCCATGGCAATCGACCAGACAACTTAACTACAATCCCACGCCCCTACGGCTCGGGATGTTTAACTCTTTTTTTTTTTTTTTGAAACGGATGTTTAACTTTGTTGAATCACTTACTACTATGCAGTTCTGAAAAGAAAACTGAGGTAGACTCGCATTTACCTTATATCACGGCAGGGAGGATGACAGTGCGGGCCTGCGTCGCCTTCGCCCCCAGATCTCGCCTCGGGCGGGCGGCGCGGCGGCGTGGGCGGGCCGACGGGCGAGGCGGCGCCCTGAGCCTTCGGCGTGCTCACCCCATGGCCCGCCTCCTGGCGCCGCCGCGTCTCGATCCGCGCGAGCTCGCCCTTCTGAACGTGGCGCCGCTCGTGGTCGGCGCCGACGGCGAGGGATCTGGCCGTATCCACCGCGAACTCCAGCACCCCCATCCCCGTCACTTCACGCTAAGACCAACACCAACCGAAGGGGGAGGAGAAGTCGCAGGAGAGGACGCCCCGAGCCGAAGCGACACGGCCGTGCCCGAAGCTTCCTTTTCCTTCCGTCCTTCCGTCTGATGATTGCGTCCGCAACAAGTCAGCGCCCCACCCACGCGCAACCAACCGCTCGGCAGCGGTGCAGCCAGGCCAGCGCCCCGCGAGATGAGTCTCTCGCCTCCGGCGGCGAATGAGCGAGCAATGCGGGGGGGGCTCCGCCGAGAGTGAGGGTTCGGCTTCAGCAAGTCCGGGGACGGCGGCCGGACGGCGAGGTCGGGAGATGCCAGTTGAGCGCCGCCTTGTGGGTGGAAGAGGAGGAGGAGGCAAACTGCATGCTGCGGGGTGTCGTACTCGTGGGCTCGTGGCTTGGGTAGGAGACGCGATGAGATGAGATGAGATGGCGGCGGCGGCGGCGGCGGCGGCGGCGGCGGTGGGAGTTCTTACGGGAATGGGAGATTCGATTTGAGAGGGAGAACGGTGACGCCGCTGTCTAGGAGGTGAGGGATTTTAACGGCGGGTAGAGGACTAGAGGCAGCCAGCCGCGCGGTGGCTTCTCTCCGGTATCTCTCCGCTTCGCTTTGCTGGGGCCCGGATGATGTGCGCGTCTCTCGTGTCGCCGTCGCCTAGTCTCGTACCTGGTAGCGGTGGACGGCCGTGCCTTTTTTTCTTTCTTGGCTAGTGCTCTTTATCTTCTAGCCTTGTTTTAGCATTCGTCATTTATTAAAGTTCTTAATGCTAAATTAAAGTGGTACAGAGAACCAATTGAAAGGGAAATGCAGCGTGTAAAACAGAGAGGTCTTCTTCTAGAGAAGAAATATGTCGCTGTCTCGGATATATGTGTTGGATGGATTTCATGTCACTATCTATTTTTCTTTTAATTTTATTATTATTATGTGATACATGATATTTCTCATGATTCGGTATTAAAAGAGTATTTCGTGAATTTATTACTCCTAAGGAAACATAAAACGTTATCCTGAATTACCCACAAGCTTATCACATAATTGTACATCTAGTGATCCTAGATAAAGATATATTAAAAATGATAAATTAGAAATAGGAAACAAATAAAATGTAAAAGTAACGAAACTACCTTTTCTGCGTTGCCTTTTCTTTTGACCATAAGTACATAACCACCGTAATTGTAATTCCAAAAGTTATATAGCACAATAAAACTAATTATATTCTATAAGAAACGGTGAATTAATTGGATAGATTTCATGAGACCTAATTTTAAGAAGTGAAATATTGCCCATCAATTATTGCAAATTGATTCTAGACATTAGGTGGATGATAGGGAGTCGGCATGATTGAGACGACAAGCTTTACCTACGATGTCACACATGGATTTCTCATGTCCTAATCAGACAGAGATGTGTCAGTAGTAGATATCGCCATATTTTCCTCCAAGCATGATTTATGTGGTAACACGTCCCAACATCTTGTGATTGAGCGTGAACTATTTGTTCTTTGCCAAATGAAGATATGTGAAATGGTTCTTTGTGTTCATACCTTCGAATCTTACCAAGGATACTAACGCCATGATTTTCACTACTTATTACACGTTACAAACCGCGTGTAGGTGATAAGTCAAAAGAAAGGTGTGTCATAAAAAAACTACCTTTATTCAGCCATTTGCGATTTTTACTTTGTCGCGCAAAAGGGAGCGGCAAGACCACGGTTGAATATTGTGCATAATTGTACAGCTAGTGATCGTAGATAATGGTGTACTGAAACGATAAATTAGAAATAGGAAACAAACAAAATGTAAAAAGTAACGAGAGTACATTTTGTATGTTGCCTTTTTTTTTTTCCTTTTGACCATAAGCACCACTAATCACAATCCTAAAGGTTATGCAGCATCATGAAACTAATTATATTCTATAAGAAACGGTGAATTAATTGGATAGATTTCATGAGCTCTAATTATAAGAAGTGAAATATTGGCCATAAATTATTGCTAAATTGGTTCAAGACGTTAGGCGGTTGATAGGGAGTCAACGTGAAAGGGAATAAAATGTAAAAAGTAATGAAAGTACATTTTGTATGTTGCCTTTTTTTTTTCCTTTTGACCATAAGCACCACTAATCACAATCCTAAAGGTTATGCAGCATCATGAAACTAATTATATTCTATAAGAAACGGTGAATTAATTGGTTAGGTTTCATGAGCTCTAATTATAAGAAGTGAAATATTGGCCATAAATTATTGCTAAATTGGTTCAAGACATTAGGCGGTTGATAGGGAGTCAGCGTGATAGGGAATCATGCTTTTTAGTTTTTATGTACGATGTTGCACATGAATTTCATTTTCGTGTCCTAATCAGATAAAGATGTGCCTGTAGTAGATATCCCGATACTTTCCTCCGAGCATGATTTTTTATGGTAACACGTGCCACTTAACGCCAACACCTTGTAATTTCCCAGCATGGTTCATGAGGATTGCCAAATATTTTTTCCCTTAGCCAAATAAAGATGTGTGGAATGGTACTCTATGTTGACATCTTCAAATCTTACCAAGGATGATAATAACGCCATGGTTTCCTTCACTACTTACACGTTACCAACCGCGCGTGTAGGTGACAAAGTCAAAAGGACGAGCGAGGTGCGTTGTGGAAAACCTTTACGATTTTTACCCTGTCACGCGAAAGGAAGCTGCAAGCAAGACCACTGTTGAATATTTTAGACCCGTCTCAAAACTTCTTTTCGCGTCATATTGGCGTCCTCCAATGGGAATTGAATTGTAAAGCCGTCCAAAGTCATTCTTCCGAGGAATTAGGAATTTTGGCTAAGCAAGCTCCCGAATCACAGATGCAGCCACCGAGCCACGTACGTGCATCTTTTTTGCACGCAGAGGGTTTCCTTCGCTTCGCAGGAAACCCGGAGTCCGTGTGGTGGCGACGCGAGGGCGAGACCGCGAGGCTCTCCCTTGGAATCCAAGAACGGGAAACCCGTGGCAGCGAGCGAGAAGTTGTGGCATAGTACTTGTTGAATGTGAAAATGGAATGGACAAATGGAGTTGCAAATGAACCAGTAGTCTTTCCATTAATCTGAGTTTTCTTATATACATGGTGAATGGGTGTGAATGAAAAGGCAACCGTCCTTTGGGAACGGTTGTAACCAGGGGGTGCCCCTTCTCCTGGACAGTTGCTTCTTGGATGAGATCATCCAGTATCGTAACACTCCCCCTTGATCGAATCCACCTCCAGATTAATGAAAATATTACTTCTCCAAAATCCTGTGGGAAAATGGAGAATAATATGGATATTGATTGTTCCACCATGAACTTAAAGTAGTTCTAGTGAACAATTTACTTGTATTAACATTGCCTCATTAAAAACCTTATATGAGAAAACCTCTGTGAGGATAAAAACTCATAGAAGGAAAAAAGAGTACAATGTGATGTGATAACAAGGCATATTACTGGGAGGATACTCCCCCTGATTCTTGTAAATCTCTCAATCTTCTCATACCAATCCCCCAAACGTATTTCTCAAACAGAGAGGTAGGAAGGGATTTAGTAAAGAGATCAGCGAGATTGTCACAAGATTTAGTCTGTAAGATGTTAATTTCCCCACTTTCCTGAAGCTCGTGAGGATAAAACAACTTAGGAGCTATATGCTTAGTGATATTGCTCTTGATATAGCCTTGTTGCATCTGTGTAATACAAGCAGCATTATCTTCATAGATAATGGTGGGTTTCCCCATAGAACCAATACCACAAGATGTTTCTATGTGGTTGATCACTCTACGAAGCCATACGCATTCACGTGATGCTTCATATAATGCAATGATTTCAGAGTGATTTGTGGAAGTTGCCACTAGAATTTGTTTGGATGATTTCCAAGAGATGGCGGTTCCACTATGTAGGAATACGAAACCTGTCTGGGATCTGGCATTGTGGGGATCAGACATATAGCCAGCATCAGTGTATCCAATCAAAGAGGGGTCTGTATTTTTCTGATAGAATAATCCAAGATCTCTAGTACCATTAAGGTACCTAAGGATTTGTTTACCCCCAGTCCAATGGCGTGTTGTTGGAGCCGCACTGTATCTTGCAAGCAAATTGACAGCAAATGCAATATCAGGTCGTGTGCAATTTGCTAGATACATGAGTGCTCCAATGAGACTGAGATAAGGATATTCAGATCCAAGTATCTCCTCTCCATCATCCCGAGGTCGAAAGACATCTTTGTCTATTTCAAGGGATCGAACAACCATAGGAGTCTTTGCTGGATATGATTTATCCATATTGAATTTCTCCAATACCTTTTGGATATATGCAGACTGGTGCACTAGTATCCCTGAGTGAAGGTGTTCGAGTTGTAAACCCAAACAGAATTTGGTTTTACCCAAATCCTTCATTTCAAACTCCGTCGATAGATGATTGCGTGCTTCGTCAATATCTTGTGGATTACCGATGATGTTGAGATCATCGACATACACGGATATTATGCAAAATCCGGTAGAGGACTTCTTGATGAAGACACACGGACAATCATCATTGTTGGAGTATCCCTTCTGAAGAAGGTACTCTCTCAGTCGGTTGTACCACATTCTGCCCGACTGTTTAAGACCATATAATGATCTTTTCAGTTTTACACAATACATGTTGCGATTAGCGCCCTGATTCGGTATAGAGATTCCGTCAGGAACCTTCATGTAGATGTCCGAATCAAGTGACCCATAAAGATATGCGGTCACTACGTCCATCAATTGCATAGGTAGACGATTTTGTACTGCCAGGGATATTAGGTATTGGAACGTTATTCCATTCATAACTGGAGAGTATGTCTCGTTGAAATCGAGACCGGGTCTCTGCGTGAACCCTTGTGCTACTAGCCTTGCTTTGTATCTCACCACCTTATTGTTTTCATTCCGTTTCCGGACGAAAACCCATTTAAAACCCACAGGGAAGGTTTTAGGAGGTGTAGGTATTACTGATGAGAATACCTCTCTTTTAGTGAGCGAGGCTAACTCTGCTTCGATTGCTTCCTTCCATTTGTTCCAGTCTAAGCGCTTTTGGCACTCAACCATGGTTTTAGGATCTGGATCACTTTGAAGGGATTTGGCAATCGATTGAGAGAAGTATATGCCGGCAACCGTAGTCTTACGATTGAAAGATTCTCCAGTATCAACGTAGTTGATGGAAATTTCTTGAACCCCAAATGACGGATCGGTATTTCCCAATACAATCTCGTCTGGGTGTTCCGATGTCCCAACATCAGTATGTAAGTGCACTGTTGATGTGGGATCTGGATGTGGATCATCCATTTGGTGTCTCTCAACATGTGGTTGAGTTGCATTTACTGGTATGGAGGGATCATCCCTCTGTTTCCTATTGCGCTTGCGAGAAGCGTTGCCTGCAGGAATTGCCGTATTCTTCCCATTCTTGTTAGAAGTGGGAGGATGAATAGTTTTCTTTGGTACCTCTATTCTTTCTGGCACATTTCTTGCAGGGATATAGGATTTTGTGACACCTTTACTAGCAGTAAATGCATCTGGCAGATTATTTGCAATGTCTTGCAAATTTATAATCCTCTGAACTTGAAGTTCAGATTCTTGAGTACGAGGATCCTCCTTTTGGGCATGTTGTGCATCCCAATTTATTTCCTGGCATTCAGTGTGATACTTATATTCTCCCCCTAATGCCGGGAAATGATCTTCGTTGAAGATACAATCAGCGAATCGGGCTGTGAGCAAGTCCCCTGCGAGGGGCTCCAGGAATTTAATGATCGACGGAGATGTGAATCCCACATAGATCCCCATTTTCCTGTGAGGGCCCATAGACGTTCGCTTGGGTGGTGAGATCGGTACGAAGACAGCGCAACCGAATTTCCGCAGATGGGAAATACTAGGAGGATCACCACGTACCAATTGTAGCGGAGAGGCTGAGTGGTATGCAGTTGGGCGAAGTTGTATCAAATCAGCAGCGTGTAATACCGCATGACCCCAACATGAAGTTGGAAGATTACAACCTTGCAATATTGGTCTTGCAATGAGCTTGATTCTCTTAATAAGAGCTTCTGCTAAACCATTTTGGGTATGAACATATGGGACAGAGTGTTGAAGTTCGATTCCTAGTGCCATACAATAATCATTGAAGGCTTTGGATGAAAATTCAGCAGCATTATCCATTCGAATTGTTTTGATCCTATGTTCAGGATGATGTGCTCTAAGTTTGATAACTTGAGCAATCAACTTTGCAAATGCATGGTTGCGTGTCGATAAGAGAGACACATGTGACCATCTTGTAGATGCGTCAATTAAAACCATGAAATATCTGAACGGACCAGACAAAGGTTGAATGGGTCCACAAATGTCTCCTTGAATGCGTTCAAGGAATTGAATTGGTTCAGTCTTAATTTTGAGATATGAGGGTCTCAAAATCAGTTTCCCAGTAGCACACGAAGTGCACATGACATCCGAAGATTGTGGGAATTTAGCATTGCTCAAAGCGTGACCAATAGAGTTGCTAATGATTTTTCTCATCATCCCTATACCAGGATGGCCAAGGCGATCATGCCAAGTTTGGAATGCATCAACATTCTGAAAAATCACTTTGTATGCAACATGTTCTATGGGCTTGATGTATGTGTAATATAATCCTGATGAGAGTGAAGGGACTCTTTCGAGGGTTTCTTTGCCATATCCCGTGTCTTTTGTAAAGAGAAGGAACTCCTCTTTATTTTCTTCATTGGTCTCAACATGAAGACCATTGGCACGGATATCCTTGTAACTTAGTAGGGTACGTGTCGCATCGGGATACAAGAGTGCATTCTCGATGCAGATCTGCGTACCCATGGGAAGTACGACAATGGCTCGTCCAGAGCCAACTATCGTTGCATCGCTTCCGGCGATGGTGAGAACATTTCCTTGTCTCCTTGTGAGAATTTGGAAATATTTTACTTCCCTAAGTACAGTGTTAGTGGTACAACTGTCCACTAGGCATAGTTCTTCCTCCATCGGATTGACGCCCGTAGGAATCTATACAATGCAGAATTTTACTGAATAAAAATTCATGCATATTGATAGAATACACATACTATAGAATTATTGTAATAAATGTGCTTAGTACAACAAATGTAAGGACAACGTCATGCCATTATTACAACCCTTGCAATCTAAGATAACTTATTTACAAGATAGGGAGTCTTTGAAAAAGTCTCCAAGGTTTGTGAGCCTAGTTGAGGTCTCCAAACATGTCGTTGGAATCATATTCCACGACTATCTTGTCGTCGCCCGAAGAAGCCTCCCCCTGATGCATGGATGTGGTGTTGCTTGGACCGGCTTCTGTAGAAGTGGTCTTGGCAACGTTCCCATGCTCTTGGGTGATGAAATGTGCTTCATACCTCTTGTCTGAGGTCTTGCGGTCATGACCCATAGACTTCATGTATAAGTCTGCCAAGTGCTTTGGAGTGCGGCAATTTCTAGTTGAATGGCTAAAACAACCACACCTGTAGCAGGTGTCTCTCTTGTTGTTGTTGTTGTTGCCATTCTTGGGTTTAGAAATGCCTTTTCCCTTGTTGAATGAACCGCGTGATTTGCGGTTCTTGCGACGCTTACTTTTGCTCGAATGGTTTCTAGAGTGGTTGTTAAAACCATCTTTACCGTTTTTTTCGATGTTAGCATGTACTTCAGGCAGAGGGGCAGGAGCGGTTCCCGTAGGACGCTGCTGTGAGTTCCATACGGAGAGCTCATGATTTTTCTCTGACTGTCGTAATGATTGAATCAATCGAGAGTAGACGGTGAAACCTTTCTCAAGGTACTGTTCAGTAAGAATCCACTGTGAAGGTAGCATTGTTGATAAGGTTTTTTCAATCTTATCAGCATCAGTGGGTTCTTTTTCACAGAACCGGAGCTTCGTGCATAGCTTGTGAACAGCGTGGTTGTACGCATCCACGGATTTGAAATCCTGGAAGCGTAAATGATTCCACTGATGTGTAGCTTCCGGAAGGACGCTAGCCCTTTGCTGTTCATAGCGTTGCTTAAGGGATTCCCAAAGCACTTGTGGATCTTTCTCATACATGTATTCAGCCTTGACATCCGGATGAAGATTGTTCCTTATAATGGATAAGGCACCAAACTTCACATAATCCGGTATTGGCGGTGCACCTGCTGGAGGTGCTGATAAACACATGAAGAGTCCACGGGTCGTTAGACCAACTTCGATGTCCATAGCCCATTGAGGGAAATTGGAACCGTCAAGAGCGAGGGTTTCAAACTCTTTGCCGGCCATTTCTCCTACAAATTTGAGATGCCAAAGTTTTGAGTATAATTTGGCATAATGAATGCAAAAGAGAATGTGGATTCAAGAAGAGCTTGAAAAAACCAACATTTATTCTCAGTGAATTTTTGGATAACTTTGAGGGCAATCACTAAGATAGAGTAGACCCTATAATTCAAAATTCAAAATTGGGTACGCACGTTGAGGATATTCACTATGTAGAACATAGCGTTGATCCCACAGTAGTATAGGAATACTACCTTGTGTATGGCCAATTTGAAATTGAATCAAGGTAATCTCTATGTTAGTGTAGGCCGATTGGATTCAAAAATTCAAATTGGGTACGTACTTTGAGGATATTCACTATGTAGAACATAGTGTTGATCCCACAGTGATATATGGGGATATCACCTTGTGTATGGCCAATTTGAATAATTGAATTTATGTGTTATCACCTAATGGAGATGAACACCATTGTCCAAAATTTTTGAGTTGGGTAAACACTTAGGGATAGTCACTATGTAGAGACATTGTGTAGATCCCACGGTGGTACTAACGTACGCACCTCGTGTATGACCAACATCAATATTTTTGGAATATGTTATGCCAAATTAGAGAATTTGTTTGCATAAGTATAGTAATGGACATGGAAATATTAGACATGGGCAATAATAAAAAAAATATTGCAAAGGAAATTTATTGAACATGACATGGAAATGACCAAACATGAGTACAAGACACATATTTACAATAACAGAGAACATCAGGGGTCCTAATGTAAAGATACAAGGACTCACAATAACTGATGAACTAGCAGTACTGAATAACAGAAAAGCACAGGGGCTAATCTAGAAAATTACTGCAGAAATTAGAAATTTAGAAAAATAATAAAGAGATAACTGGATGGTGGGCCGGAATCGAACGAATCCGGCCCACCAACGCTCCCGGTCCAGTCTGCCTGAGGGGAGAGGCGTGGCAGGCCATGGGCTGATGGCGGCCCACGATGCGCGGCCCACGATGCGCGGCCCAGCTGGCCAACAGCGCCAGCGGTCCGCGACGCCAGCGGCCCACGGCGCCAGCGGCCTGGTCGACTTGGCCCAGCTGGCCCATGACGTCGGCAGCCCGCGGATTAAAGGCCTGGAGCACCGACGGTTAGGGTTAGAGACCAAAGACCGCCGCCGCCCAGCCTTGCAACCGCCGCCGCC
Source organism: Urochloa ruziziensis (assembly GCA_015476505.1). Lineage (NCBI taxonomy): Eukaryota > Viridiplantae > Streptophyta > Magnoliopsida > Poales > Poaceae > Urochloa > Urochloa ruziziensis. The sequence goes on from CM027119.1 coordinate 50,080,524, forward strand.
GCTGCTCTAGCCGCCGCCGCCGTCGATGCGCCACCGTTTCGCCCAGATCCGCCCTCCCCCGCGCCTCCTGGACCTCCTCCCACCCCCGGTCAGGCCTCCTCCTCGTCGGAGGAGGGGAGATAGCCGTCGCCGCCGGCTATCCCGTTCGGGGTCGCGCCGTTCCCGTTGGGGACGTGGCGGTGCCCGGTGGGGATGATGCGGGGCTCGACGGCCGGAGCTGGAGGCGGAGGTGGAGGAGCGATGGGGTCGATGGGAGCCGCCCTGCTGGCCGCCGTGCTGTCGGTGTAGAACGGCGGCTCCCCTCGGCGCGCGGCCACCGTGCCTGCGGGTGCCGGGGAGCGAGCGGGGCGTGATGGCCATCGGCGAGGGGGCGCGGGAAGCTGAAGCAGTGCCGAGCCTCGACGCCGGCGCAGCGGAGGAAGGCCCGGCCTCGGCGTCATGGCGGGAGACGGTCTCATGGCGGGTGAAGTTCAGCCACCCGTACCGCGGGCAGTACGAGGAGACCACCGCTGGCAGCATCTCCGACCGAGGGTAGTCCTCGACCCTCAACACGGCAGTCCAGCCATGTTCCGCGCAGTGGCGAGGGTCGTGGATCAAGATCCGGCCGGGGACCATGCAGGAGTCGGGCGGAGGAGGCAGGTGCTGAGGAGCCTGGCCGGCGGCGCGTCGAGCAGCGGCGGCGCCCCTACCACGATGTCTGCGGCCGCCCGTGCGCATCATTGCGACACGTCGACGGCCACGACCAGCAGGGGGGCCTCCATGGCTCGGCGGGCGCGGCCAGCAGCCTGATGGCTGTTCATGATGCCTGCATTTGGTGGCGAGGAAGATGGAAAACGGATTCAAGAATCGAATCGAACAACGGTGAGTTTCTCGTTGTTGTACCTCCGATGGAGAGATTGTAGTGCCGTTCTTCTTCCCGTACTCCTTCTGGAACTTCTCGTTCTTCTGTTCGAACTGGCCTTCTTGTTCTCGAGTTGGGAGAGCAAGTGCTTGATAACGTGTTGAATGTGAAAATGGAATGGACAAATGGAGTTGCAAATGAACCAGTAGTCTTTTCATTAATCTGAGTTTTCTTATATACATGGTGAATGGGTGTGAATGAAAAGGCAACCGTCCTTTGGGAACGGTTGTAACCAGGGGGTGCCCCTTCTCGAGACAGTTGCTTCTTGGATGAGATCATCCAGTATCGTAACAGTACTGTCATGGTAGACCACCGGGCTGAAGGATGGTTGGGATGGCTTCCAGTTCCAAGGAAGGTCTCGGTCTCTCGATCTGTCTCGAGCTCCGAAGCCGCCCCCCGTCCCCCGTGCCCGCCAGCCCGTCTTCCACCCACTCCGCGGGCACGCACGACGCGGGCGCCCGTGAACTCCGATCGATGCGGTGGGCGTCTGGGCGAGGAGCGATGATGGCCGGATCACAGGATCCCCCATGCGCCTCGCGCTCCTCTGCCGCGCGGCGCTCCGCTCGGCACGTGAACCGTGGCCTGTCCATGACCATGCCACGGTTCCGCCTGTGTGTGCGGTGGAGCAAGAGCAGAGCAGGCAGGGTTCCGCCGGGCTCGCGCGCCGCTCGCTGCTGGCGCGATCCAATCAGCGTGACACACACACACCATCCCGGCCGCTGCAATCCCCGTGCGTATCGCAGGCCGATACGTGCATATGTGGTCACGGGGACGGGGTCTTCGTGTCAGGATTTTGTCGTCCGTGATGTCTTCGTTCGACTGTTCGAGCGAGAATGCCCCAGACGCCACAGGTCTGTTCATTCACCGACCGGATGCAGGCATCACTCGTCAGCGCATATCGGTCATGGGTTTGAAAGGGCCAAGGGAAAAAAAAAAGATCGGTGCGGATGGATCAGCGGGGAGGCAGGCAGGCACCGTACATACAGTAGCAAAATAAAAAGGCCGTACGAGTAGCGGCAGCAGAGCAGTGGAGCTGGAGGGATCTTAACGTGGAGGAAGGATGATCGACCATGTGCTTCCGCAGCGTCCACCTGTCAACTGACCGTTACTAGCGTGCCAACTGCCAAGGCAGCATGCTAGTACGGAGTATTTGCTTAACTGCTTAAGACTATTGCCCACTTGGTTAGCTGGGATGGTCGTTGAAGCAGAAACACAAAAATAAAAACGCATGTCAGCGGCCAAGACAAACGGAGGAAGCCTCCGGCCTGTGCGCGTGGTTAGCACCTGTGGTTATCGTCTCAGAAGCATCTCTGGGCGTTAAGCATGACCACCGCCGGAGCGGCGGAACCGAATTAAAGGGCGGCAGAGAAAGAACGGTGTCCCATGTACGTATTCTCCCTCCAAACTCGTCACTCGTCAGGTCACAGGCGATCCCGTAGCCCAGTAGGCCTTCGCTTTTCCAGGTCAACTCACGGCGGCCGCTCGCCACGGACGCGTGTCCAGCACCAGCCGCTCTGCCCCGCTGCGGTCACGGCGTTCACGCTCGGTCGCGGCAGTGCCGTGCGTCCATGGCCTCCCTCGCCGGTATGGACGGCGTACGCGCCACGTACAGAGTGTCGTGTCGTATACCTACCGTCGTACCCGTACCCGTTCTCGTGTTAATGGGGGCCGCCGGCCGTGCCGTCCGTCCGGATTGCGCTTTGCCTAGTGAATGCAACCACGACCCACGGCATGGATCGCTCGGAATTCATTGGCGCACGCCATTTTTCTTTGGGTGCATTGACATTTCTCTCGTTGTGGGCGTGTTCTTTTGGCAAAAAAAAGTTTTTACCTAGCAAATCGTGTCAATTTATTTTTTAGGTACATAACTTAATGTAAAAATATTTTTACTTTTTCATACCCTTTCACCGGATCTAGATACCCTCGTCACACACATGTACACGGTGCATTCCCGCAGCTGGGGCGTCTGCCCTGTTTCGACGGTTCAACCTCAACTCCAGAGGATGGAGCGGATGGGCGGACACGCGCCGCTGAGTTGCTTTTGTCTAGTCAGCGCTCCGCAATCGATCATGGTATTTTCTCCCCGAGCTCATGGAACATGACACCATGCCAACTTGTAAGACTACCGAGAGCACGCACTGAGAGCAAACAATTAAACTGCATTCTTAATTCCCTCGGAGTCACTTGCAGGTCGCAAAAAGAAACATAAACAGGTTGCAAGGGACAAGAGAAGAGACGAAGGGTGCTAGTTGTAACCGGTGCTATGGTACTAAATTTTGGACCGGAATGAAAATGGTACGTTTTCCCTCTCGGTAAGTGGCTACCAAATGTCCAAAATGCAACACAAGAGTAAAATGTAATGTTGCGTGACGCCGCAAGTAGTGTCAGCACATCGACAAGGCATGGCATTCTCTTCCCTGCATCAAAACTGAAAGGTATTGTTTGAAGTGATTCTGAATCTCGCGTGCCAATCAGTTCAAAATATTTCAACCACGCAAGGAGACTCAAATGTTTAGAATTATTGAATGGAAACTGTAAATGGATGATCGGTGATTATTAGTTTGAATGGACGGTGTGTGTCTCCAAAGAACACCGACGTGCCAATTCGGAATAGGGCATTGCCCCCACTAAATTCTCTTTGGAGTACAATCCCATGCAGGTTGACGTGGCAAGACTATGCTAATAAGCGCTTTAACGTACAAAAATATGTTAACGATGCTAATCAGTTTTTTTAGATATAATAAGAAATCAAAGGGACCAAAAATATGTAAAGGCCGATTTAACAAAGTTTTTAGAGCAACTTCTCAGCTAAATCGAGGGCTTATTTGGTAGAACTCCATTACTGATTCTATGAGAGAAGTGATTCTATGTGATTCTCTATGATAAATTTTATAAAGAAACAAATTCTATATGAGAAGTGGAGCTCCTTAGTTCAGTTAAGAGAATCACTTCTCACAATCAGCATAGAATTACTTCTCTTAGAAAATTGTCTGGCAGAACTTCTGAATTCGATTGAGAAGTGAAGCTGCTCTCGGGGCTCTCCCAAATGCAACCCTAGAATGAGCTTTACCAAACAGTTTATCTAAAAGAAGTGATTCTCTGAAATGAACTGTCAGGCTTGGAGTTGGAAATTTATAGTTCACTTCTCGTAGAAATTATCTTTTCTAGTTTCACATGCTAACTTTTGACGTCAATGCTAAGGGCTTCCAAAAAAAATTAGTCTGGCTCGCATCGGTAACAAACCAAATATACCTCAAATGTCCAAACACAAGAACCATGGAGGGAGCAAACAGTGGCGTACGAGTACCTAGGATTTAGAGAAGGATAGGCCCATAACAATTTTTTATATGCAATTTAATATAATTCATATAGAAACAATATATATAATTTATAAATTTTCACTTGCTAATAGGATCTTGATTACATGGTTAATGATGTTAAACCCAAAAATTTAGGTATGCCACCCTGAACGCCACTGGGAGCAACTCTGATCGGCTTACATGATCACACACACCAAGCCCACGCAGGGGCAGCAAACGGTGGGTGTGCCTCGACGCCGTTGCCACAGGTCCTTGCGTCACGCGCGCTCCCGGCACATGGACGACACCGTCTCCGAGCTGCATGTTACGGTGCCGGAGTGTTCCTTCCCCGGACGACGACGTGTGTACGTGCCTGGCACGGCCGGCGCTAATGGCGATCTGGGGGCGAGAAAACAACAATAAACTCGATCAGCATGATCCCCTAGTCATCCGCGTGCTCTGCATCCTGATTCGCTGCAACTTCCATCCTGCTTCCTGGATTCCGATGTGTAGTTTACTGCCTCCGTCAGAGCGAAGTGCTTCCGTACACACGGACAGGGTCGTGTAGAAAAATCCGGGGCGTAAGAATCTCTCACCAGATAGGTCCATTTTATTTTGTTTTTGTTTGTTTTGTTTGCAACGGCTACACATCCTAACAGCTGAACTGAACAGAGGAATTGTTAAGACGAGATTGCTCCTTTTTCAGTACTACAGTACAGTACTCCACTACTTCTCAAACAGTTGAACCTGACGGACGTTTTCCTTCGCTCAGCGTTAACAAGCACCGCCAGACCTTTCGACAGGGACAGACATGGGGATGCATCAGTCCGCGGCACGGCACTGTTTGTGACCACCGGCCTCCCGTTTCCGGTGCTAAACCGCCAACCAAGTCACCTCCATGCCGAGAACCGAGCTAGGCTCGGGTGGCTAGCGCAGCCAGGTGTGCTCGCTACCGGCGCAAAACTCGCGTCTCTCACCGGGGTTTATTCCCATAATAAATCTACAGCCTCTCACGCGTGACGCCACAAAGGGATTGCGACGCGCCCGTCGCCTACGGAGTCTAGGAGGATTCCGGTGATCTCCAGAAGGACGCGGTCTTCGGTTCTGAGTGTAGTTGTAGGGCTGTTTGTACCGTATAGTGTGTGTGAGTGCGGTGTGCGTGTGTAGGGTGTGTGTGCATGTACGTGTATGAGCAGATACTACAGCTGTACCCAGACGAGAGGCGTCAAAAAAAAAAAAAGTCACCTCCATGCCCTTGATACATTAGCGATGTACTGTATGCATGATGAGGATGGGGATTTTGGAACCACATGGTTAATCATGTGAAAATATATCGACCGTGGTCCAACTGTCCAAGTACCAAACTTGTGTGGGAGAGACGAAGGGCGAGGTAGATGCGCAAATGAAAGGCAATCCATGGAGATACATGTTTAGTACCACAAGACTAGGAGGAGATGAGACGATTGCGGGGCTTACCATCTTTTCAGCAGCGGTTAATCATCGCTTTCTCGCCGAGCCTACGAAAAATGTGAGCCATCAACACATCATCTCACAGCGGGAAACGCGACAAGTCGTGGGGAGGCCATCGCGTCAGCAAGTGAGGGCCGGACGAATCTTTCTTTCGCCGGGTGGGGGTGATTCATGGCAGTGGCACGTACTGTTCCGTGAAAAGACACACGATCCTCGTCAGGAAAAGCGATAGGATACCGCCGCACCGCAGAACAGAGCGTAGCGAAGGCCCGTTGCCGGAGATTGATTCTCTCATGTTCTCGTTCTTGTAAGCCGTCGCGTTGGCGTTGTACTCGAACCCCGATAGAGTGAAGTTTTTGCTAGCAGGCGCCCCTAGTTTTTCCCTCCTGCATTGGGAGGATTTTCACGTTAAATCCCGTGTCCTTTATAGTTTTGATCATTTACTTTCATCGGTTATTCGTTGTCGCTTATAACACGGCGAAGTGGCGGCCGGAGGTGAGGGATTGCCATGACCGGCAGACGAGGCGGAGGCGGAAGAGCGCGGAGGCCTGGGAACCTCCGACGCCATCGCGGGGCAGGAAGACGTAGATTGATTTGCAGGGGTCGTGAATTCGTGATCATGCATTGATTTGATGTATTTAAGGGGACGCCTGCTGGGTGGATTAATTGGGTGCCAAGTCGAGCCGCAATTCGTCGTGCAGTCAGGTTCTGATCAGCTTGAACTGGTGGTAAGCTAGTACGGAGTGCGGACTCATCGGAGGCTCGCCGCTCGCCTCATCACGATATCAATCCCATCTCTTCTCTTCAATCTACAAGCTACTTTGCGAAATTTTCGTATGAGAACGAAGAATATGTATTTGCTACGCCGTGGTCCAGCTAACCAGGTGCAAGAGAGCTACTCACGTTCTTTTTGGCTGCTGATGTATGTGCTCGCTCGTGCTTCAAATTTAAACATGGCCTCAAATATTTTTCTTCAGTGGTTCTTTCATTATTAGTGTACTTTTGGAGGCCTGATAGGTCGCTAAATAGTTTACGCCGCGTTGCTACATAATTATCCGCCAGTCCTTTCATGATCAAATCAAGTATACGTCCCAGCAAGGCGTCCTTTGTTTGCTTCCCCTGACAATCTGACAGAAATTTCGGTGGCTCAAACACGCACACTCTCTCTTAGAGTCGCTTGGCCCATTTCATCGGCCTGGCCCAAAACATGCGAAGCTGTACCATCGAGCCCAATATCGTCGTTTCTTTTCTGGGCTGCGCCGACGGGCCACCCAGCTCGTCTCTCGTTCGTCCACTAGCGGTGACTTCGATCAGTCAGTTCCGAAAATTTGCTGGCTCAGCCTTTTAGATGTGCTCATACAGGGTTGTATCTGTGTATTTGTAGAGACGAATGTGCGTGCGTGTTTATGACCGTCTGTGTGATTCTGGAAGAAAAAATGAAGAGCTGACCTTTCCTTGATTATCAAAAAGGAAAAAAGGAGAGACCTTTCCAACTTAGCCACGAATCTTTGAGTGGGTGCCGGCCTTCTTGTTGGCTTGGTGCAGCGCCGGCAGACATGTCCAAAACGAAAGAGCATCACAAGCAGATGGAGGCGGCGACGGCGACGGCCGCAGCAGAAGCGGCGGCGGATAAGCGACATGCGACCCTCGTGGCCGTTGGCGACGGGTGACCGCATGCGCCGCCACAAGTATCGCCCATTCATATGCACGCGTGACGCCGACGCGCCACCGTCGCCGTAGCAGCAGTGCCCATCAGCTCGAAAATTCACCGCCCGTGGCCAAAAGCAAAGCGGAGGTCGCTGTTAGAGCCGCCCCTTGAGAACCACCGGCGCAACGGAAAAAATGCATGCGTAGGGTGCGGGGGTAATAAATCGCGTGCACAAGCGCACTAGGAAAGAAGAGGTAAAAGGGAGGAAGATCTTACTTATATATACATTCTGTTTCAGTGATTCAGTCATCACACTGATCGTCTGATCAAGGTGGCCACTGCAGAAGGGCAGATGCCCATATCTCACACCAGTACATTACAGTACTACATCACTGCTAGCTTTCTTCATTTTTTTTTCTGCTTCCTAATTAACTACTATCTACTATATACTATAGTTTTTCCTCTCTTTTTTTCAGAGATTGGCTAAGACTTAAAAAGACTTGAGGAAATGCTGGGGAGATTAGATAGGAAGCCATAGGGTGTCCGAGCAGCTTCTCATGTTCCAAGCCCCAGCAGTTCCTCTAGCCCTCTCTCTTGCCGAAGAGATCGATTGATAACTAAAAGGAGCAAAACCCAAGAAGAAATTAAGGCAAAACAAGCTAAGAGTACGCTTTTTTGACCCCGCCGTGTCATCCGATGATCTCGTCCGGAACTGCCATGAACCTCGTCCGCTTCTGCAACAAACAAGGTAAATTTCATCAGACTGAGAATAACAGTAAGAGACAAACAGATGCATGGCTGAAAACGGTATGCAGTAATGTAAACAGGCGCATAGAAGGCATCGCTGAATCTGGCAAAGTCGGAAACGATGGGGATGGGTCGTTGGAGGAGGGCCTTGAGCCCTTGACAAATGAGCGAGCGGTTTTTCCCTTGAAAGGAACGCATCGTGAACCAAACCACTTTGGACAATTGGACTATCGTATACTCTCTGTCCTCTCTCCTCTTTGTACTACTACCAGGAAAAGCAAAGTTATGGGTTCGTGATTGTGTCCTCAGCCGCCAGTCGCCTAGTCCGGACTAATACCGACTTGGGCGACGTCGGGATCAGGAGATAGTAAAAGATACAAGGACGTATACTGTTCCTCCAAGCTTGTTTACCACAACTTGACCAAATCACTTCGTTACTCCCACCAACTCTTGGCAAATAGTGCACGTGCTGCTCTAACCACTGGCAGTATTTTTTTTTCACAGCAGCTCATTTTCTGTCCATGCCACTACCTCATCATGGTAATAAAATTCGAGACAGACGTGTCTCGAATGATTTTGTCATGCACAATCTTTTATTGAGAAACATATAACCCGAAGACTGAATACTATTTAGTTTTTGAAGAAGAAGACTACTGAAGAATATTTAGTTTCTGATGAGGGTGATCAAGAAGAAGCAGCAGAAGACGACTGAAGAATAGCATGATGGCATGCCTACGTCTGTAAAACGTCATTAAGGATTATTAGCAAACCACCGATCAGCTAGCCGTCCTTGGGAGCCAGGTCAACCCTCACCAATCGATTTTTTTTTTTTTAAAAAAAGGGTTTTCGATCCTATTCCCTCAACAGTACGCGCATGCACGGGCCCATGTACCGGTCGCCGCGGGCCGTGGTACATCGCGCGCGTGGTTAGTCTACCTGACACGGAATCTTAAGCACATGCACGGCCGCTGAGCCGGACGCGTGCGCGCTCAGCCTCATGCCCCTCATGTGACGTGGAGCCATTAGCAAGCTACTACCGCTCGGGAGGCTCTGTCCTGTGCTGGATTTGTTAAGGGAGACAGGACCACTGGCAAGTGAGCACCTAAAGCCAGAACCAATCTCAGACTGCGCTTTTATTTTTCTTCTGCAGCAAGGGGATACTTTTTTTTTCGAAGGAGCAAGGGGATACTTAACTGAGACTGACTTGACCTGACCTGCTTCTTTAGTTAATGTGGCCTTTTGTTTGTCGGCCTACGGTCATAGAGAGAGAGGAAGAGATCGAACCACTGTAGCACCAAATGCACGGTTTAGCTCTTGATGCGGTATCTTAATTCCGATCCATCACATGCCCGGCCAGAAACGCACCATATGCGCTGCGAGACGTATAATTAGGAATACTACTAGGTTATTACTAGATCGCAAAGATACAAAATAGAACAGGTGTGAGATGCCGCTGCTGCGTGCGCTCTCGTTGGCTGTTCCCCCAGCGTCGCCTCGCGCCAACCTCCCCTCCTAGCCTCTCTCCCTCCTACAGTCCTACTCCCTACGTTTCTAAATATAAGTCATTCTAACTTTTTTAGAGAGTCAAACTTTCTCAACTTTGACCAAATTTATACAATAAAATACTAACATTTATGATATCAAATAAGTATCATTAGATTTTCCATTAGATATATTTTTATAGTATAGCTATTCGGTATCATAAATCTTTGAATTCATCTCTATAGTTTTGGTCAAAGATAAAATAGTTTGACTCTTCAAGAAAGCCCGTGTTTAGTTTCCACCCAAAATTTTTTCACCCATCACATCAAAGGAGAATCTTAGATGCATGAAGTATTAAATGTAGACGAAAAAAGTGAAAAGTTATATGGATAGACTGTAAATCACGAGACGAATCTAATGAGTCTACTTGATCCAGGATTTGTAACAGTAATGCTACAGTAACCATCCGCTAATTATGAATTAATTAGCATCGTTAGATTTGTCTCGAGATTTTCACCATATCCATATAACTTTTCGTTTTTTTACATTTACTACTTTTAAATCGGTGAAAATATTTCGTGAACTAAACAAGGCACGACTTATATTTAGGAACGCACTACATCATGCGCGGAAGGAAGGTTCGACCCGGCCAGTTCGCTGCCACGCGCGGACACACCACGTGACGGCGGGGAGCGATGGCGATGCGGATCGAGCGCACTGCGGCGCATGCCGGGCCGTGGCGCGCAAGGTGCCGCGCGCCCACGTACGGAGCAAGGCAAGAGGCTGAGTGGTGTGGGAGCGAGCGCCGCCACACACGGCCACGCACACGTCTCCCCGAGGCCCCAAAAAGGCGTGGGCGCGCGCGCTCGAGCGCGGGAGGTTGCCACGGATCGGATCAAAGATGCTGCCATGATCACCCGCCCACGGATCCGGATCAGTCCTCTAGCGCGCTCCTCCTCCGGGGACAAAATATCTGGCCTCTCGCGCGCATCTCGTATGTTCTTCGTTCACGGCCTGTGCATTTGGGCTCTAGGATGATGATTCGTTTGCATCAATCAGAGGAGTCACACGAACGGGAGCTAAAGCTGCAAGATTACGCCGGCCGATTGTCGTCTTCCTAGCTAACAAGCCCCTAGTACCGAACCCACGAGAAAGAGTGCATGCTAGGATGTATGTATGCGCTACTGTGCTTTAGTGTTTGTTTCTCGTGGTAAATAGTACTACCTCCATATCGAAATATTTATCGCCATTGACTTTTCGCAACGTATTGAAATATTTGTCGCCATTGACTTTTTTTTTTGCAACGTTTGACCATTCATCTTATTCAAATAATTATACAAATATTTTTTATTTTATTTATAACCTACTTTATCATCAAATGAATTTTAAGTTTGGCTTGTCTTTTCGTATATTTACAATAATTTTTTGAATAAGAGGAATGGTTAAAGTTTGAAAAAAAAGTCTAACGACAACAAGATTCCGATACGGAGGGAGTACATGGGTTTCACGATTGTGATGTGCGAGCCTTGCATGTTTGGACCCTTTTTTGCTTCGTGTCTAATAGTACAAGGGAAAAAAAGTTGTGTGCCTTAAGATTTGTGCAATTTTTCGATAGTGATGGGGTGGTTTGGACCCTTACTACTGTAACTATAATCACCTTTTTGCTAGCAGCCTATACTAGAGCGGATATTACATCCTTAATCGGCCTTGTTTAACGCTAGAAAGAACTCGGAGGAGTAGTTGCGGGGCATGATGCTATGCTACAAGTAGCGCCTAGTCTAGTACTACTGTTACCACGAACTGTGGGAAAAGGATGCGACGACGACGTAACAAACACAAACAGGCGCCCGGGGGGATTTAATTGAGGAAAGCGAAATGACGGCCGGCGGCTCACCTCTCTCTTCAAGGCCGGCGTCGTCGTCGTCAAGCAGCTCCGTCCGGACAGCGCCGAGCGCGCCGGCGGCGGCGGCGCGGCGCCCTGCTGGTCCCTGGCGACGCACAGCTTCATGATCCGCTCGGCGGCCTCCGCGGGGTCCCTGCTCTCCTTCATCAGCCGCGCCACCTCCGCCTTGGGCAGCCGCATCCGCAGCCGCACCGCGCCGTCCTCGCCCACCTCCACCGACGACGGCGGCGGCTTCGCGTTCGGCGACGCCGCCGCAGCGCCGGCGGCCACGGCGAGGCGCGCGGCGGACGACGGCAAGATGGAGGCCACGTCCGACACGGTGCGCCGCGACAGCATCAGGCTCTCGAGCCGCTCCCGCGCGCCCACGTGAAGCGCGCCCGACCACGTCTTCCGCGGCGCGCGCGGGTCGTCGTCGCCGATGCCGGCACCGGCGGAGCCGATGCCGCCGCGGGGGATCTGGACGAGGAAGTAGAGCTTCCCGGGCTTGAGGGGCGCGTCGCGGTCGAGGGGGCGGGCGCGGACGCCGAGGCGGCGGACCTCGTCGGACTCGAGGATCTGGTGCCCCGGGTGGCCGCGCAGCGCGGCGCCCGCCGCCGCGGGGGTCTTGTACCGGAACGTGGCGCCGTCCACCGTCATCACCTTCGCCGCGCGCCGGCGGCCGGCGAGAGCGTTGCCCATGGCTGGCGCGGCGCGCGAGGGGCAGAGGCGCAGAGCCTTGTTTGCTTCTTCGGAGAGAGGGGGTGGGGCGCGCGCGCGTGCGCGGGTGGTGGTAGCGAGGAGCTTTGTGGGGTTGTGGTTAACGTACGTGAGATGTGAGGTCGGAGTTGGAGTGAGGGAGGTTATAAAGGTTGTCTCGGGTGCGCTTGGAGTTGGAGCGTCTCGGGTTTGGTATTGGTGTCAACAAAATCTCCAAAATGGTGTACTGTTTGTCACCGTGGGACGCAAAAAGGATTCGCAAACGTCAGTGTCTCTGTGACTCTGTGTGGGTTAAAGTTGAACTATTTGAGGCTCGTGCCAAATTGGCAAATTTCAATGCTCTGCTTGCCGAAAGTAGTTTTTGGATAGTAACAGTGGTCGACAAAACTCGAAATGCTGTTACTTTTTAGTATTTGCTAATAAAAGCCTGCAAATTGGTACAATTGCTGCAATCAGTAACAACCGTTACTTCTTTCTTAAATGGATGACAAGTTATGGGCTTATGGCACTAACGCACATCCATTTTAACAGTAGCAAAATTAAATGTTCTCTCATGCAGGCACACTACTCTATTCTAGCATATTACTGAAACCGCCGATATTCCGTCGCGGCGAGCGTGTTGCGCCGGCGAGCCGCGCCCCTCGATCCGCCGCGGCGAGCCAACGAGCGTCCCCGACGGTGCGTGGTGGCGCTGCTCCGCCCACCTGGTGGCGCGCGACGAGGAGCGGTGGTGCCTGGCCGACGAGATGGTAGGTTTTTTTTCTTTTTTTTTTCAAAATGTTTCTCAAAGTTTTCTAAATTCTTTTCTTGCAAATTTTTTCTCACAAACTTTTCTAAATCTTTTCTGAAACTCTTTTGAAAAAAGCCTTTTGAAAGTATTTCTCATCTATTTTTCCTGAAAAAGTTTTAACCGCGCGCGTACGGAAGCAACCGTACGGGCGCGCGTAAATTAGCTACGCCCTAGACTTTAGTATTCTTTTGTTTACATATATACTATCAAGCACGAAATAAGAATAGCTCGGATAAGTCGGTTGACCGCCTACACTTTGATTTACCCCCATCAAAGTTAGTATGTTTAAAATTTAAATATATTCCGAAATACTTGGTGCTTCAGTATTGCTCCGTGGTGGGCCCAAATGTCACCTAGACGGGTCATACCATACATACCCAGTGATGCAAATTTCGCGCAAATACCGGTTCTCCCGCGCGTATCTTCGCGCTTGTGCTGGTAAGCGCGTGCGTGACCCTCTCTGTAGTCAGTCCTCTGCTTGTGCACAATACTACCGGTCTTTGGCTCCGACCATTTCTTTCTCCAGGTTTTCAGCAAGAGATGCACAGTTGCCCCTGACCGGTTAACCACACGATGAAGACTGAAGTTGATGTTTACTGCTACTACTGCAGATGTCATGGATACTAGGACCATTTTAAAGCTGGCGTGTCTTAATTTCCTCTGGGTTTCTTCGTTAACAAGGTGTTCGGTAGCCCCATATGTTTGGAAATTATTTTTTAGGTCCTTAATTTTGATGCTTATTTAGGTGTGGCCATTTCCTTTATCAAATTATGGGAGCACGCCATTTGCTACAAGGAAAAAACGTGACAAAGATGCTTAAAGTCTTTTAGGAAATTGGTATCAAATAGTTTATGCACGAGACCGCTTGTCAGTTTGATCTTGCGTTGTCGATAAATAGAAGAGAGACATTGGTATGAGAACGTTCCAAGTACATACTGCATTGAACATTGATGTTTTCTTACCAGTCTACTAGGCTGACTTCACATTTGGTAAGCACCTACCACTAGGAACATGAGACTGGTCGTCGTCCGGTATGTGATCAAGCCAATTGTTCATGCATGAGTGCATGACCGTGTCAAGGTAATGTTTGATTCATGGACATGTGCGTCTCGATAGATCGATTAACATCTGGTAATGCTTCTAAGCTCCCTATGTTCCTCACCAACCTTTTTCTTCCCTATTTAGTAATTTTATCTGACTTCTTGGAGGATTAATATGACCGCCTAGTAACATCCAGTTTTTTTTTCAGACAAATAATAATCAGGTTGTTTTTGTAGGCAGATAATAATAATCCAGTCTAAGCTCCCTATGTTCCTCACCAACCTTTTTCTTCCCTATTTAGTAACCAGGTTGTGTTTTTTCAGACAAATAATAATCCGGGTCCATAATCAGGTTGTGTTTGTAGGCAGATAAATAATAATTTTTTTTCAAAAAAATGTAGACACGTGAATTAGTGCTACCGTGGTCGTTGTGTATGTACTGGAGCTCTGGAAGTCTGAATGATGGTGCCTTGGACCCGTGTGTACACAAATGAAATCGCCAATTGTGTTTTCTTGTCCCTTTTGTCGCTCTTTTTTTCTTTTTTGCTTTTAGTGCTTGGGCTCCCAATTTCACCTTGGCCCTGTTTAGATGGAACACAGAATTTTTTTCGAGTACGTCGGGCACACATTTAAAGTATTAAATATAGACTGATTACAAAACTAATTACAGATTCTGTCAGTAAATCGCAAGACGAACCTAATGAGTCTAATTAATCCGTCATTAGCACATGTTTACTGTAGCAATTTATTGTCTAATCATGACCTAACTAGGCTCATTAGATTCTTCTCGCGAAGTACACTCCATCCATATAATGGGTTATTTTTTTCGACTACATTTAATATGACATGCATGTGAGGGAACGTACTCGAAAAAAATTTCGCGAAACATCTAAACAGGGCCCTTTTTTCGCACCACAAGTGACCTTCCAGAATGATTTGTTTAATTGCCACACGAAGATCGGGATTGGGCACCTGACCACTACAACGGCCATCGTCTACCACCCTTTACAATCATGGTACTCTGCGTGATCAACATTAGCAAATCGAAAAACCACACAAAAATAAATAATAAACATATGCAGTGCCGGTTGCATGGTCAAAGAAAAGTTGGGATAGATTAGCCGAGGAAAGGGAGGCAAAGCCGGATTTGAAGCACGGTGGCGCATGATTTCAGGGGATTTTGCCGGTGCAATGCACCACTAGCGAAGGAACCGGCCCTGCAACTTGGATTATTACAACGTTGACACCCACGCCGAGCGTAACGTGCATTTGCGGTAACAGTTATCTGGACAGACAGCAACGTTCACAGCCTGTGCGCTGAGCCGCTGACCGCCGTAGCATTAGGTTTGACCTCTGCAAATGAGGAGAGATTATTAGCCAGTCTAATCCTGTCGATGTCTTTCCGCATTTGCAGGGAAGCTCAAACCTGATTCATTTTCAGGTTTGGAATGGAAAGAAGAGGACGACGCGTCTGCCTTGTATTTATACCTGTTTCTTTCTGACGTCCGTTGGTCAGATTTTAAGTAGAGTACATACCAATCTCCGAAATGGAACGGACATGCACTTGTGGCTCACAATTTTTCAAGATTAGCACTACCTCCCAGTGTCTGAATTTATTTTCCTTCTGAAACTTTCTGGATTTTCTTTTTCGACTAAGATGTCGGGTACAAATTTGAAGTATTAAATATAGACTAATTACAGATTCTGTCACTAAATCGCAAGACGAACCTAATGAGTCTAGTTAATCCGACATTAGCACATATTTACTGTAGCAATTTATTGCCTAATCACGACCTAACTAGGCTCATTAGATTCGTCTCGCGAAGCACACTCCATCCATATAATGGGTTATTTTTTTTGACTACATTTAATATGCTATGTATATGAGGGAACATACTTGAAAAAAATTTCGCGAAACATCTAAACAGGGCCCGGGTGTCTTGTAGTAGCATATACTACACATAGCTTCCAAATCTAAGCGACCAGGTTTCGATGGTTGCTTAGCCCTGCTGACGAGGCAGACAGAGCCCAGGAGTCACGGGAGCGCGAGCCCGTGATGGCCGTACGTCCATGTCCACGAGCAGCAACACCACCTTGCTGTCCATTTTCTTCCCTGCAAATTGTTGTCAGTATTTGCATCAACCCGTTAAAACAGGGCCCCTTCAGAGGAAAAAGAAACATGGAATTGGCCAGGCCAGCGCCAACTCTGCCTTGGACGCTTGCATTGCATGCGCGGCATCTGGTTTGTAGCGATGATTGCCGGATTAGTTTACTGGCCTTCAGTGTTGAGGTCAGGCGAGTAGGCGACACACCAGCGATCGCCATTTGCTTCTGCTAGTTTACAATCTGTCAGGATTATGGAATCAGGTAGCAGGTTCTGTCAGGGTTTGGGAGTTCAGTAGGAGCGTTGTTTCTCCTCCTTCCTTTTTCCATTTGTTTTGCCTCTTGGTTTAGAGCTGCTAGTTTACAATCTGTCAGGATTATGGAATCAGGGAGCAGGTTTTGTCAGGGTTTGGGAGTTCAGTAGGAGCGTTATTTCTCTTCTTCCCCCCCCCCCCCCCCCCCCCTTTTCATTTCCCCCTCTTGGTTTAGGAGCTGCTACAGTATACGACTAGCTATGCCCTATGCCTGTCGGAGTAGACCTAAGCATTTTGCGCAAGCGTTGGGGGAAGAATGACCGCGAATACACTGTTATGCTCTGGTCCTGCGAATTTTGCACAATTTTTGGTCGCCATTTGCTGAATTGCTGATCCTGTTTTTGTGAAATTGTTCCCAGTCTTTTTCCAGTCGGAACATTGCTGTAGGCGTTTGAACCTAATTTTTTAGGTCGTCTTATACCAACTCTACCGCGTTGTTGAACTCCATTTCGATCAACAGAGGCATAAGTTTCAACGCACTTGCCATGATTTAGTGTACAACAGACTCAATGCGGTAGTAGTAGTGTGGACAGTAGAAGGTCAAGAGGTACATCTGCATATTGTAATGATTGGAAGAGCTCTCTTGAAGCAAAAGCTAAACTGCATGCACAGTCAACTCAAGGGAATTAGGGGACATGCATATTGCCTTCTCCTTCGGACTAAAAACAGCTTGTGTGAATTCAAATCTTCTGCCAGATTCTCAAGTTTGGGAGCCGCCTCCATACTTTTGCTTCAGTATTCAGCTACTGCAGTCATAGGAAATGTGGCACTTGATCTTTAAATTTAACCATCCCTGCTCTTCAGCTCGTTTAGCGTCTAGATTCGTAGCACAGATCAGTTTGGCCAATTGGTTAATGTTTGACCTGCCATTTTCTTTCCAGACAGAAAGCTTTATTGCCAATCGCCATCTTCAGCCTCAGCATCAGGCCTTTGGGCTTTGCGATATCATATCCTATAGAACTATAGAAGTTCCACGTAACATCCACTGTACGTGCGATTGATGAGGCTCCAACAGTGCCCGTTATCCACGCAACCAGTTTTTATTTAATCTTATTATCTTATTAAAACAGAAGCAAAAGAAGCCACCAGATTCACCGAGAGGGCCTATAAAATCTCACGTTAATCTAAAAAGGAGAAGAACCTCCACCGTTGAATTTTATGAACATCCGACGGTTAAGAGCAATCTAAAGAGTCCACATCATATACGACAACTTTATAAAAATGACTAATAGATATATTTATATAAATTTAGAATTTAAAAAGAAATCTAATTTCCTAATCTAACCCTATACGGTCATCCCACCCCACGTTACTAATTCAAAATAAAAAACTAATTCCTTAATCTACTATACTAAATAGCAAATTTCAGAATTAAAAATATAAATAAATACCTAATTTAGGAAATAAGAAAATAAAATAGCATTTGAATAGTGCAGGCCGAATAGGATGAGTATTCGGATTTTTTTAAATAGAGGAATTGGCCTTGACCAACTAGATGTTGAATACAGTTTATAGTTAACTAAAATTACAGGAATAGAAACTAAAAATATGATGTCCATGCACCACGAGAAATTAAAGCCATGTTTTCAAGTCGCAGTTGAGAAAGATATACATGCACCATATATGGAAGAAGATTGTAAAGTCCTTTTCCTTAAGTTGCGTAAACCAAATGACTAAACATAATTATAAAATTATAGCATTTTCAAAATTCCTATTATTTTATCCATTTGGAAAAATAAAAAAAGATACAGCATAAGGAAGATTCATATGACGAGACAACAGGACGACCAGATGAATGGCAGAATTAAGTCGTACACTATAAGAAATAATGATACGAGACACACTGCAGTGGTGGCCCAATCAAAATAGTAAGATAAGAAGACCGGGGGCATCCCATATACCTGATCATGGGCCACCCGACCTGACAAACCCGACCCTACCCGCCCGAAAAATACCCGATCTGACCCATCACGGGTCGGGTGTGGGCCAAAATATTTGACCTGAAACTAAAAAAAAACCGAATTCAACCCGAAAATAACACATAAAACCGTAGGCCAACCCGATCCAACCCGAACCCGATCTGACCATATGACGGGTCAAATGCATGCCAAGAATTTTGACCTGACAACCCGACATGACCCGACCCGAACCATGATCAGGTCTAATTTCATGATCAGATATCTAGCTCAACAGCTAGATGAGAGCGTGATCAAAAGCAGCCCATTAGCCCACTCTAAGTGACTGCCTCGCTAGCGCTAGATGCAAGCATCCCGAAGTCCAAGATGGTATTCATGTAGCAGTTAACATAAGTTTGTAGCTTACAAGCGATTAGAGAAAATTAGTGTTCATTGAATCGTGGTGTGCAACGGGGAATTGGGATCAAGGAGACCGATTGCGCCTTGGATATCTACTTTGCCATTGGTCCCAGGAAAGATAAGTAGAATATATGTGAGAAATTGAAAGGAGCATATGAATCACCTAATAGAAGGTACACATACTTAACATGTGGGTGAACAGACGAGGCACTGTTGCAATGCCGATGAGATGGAAAAAAGAAAGGCCATGAGAAGAGAGGGACAAAGAGGGGGTGGAGGAGGAGGGAGAAAGAGAAATACATTTTTCATGACACAATGCATCAATGTATTTCCTATTATTTTCTAAATAATTTTGAATTAAAGGATTTTTTGTAAAAGTGTAGAAATAATAATGACTCAATAAGCAATGGCACTATACAAAATTAGAGGTCCCTATTTAGTCGAAACAAGCAATAGAATTAAGTAAATTAGCATTTTGATTTTTATGGCTGTAAAACTATAACAATTAGATAAGACTCTATGTCAGATAAAAATTGATAAACACTTTAGTTTTTTAGAAAAAATAAAATAACTTGGTCTCTCTACATATTAGGAAGAAAAAATACCAAAAAAGAGTGATATAAAATCTAATTCATCATAACTTAGTCATATATTTAAAATATAAAAATAGGAATCAATATTACATAGTATGGGAAAATGTATGAGGCACTAGCGATGAAAGGAGAAATCTACGGGAATCCTAATCTTTAATTTTTGGTAGAAATTAACTATAAAAGATAAAAATTTCAAACCTTACTAAACTCCTTGATAGAATTTGCAATACAAGATATAAAAATTATGTTACTTTTAGTAAACATGAAAAGAGAATTGCTACATATGGTATTCCCTTTTGTGTTATTAATTAATGTCCTATGCTAGAAAATTTATGATTAAAAATGATGAGACCTTGATCTAGGCCATTTGGATGGTGATGATAACAATGCCAATGATTAGTACATGCATAAATTTTTAATTAAAAAAGTATTTAATCAAGAAAGAAAACATAATGCATCATTGGACATATTCAAACCTCATTAATCTTATTTTTAAAACCAAAGAATAATTTATCATTGCAACTAAAACTGTTTAATGAAAATTCACATTACAAATATAAATATATTACTTTTAATAAATAGCAAAAGCAATATTTTTGCAATGTTATTTCCTTTTATAATGAATTTATATTCTGTGCGAGAATGATGGTACAAAAGATGGTACCTTTACTAAGCTATTTGAACAAAATAATAACATTAGAATAACAAGTAAATTAGAACAAGTAAATAAATTAAATTATTAACATTTAACAAGTAAAACGCTAGCTACCCGCGCAGTTACTAAGCTATTTGAACAAAATAATAACATTAGAATAACAAGTAATTAGAACAAGTAAATAAATTAAATTATTAACATTTAACATGTAAAACGCTAGCTACCCGCGCAAACTGTGCGGGCCATCTTACTAGTTACCTATAAAAAAAAGGAGTATGCCCTAAATTTGTGCACAAAAATAAAAGCCGGGGTGCCGTGCAGACTGCAGACATGCAGTCTTGCACACGGCTGAAGCAAACGGATCCGGCACTGTTCCACGGTCGCATCTCCGCGATGATCATCTCCGCGGCGAGCTTAGAAAATAGTTCTGGCTCTAGACTAATTATGTTATAGGGGCAGGTACGTAGGCCAGTCGAAGTTGGTAATCGCAATTAGTCGCTGCTAATCCCCTTTTTATGGGCCGGGGATTAGTAAATGTGCAGCTTGACGGGAACGAACTGGCCTCTCTCGCACTAATCAGCTATACCTAACCAGAGCCGGTACACTTCATGACTCCAATTCTAACTAACTTTAATCGCTCGCACGCAGTAATCAATCTTCGCTTGCTAATCACCCTGGCCGGGGATCGATCGGATCGGCCCAGCCGACAGCGTCTCGCGTTTTCTGCGAACTGGCAACGAAGTCTAACCCCCTGCAGTGCTGCGGCTCGCCTAACACAAACACTCCCGCGATCTTGGTCGTCTCCTGAGACATTCTGGTGCGCTGATTCAGTTAACAATTGTTGCTAATTAATATAACTGGTGGCCGAGAGGGAATGATGCGGGACAGAAGAGAACAGTTGCAGAAGATGATTAGCAATTCTTTCTTGTTTTATTTTCTGCCGAGAGTGCGACATCAGGTAGACAATTTCCTAGTTAATGCAGAGCCAACAAACATTGCATGACTGTCGACTCGATCTTATCAGGACACAGCAGGACACTAGAAAGTGAAGAAGGCTGCGGCACGCACCTAGCAGCAGCTGCAAACCAACCACTTTTGACTAGATACGGTAGGTAGTGTTTGATCGCTTATATTCTTCTCCTCACGAGCTGTTAACTTAGTCCTGTCTTTTTGGGGGTCCGGCATATACGTATGATTGTATGAATTGTGATGAGCAGTTTGTTTTCCTCTGTTCCAAATTATAAGTGGCTGCTCTGGGTTGTTAATCTGCGAATCTCTGTCAGAGGCAAACAATGGTGGTCTAGCTATTTGCTTTGTGGAAAGAGCAAAAGAAAGGCTGTTTTTAAGATGCACAAATAAAAAAGAAAAAAGGGGCAGTTTTGATGGCTTATCATTAGCAGTACACTGTAGGGCGATGGCGGCGTTTTTTTGTCAACAGGATGACGCATCTCTGCTGCTCCCTTTTCCTGCATTTCCAAGTCACAGGGGCCGGATCTTAGTTAGTTTCCATGGTGGATTGATGCGTAGACAAATATGAATTACGTAGTAGGAGTTCCGGCCATCTCATCTGGTATGGATCGTTGTCGTCGAACCCAGAATAGTCCACCGAGCACAGCATGTGAGCTAACGACTACAACAACACCCATTCACCAGTTGCGATAACCTTCGGAGTAGTTGGTCAGTTTAGGTTGTTCTCGTTCGCAACTAGTGAATGGATGCTGCTTGCTACTAGATATTGTAGCACATTGCATGGAGATTGAAACATGGAGTGAAGTTCACCCATTCACCAGTTGCGATAACCTTCGGAGTAGTTGCTATGATGGGTTAACTGATCTAGAAGAGCTCCACGAGGTCTACAGTGCTCCATACCACCGTAGAAGAACTCATCTTCATTTATGCTTCACTATGAAGAGATGCTCGTTTATTTGTAAAAGTGATATCGTTTTAGCAAGGCAAGAAAAAGAAAGAGAAAAAATGTACTAAAATGACGTGTACTTTGAAACAATTTGGATAAGGCTAAAATTAAACTACAACTATTTTAAAAAATCAAAGTGAGTATTTGAATTTTATTAAACAAAATTGAGATGCTTAATTGTGCCTGATAGGGGCACGTGCTGTGCGGGGTCCCCCAAGCTATCCACTCAATTTCGAGTTTAGGACTCGGTATGCTCATCTTTCCATATAACTAAATTCTGAATGAGAATAACCTGTTCTTAATTACTTGGCGCGCCGCGTGCGTTGGGCATTATTAAAGCTTGTATTTGCGCTAAGCAAGTGCAAAACCTCCAATCTGTTTGGATTATTATATGGTACTTCTTCTGTTTTAAATTATAAGTCGTTTTGGTTTTTTCTAGATTCATATATTTTGCTACGAATCTATACATAACATTTATCTAGGTGCATAGCAGATATTATGAACCTAATAAAACAAAACGACCTATAATTTGGAACGGACGAAGATTAAACCATGTAGTACTAGGTCATGGGGATGCACGTGCGTAGCTAGATTTCTTGCAGCTGCCTCATGAGCTGATCAGAAAAATGCTTGACTGTTTGCCACAGCAAACTGCAGCATGAGAAGTATGCACCACAAATCCGATGAGAATTGTTTGCCGCCAAAGTTAATTCAAGGACTATATCAGAGAATGCGAATGACAGTGTCTGTGCTGACTACTAGTCTAGCTACTACTGATCTTTGAATCCCGTCTGACCTGATGATCATTTGGACCGCGCGCAGTCAACAGAAAGATTGCACTTGCACGGTTGGGTCGAGAGGATATCTTTTTATTCTTTCGAGCAAACAGTTGCGCTCGGCTTTATGGCAGGATACGTATCTTTTATTCTTTCGATCGTTCGATACTTGCTCGCGTGATCAACATGCTGCTAGTGAAAAATATAACGATAGAAGAAATATGTGAACGCTCGTGCTAGTAGTGCCAGTCAGTTCTGAAGATTATTCGGTCCCGCACGGACATGTCACGAGCTGACGAACTGGTCCACTTCCTTTTACCAGTCATCCTCCGTACGTGTAGTTTTGCTAAAAAACGTGGTACGTGACAATGTGACATGATGTGGTGCGATCATGTATGGTACCAACATAAAGCAAACAACAAAAAAACAAGAAGAGCGCATTTGTTTTCTTAAAAAATAAGACATTGAAAGAAGGACTTTTGACTTTTGTTCAGACCACTAAAATGTTCAAATGCATTCGTTCAGATTTCTCTCTCTCTCTTTTGAGAGGAGCATTCGTGCAGATTTCAGGAGCTGTACTAATGGCCCGTTCATCTAAGGAAGAACCAGTTGGCTAAATGGCAGTGCGCCGGCGATACTATTTCCTGAGCTCTACAAGCATAGTAAAAGAAAAAACAGAACAGTGGCTCAAGCAATGCATAATGAGCAGTGGATTGTGGATGTCACGCATGACCTTACAGTGCCACTGCTGGATGAGTTTGTCAAGCTTTGGGGGTTGATAGATGATGCAAATTTTGACCCAAATGACGCTGAGGATGACACCATTGTGTGGGACACGCTCCACTTCAGGAGAATACTCCGCTAAGTCTGCCTATGACATGCAATTCGAGGGGGGTCTGCTTTCATTGTTTCCCAAGACGGTCTGGAAGGTTTGGGCGCCGGCGCGGTGCAAATTTTTCTTGTGGCTGCTTCTCCAAAACCGCGTGTGGACTGCAGATAGGTTGCTTCTGAGAGAATGGCCCAATTCGTATTTTTGTCCACTGTGCTATAGGAATCTAGAAACTGCACACCATCTATTCACTGAGTGCCCAACCACAAGAACAATTTGGCGGCAGGTAAGCATCTGGTTCAGAAGACCCTCCCTCGATCCAGATAGCTGGACTCTGTTTGATGATTTGGCATGGTGGTTCCACGAATTGGCTGGGGGTCTATGGATTCGGCGACCAAGGGCACACGGAGCATGGCAATTCTTGTGGTGTGGGTAATCTGGTGTGAGCGAAATAACAGAATTTTCAGTAACAAGGAGAAGACGGTGCAAAAGCTTGTGGATGAAGTGAAGGACAACGCACGGCTGTGGGGAGCAGCAGGAGCCAAACACTTAGCTGCCAAGATTGATCAACCAATTATAGAGTAATCAGACTATGTAACTCTATATTGTTGCGGGGCTATTCCGATGCCCTGGCCTGCTCCTTGAGCAGTTGTAAACTTGATGCCACTGGCACCAAATTGCTCTTCTTATTATTAATTAAAGCCGGAATCTTTCCGGGTCTTTCGGGAAAAAAAATCTAAGGAAGAAAAGCCCATTCCAGGCCCCGGCTCCGCATATGTGCCATGGACCAAACGGCCTTAACAGTGTGGGCCACTGGAAACGTTGCGAGCCCGATTGACGAACAGGTAATACTTGGGCCGATAAACAATCGAACAAGGAAAGCCAGGTAAAAAACGAATATGAAGCATCGTTGGGCCGTTGGGGCCGCAGAAAAGGCACCCTCGAAACAGCCCACAAAAGATGCGGGCCCACTGGGCAGTGCAGCAACCTCCAAGAAACCAAAACGTTCAGTTGACCTTAATAACCTAGTAGTATCCACCAAGTTTGTTTTTTCGTCCCAACTGAAAAGTAGATTTTCATCCTTCCTCAATTTTGGAGGGTTCCAAGACTTGAGGAAGGACGAAAAAATAATTGTCGCAAACAAGTTTAAGAACCAGCTATACACACTTGTACATCTTATGTTTTGTCAAAGTAATATCAAGCATCAAAATCTCTCGTCAATAACTCTAGTTGTGAAGCATGAGTTGATGAGTTGCGGCGCCAGGCTCCGACGAGATGGAAACGGAAAAGATCGCGCGTGCACGGCAGCCGGCAGGAGGGTTCGATAGCGTTGGTGGCTTGGTGCCTAATCAACATTTCAGCAGCAAGGAATCATGACGCGTGAAAAACACACTTCCCGTGGCGCCATGCAACATATCGCTGAAATGTTGTCGATTCACTGATCCAGGTAAAAGGTATCCAGCGTACGTGTTGGGTTTAATTACCAGCGAGACGACTAGTGCGAGATTTGACACAATGATTCCAATGCCGCACCAACTACTGGTGTCTAGTACGTGTGTCTGTGAGCGATGGCGTCGTGCGTGGCATCGTCATTCGTCAAGGCTTCTCCATTTTTTTATAGGGCTTTTGGGAAGGAAGAAAGCTCTCTACTACTTGCCGATCGATCCTCACGTCATTTAATTTGCAACAATTGTCTACGGCGTGATCTCCTTAAGCCTACTTTAAGCCTTCTCTAAAAATTTGAAGAAGGAAGAAGGAAGTTGGAAAAGAGCAAGGGTTAAAGGAGGAAGGAGAGGAAGCTGTTAGATTGATCTCAACCGAGTCAGGCCCAACGGCCTGCTCGGACCCTTTGACCGCGTCCTGATCAGGGACGCTGACCGACTCCTGGTAAGTGGGCGCATGTCGCGCAGTGCCAATATAATAGAACGTGAGGGCCAGGGGCACGCACCCCAAGGTTAGCCGGACTCCACACCCTACCGATCGGGGAGGCACTGAGAGCGACGGGAAGCCCCACTACGCCACCGACCGTCGTTGCCCGTGTGCAGCCTCCATCGACAGAACCCGAGAAGATGTAAATCGGGATGTCAAGGTATGTCTCAGACAAAGTTCACCCCGTTCGATCCACTCCTACCGATACAGATTTAACAATTGGCATCAAGAGCTAGGTGTAGTGAGTAGATTGAAGTTGGTGGGGTTGGATTCGACCACGAATTGAAAGAACCAGAAAGAAAACAGTAAGGAATCGATCTTGAATCGAAAAGAAATCAGAGATCCGAAACCCTAACCCTAATTTGAAAGATAGAAACCGCACCTGCAGCGTCGCTGTGCCTCACGGCGGCGCCGCCGTCACGAGGGCACCCTGGCAGAGCTCCTCGACGGAGCCGCACGCGACTTGTTTGCATGCGGCACCGGCGAAAAGGCTCACAAGGGCACCGGCACGGCAGCGAGCAAACGGTGCCGGAGGGGGGTAGAGGGAAAGAAAGGAAGGCTCTGCTACGCGCGGCCATGGCATGGCCATGGCGTAGCGGGCGGACACGACGGCGCACGCACCGGTCGGTGTCAGCCAAGAGAAAGAAGAGGAATAGTATTGGTCTTGCGTTGTTGTGCGAGGGGTCACCGGCCTTGGCGCTGACGGCCGGAGGGGGCGGCGCGGCGGCCTGAGCGCCGCCGGCCGCCGCCGCCGGCTCGGACCGGAAAAGAAGGAGAGTAGAAATGGATTAGGGTTTTGGAGGAGGCCGACCGATGGTTTTGTTCCTCTGTAACGCATGCTCGGTCGTCGGATGCGATGGACGGCCAGAAGCGCTCGGCGTTAGCCGGGCCGCTGGCCCAAGCGTGCGCTCGAGTGGGCCTTTTGGCCAAGGTAGACGCGGGGAGCTGAGCTGGGCCGCTACGTGGGCCGCATGCGCAGGCGCGTTCGAGCAGGCCGCGCCGAGCAGGCCGGCGGCGCAGGCGCGCGTTGGTGGTCCGCGGGCCGGTTTTGCTCGTGGACCGAAAGTGAAAGATGCACAATATCATTTTCGAATTAAGTTTTGCTTTTTCAGAAGCATTTATTTGATGAATTTTGTATATTTTTGATGTCTATTCAAATTTGAACCAACGGGATAATTTGTCTAGCGAAAAGTTATAGCTTTTTATAGTGTTTTGCTTCTGAATTTGCATAAATTTTATAGTTTCCGCTGCGAAAAGATTATATTGTTGCTCTTGAATTTAATTGGAACCAACGGGAAAATTAAAATTTAAGAGCACGAACGGGCTGTGTGTCAGGCTTTCAGGCCACACAGACCGAATTAGCGAGGGTCGAGAAGTTGAAATGACCCTCACGAAATTGAAAGAAAGAAGAGCGTCGTGTATGAATTAGTTTTATTTCCATCAGAAGCAATATCTTGACAATTTTGTACAGTTTAAACTCTTCAAATTTGAACCTTCGGTTTAATTTGTTTAGAGAAAAGTAAAGATAATAGTGATATTGCTTGTGAATAGAAAAGTTTCCGCTGCAAAAGTTTAATTCTTGCTCATAGTGATATTGCTTCTGAATAGAAAAGTTTCCGCTGCAAAAGTTTAATTCTTGCTCATTTGATTTAATTGAAACCAACGGAAAAATTAAATTAAATAAGCATGGTCATGTGCTTGACTTTCGGGCCGCACATGCCTAAAGAGCATGGGCCGACAAAGTGAAATGGGCCACGAGGAAATGAAACAGGAGCATAAAGTATGTTTAAAGTTAAATTATGGTATTGTTATTTTCTGACCAACATTGATGATAACAATATTATAATTCCATGATGTTTATGATTAAAGTGTTAAAATTTCTAAGAAATTTTGCATCAAAGTGATTAGTTTTCAGGGTATAGATATTGATTAAGAGATGCTCTTAAAGTAGAGAAATATTTTTCTCGTTTTCCGCTGCAAAGAAACTGATGATATTGTTTATGAGATTGTCTACATTAATTCAGTTTCTGCCCAACGGTGATTTATAGTTGATGTAGAAGAATGTCGTTTTATTCTATTTCTACCCAACGGTGACTTAGAATGTAAGTTAATGTGCATGTCTTTAACCAAACTAATGTATGATCATTTTCATTTTCATGCTCATTATTGTTGATTATTGGCTAATATTTTCTCAGACAAACGAACTTCATGTCTTTTGAAGGCAGAAAAGAAAAATGAGCTGGGTACTTGCGACTCAAAAGTTGAAAGGTGCAATATCTAATTGCAAGAAGATGAAAAGTGTTCTCTTTAATGAGTACCTTCAAAAGAAAAGAATTCTCGGATATTGATCCAAGAAAAGAGATAGATCATTGAGTTTTACTTGACAGATGTTTTTCATGTACTCTCTATGAAAAGAATGTATTTTCAATCATCATGATATGAGATGTAATAAGTGATACACATATTTAATTTGACCAACGTCGGATTAAACATGTGTGTTAAAGGGTGCATTCGTAGTTATTATTTCTGAATTTTATGATTGAATAGACAAGAGATCAAAGAGGAGAATGTTAGATTGATCTCAACCGAGTCAGGCCCAACGGCCTGCTCGGACCCTTTGACCGCGTCCTGATCGGGGACGCCGACCGACTCCTGGTCAGTGGGCCCCCGTCGCGCAGTGCCAATATAACAGAACGTGGGGGCCAGGGGCATGCACCCCCAAGGTTAGCCGGACTCCACGCCCTACCGATTGGGGAGGCACTGAGAGTGACGGGAAGCCCCACTACGCCACCGACCGTCGCTGCCCGTGTGCAGCCTCCATCGACAGAACCCGAAAAGATGTTCATCGGGATGTCAAGGTATGTCTCAGAGAAAGTTTGCCCCACTCGATCTACTCCTGCCGATACAGATTTAACAGAAGCAGCCCTCCTGCCCGTCCAATACTGCCTTCGTCCCTGGTTGCTATTGACTGGTTGGCGGAGAACTGGTGGTCTTGGGAGACATGTTATATACACTTTAGATTTACCATTCACCACCTCCATTAATTAATATGTAGGAAAATGGAGTTTTAGGTATGTCATGATACAAGTGACAGAATAGGAGCAAACCACACCAACCTATTTCTCTGCGGATGGAACGTAGGCTGATAGATAATTTGAGCCGTATGTTGAGATTCTATATATATTGCTTAGTGCTTACTAGGTCCCGCTCTTCTTCCTTGTTCTCGTTTTTTCTTTGCGGCATTTATTTTGTATTAGTTGTGTGTATACCGTTACAGAGGTCGAAACTTTATGTTTGATAAAGTTTAAATCTGTCATAAGCTCATGGAAATAGTTTCTAAGAGTATTTTGGTAAACGGATAACTTGGAAACTCAAATGATTAAAGTTTCACGAGTTATGTACTGCATGCCAGCAAGCTACTGCCTCTGATTCCAAAGGTATGTCGACCTAGATTTGTAACGTGTAAAATGTAATTTCTTTGACCTCTCGGATATCTAATAAAACATTGTTACAAGATTCATCAATGGAAATTACTCCCATAGTATATGGGTATTTCTATCTTGAATGATTTACCATTTTATATAGATGGTTATTAGTCAAATTATCCTATATATTGTTGTAGAACATGCTAATAATGTCCTAATTAATAAATTTATTATATTTGAAAATATCCAAGAACGAAAAATACATGAAAGAGTCTACTCCATACGTTATCATGCATGGTACTCCGAATAATAAGAGCTAGTGAAGACCAAAAATCCTAGATAGATAGATATAGGACCTACGCACCATCCGCGCGACCAACCCTTGCATTGCTATCGTGCATTTGCAATGCGTCACGTACTGCGGTCGCCTCCGCCGTCACTGCAGCAGTCGTCTTGACTGGCGTCGATCGAGGTCGAGAATAAACCTGCTACACTGCAGATCTTCACGCACATTCATTCGTACGTCGTCAGGCCGGGTACAACACACATACCTGACCTCTGTGGCTTGCACAGCCGCCCTGTCTGCCTTTTGACGCCTTTTCTTTCGCGCTGTCTAGCGCCGATTCACCGGCTCGGAATTGCTGGCCGCTCCACTTGCCCAGTTGCAGAGATTTGCCGGGGCTCGAGTACTCGACACACGACCGATCGAATCGCATGCATGATCTGTGTACAGGGGCGTCTGTGTGCTAGATCAGTTGCATGTACTCGAGATTTCATGCACGCATACACGCATTATTGTCACTAGCTAGCTGGAGATCTGGTGATCGGTCGATCTTGCGGCTTGCAATTTGCATCCACCTGAATTTGTCTGGATACGAGGGAGGAGTCAATGCATCAACGGAATGTTTCGGTCAAGAGCTAATCAAGTAGGAGGTGATTAATGGGAAACAAATCGATCTTGGATATCATCTGGAATCTTGGGTCTTGTTGGGTTACTGTGAGGACGATCGATCTAATAATAACTTCGATTTTTCCCCAAATTAAGCATAGGAGAGGGGATTCATGTCGACGTTTTGATCACCGACTAGTATACTGGTTTGCGGGGGGGATCCGTATGGTTTTGCAAGACGGACACGGGAAAGTATACTGGTTCAGGCAATGTGCCCTACGTACAATTCGATCTGCTCGTGTTGCTCGCAAAGAGTTTGTAGTATGGGTTACAAAACGGGCAGAGAGAGAGAAGGAGCTTCTCAGGTCTCTGTGCGCGCGTGCGTGTGAAATGTTGAACCTAGAGAGAATCCAGAATCCAACCCCTTCTAAAGGGTATCGCCTTTCCTTTTATAGTTTAAGGAAAGGACGATGTTTACAAGGAGGAGGAAGAGAAAAGAGGGGTGCAAGGCGGAGAATGTGAGGAGAGATGTTAGTCCGACCCTCCTTGATGCGCCACGGGGTCCCTGTTTGATGCTGTAGATGTCAGGGCTTGTCCTTGACCTTGGTGGCCACTGTTGTGGCACTGTGGTTACAGGAGTTGGGGAAGAAACGGACACGCGCCTAGGATAGAGAGTTGTCGCTCTCATATCGTATCTTGTATTTACGAGAGGTGCCATCGAGGAAAAAGATGTCATGCCGCCCGATCGACGCATGGGCGGCTCATGACTCCTAATGACGCCACCTAGCAAGGTTGCCAGTTTGTGTCATAGCAGCCACGGCCTAATCGTAGGCGTATGTAGCCCATCAGTGTGGATTTTATTGACTTCTTGTGCCCTGGTGCCTACTTCTGGCCCCACCGTGGGGGCCTGCATGAGGCAGGGGAGAAATGCGATCCATGCGCTTGGATCCTGACCCTGCGTGGGTCGGGCGAGGCGGAGCTATACCAGGGCACGTGTCGTGTTCTGGTTGCTTTGTTGGGTCGGGCGAGGTGGATACGCTCCGCCAGGCCTTAGATTTGCTTTCCAAGGTCAGGTGAAGCGGTCGTTGGGACTTAGTATCGTGTTGGGTGTTTTGGTGTTATATTGTTACTTTATCTGCTAACCTTGGGGGCCCTAGTATTGGCCCTCGACAATTCCAATAGCTGTTGTAATTTTTCTATAGAGCAGTATACTCCCTCCAGTCTCAAAATGAATGATGTTCTAGCATTTTTTAGATTAAAAATGGATGAAAAGGTTGCACATGCCCTCAGTTAGTTGAGTTGCATGTATAAGTTAGAGGAAAAAAATATGTTTCCATTTAATCATGCATGCATGAGTTTAATGTGCCAGAATATTCTTACATTTGGTTTGAATCCCATAACATCATTCTTTTTGAGACAAATTTTGAATCCTAAAATGTCATTCTTTTTTAAACAGAAGGAGTATATTTTAAAAATAATAAAATAAAGTTCACGTTAAGCTTAAGTTGAGTGACAGAGAGAGCCCATTATTATCCTATATCTATATAACATATATAAATGATCCTCACTAACTATTTCTCTTAACATGTAAGCTATCCACTTCATTTAAAAACTCACTACATCAGATGCCACGCCCTCATCCACTAGAATCATCTATTTATGTCTTCCATCGATTTTCTGTGACTAATAACATCTATACGTGTAATTTATTAGTCTTTGTGAGTATCACCTGATAAAATTCACATAGTAGACATACACGGAGGATCAATCATTTAAGAGTTGTTATATCTCAACAAAATGAACATGTTTTCATGTATAATGTCATTTGCAAAAGAATGTTGTCATGCAATCACCTTACTATTTCTACTTTCAAATTAAATTAAAAATTGTTTAAAAACTCACGCAGCAACGCGCGGGCTATCACCTAGTATAACTGATAGAGCTGGAGTGCCCGATCTTTCGGTGAGTGGAGGATAATTTTGATTTGGTGGAAGTCGACCCTCACGATCCGACTACGACGAGCGAACTCGAAGCGCCAATGCAATCGCTGAACCAACTCCCTGTGGTTACCGACCCTGTTGCAATCAAGATCAGAACTTCCTATACGCAATCAAAGAACGAACAAGAAAAAGAAGGCGAGCAATCTTAATATCACTCGAAGGTGGAGTTCTGAATCACACGAGGACAGCACGTATTTGTGCGTGTTCGGTGTAGCTAAAGCTAGATGTAAAACAAAACTCAAGTGTTTTTGGCGGCGGCTAGGGGGTATATGATAGGGGGAGGACGTCCACAGGGGTGCTGGGGTCCTGCTCCAACCCTAGGACGCGTCCCTAATGGACCCAACTTGATACACGGCCCGTGGGCCAAAATAAGGTGTCGCAGCACCTGGACAGAAAAACATTCGGTCAATGATTTGACGATTGCGGCCGCCTCGGGACAGATATGGACATGAGTCAGGATCCATATGAAAGTAGACTTCATAAGCTTTCCATCAATACTTGAACGCCCCAAACGGAGTCCGGATGAAGTCGTGGCGGCCGTTGAAAGTCAGGACTTTCCTGCAGTCCGAATCCAGCGTTTCCAAAACGTGTTGGATTCAATCTCTTTATTTCCTTAGACCAAAAGCGACGTGATAGCCTGGTGTAAAACGTGGGAATACTTTGACTTGGTCCCCAATCGACCTCTTTGGTCCTCCATGCCTTCCATGTGTGCTTAACACTCTTCATGTATTTCATGTCCTCATCATCCTCCCCTTCTTGACGAAAAGCCGTCCTCGGCGTCAATTGTACTTGAAACCGATCCTGCACAACGCAAAGGAGAACGGGGTTGCGAAAACAAAAGAAACCAAATGTATTGGGAGGAGGAGGGTCACCATGCTTCGAATTGTCAAATGTGTCATCTCGCATAGACATTTCAGCAGGAATGTAGACTTCTGGATCGGACGACACAATATGGTTGTCAACATGATCCTGCACAAGATTAGTACCAACAAAAGACAAAGCAGGCATAGGTAGCAACCAGCAAAACTCCCCTTCTTTGGATTGAACATGTTTCTTTAAAACAAAGCTAGAGAAATTGGATGTGACATGATTATTCTTAGTGCAGCTCTCTAACTTATCACATTGTTGTCCAACCAGATTTGAACAAATATAAACTCGATGCACCATATATTCTCCATTGTGATTATATTTGCCAATGAAGTGATATGTATTGCTAGATAAGGATGGCAATTCGGGATATGCAAGAAATCTCTCCAAACAATTTAGATTACATAGAACATAAAATTCAATATAACCTAAAGTATTTAAAGAAGATAGCAATTTTTGTTCATCATTTGCACAAGTAATTGGAACAGACATTTTATTTTCAGCAGAATTATATGGCTCCAAAGCATGTGTATTATCATTATGAAGTAATTGTGGCAGAGGAATAGAAGAATCACTATCACACAACTCTTCTCTATCACAAGGAACATCAAGCAAATGATCTTTTGACAAAGGCAAAATTAGTAAGGGTTCTACCGATAGTTGCTCTATGTTATCATGTTTAATTTTAGCACAAAGGTGTGATTTTAAAACATGTACAACAGAAGCATTGTCACACAAATCATCTTTATCACAAGGAATAATAAGCACATCATCATGTGACAAAGGTTCATCAAGAGATGGTTCCACTAATAATTGCTCTATGATAGCATGAGGTGTGGAAAAATTCAGCACAGTAGAAGTGGTCTCACCTTCCGTGAGTGGAGCAACTGTCGTCGACGGCGCTGTTGTGGCCGTCCTCTCGCGTGGTGTAGTGCTAGACGTGGATGGCGTAGGGAGAGCAGGATCTGCGCTGGATGTCGGGCTTCGTCCTGCAAAAGAGTTAGTATATGTCGTCGAGCGGCGTCCCTGCACTTCACGTTCAGCTTTGCAAGCATATTCAAACAATGTGATCATATCAGCATAAGCATTAGAATCAAGTATGTCCTGAATGTAGCGGTTCAAACCACTGCGAAAACGTGCCATAGCAGCGACATCCGTCTCAAATAAACCACAACGGATCATACCCTTTTGTAATTCCTGGTAATATTCCTCAACAGATTGTTGCCCTTGCTGAAACCGCTGCATTTGTTTAAGCAAATCTCGGGCATAATATGAAGGTACAAAGCGATGACGCATAGCAACTTTTAATTGAGCCCAAGTGGTTGGAATAGCCGTGGGATGTTTTAGCTTATATTCACGCCACCACATTAAAGCAAAAAGAGTAAACTCACTAATAGCAGCGTTAACTTGTGCACTAGCAGGAATATCATGGCATGAAAATTTTTGTTCTACCTCTAACTCCCAATCAAGATATGCAGCAGGATCATATTTGCCATTATAAGATGGAATTTTAAATTGAATCGTAGCAAATGAGTCAATGTGTGGATGACATACCACACGGCGGGCACAACCGTGGCGATCTCCATCGTCTAGCTCCATGTCACTGTTATAGTCCTTGTGCAACGCCGTGGCCGACGTGGACCACGCATCGAATCGTGCCACAATGCCGTTGACGTCTCCTGACATGATTAGCGCAAACACAAAAACAAATCCTACGGCAACAAAGGTGTGGATGGAATGCTCACAAAGATGCTGCGATCAAGTTCTTATCCGTTCTTACCAAGCAACAGGGGTGACCTGCAAGCAACAAGTAGCACCTGCGAAAGATTGGAGCAGCGATTGCCTGGAGAAACAAAGTCGGCTCGTCGTAGGAATATGTGTAGTTCTGGGTAGGCTGCACTCAAGTCAAGGATTAGCACAATCAAACAATAATGTAAAGCTGAATTATAGTGCTAAACACGTAACAAAGCTGATGGAAACAAGGGCAACGCGCTATGGAGCAAGCAAAGGGAACAAGGAAGTGGGTATGCAGAAACGGAAAATCTTCTGGGCCACGTTACGCTGTCTAAACGGCGTTTTTTGGCCTCAAAACTGACCGCAACCGGCACTGAAATTTCGTAAGGTTTTCAGGAAAAAAAAAGAACGCTGAAATCGGAGATCCGAGCGAAAAGTTATGGCCGTTTTCGTGAAGGTGTTCGAAACTGCCAAAAAGAAACTTCCAAACGAAAACCGAACGGCTGATTCCTTTTTTTTATTCTTTCCTTTTTCTTTCTTTTCAGAACTTTCTTTTTTTTATTTCCTTTTTTCTTTCCTGTTTTTCTTTCCTTTTTCTTTTCTATCTCTTTCCAAACTGCGAACATGCGGCGGCCGAACCGAGTAGGACTCGGATGAGCGGCGTGAGGTTGTAGGGTTTGTGGTGAAGATGTAGAGCGGCGGCGGCGGCGTGTGGTGGTGGCAGCGGCGGCGGGTGGTGGTGGCGGCGGCGGCGGAAACACAAAGTAACCAGCAACAATTGAACGCGAAGCACACAAATTCAACAACGCAAATTATTGAAAGAAAGTGCAAGGCGAAGAATGGTGTTGAGACAATGATCTAACCTGAATTTTTTTTTTTTGGTTTTTGTGGACTGTAGGTAATGGAACAACACTCGATAAAACTCACCGATCAACCTGGACTTTTGATACCACTTGATAGAGCTGGAGTGCCCGATCTTTCGGTGAGTGGAGGATAATTTTGATTTGGTGGAAGTCGACCCTCACGATCCGACTACGACGAGCGAACTCGAAGCGCCAATGCAATCGCTGAACCAACTCCCTGTGGTTACCGACCCTGTTGCAATCAAGATCAGAACTTCCTGTACGCAATCAAAGAACGAACAAGAAAAAGAAGGCGAGCAATCTTAATATCACTCGAAGGTGGAGTTCTGAATCACACGAGGACAACACGTATTTGTGCGTGTTCGGTGTAGCTAAAGCTAGATGTAAAACAAAACTAAGTGTTTTTGGCGGCGGCTAGGGGGTATATGATAGGGGGAGGATATCCACAGGGGTGCTGGGGTCGTGCTCCAACCCTAGGACGCGTCCCTAATGGACCCAACTTAATACACGGCCCGTGGGCCAAAATAAGGTGTCGCAGCACCTGGACAGAAAAACCTTCGATCAATGATTTGACGATTGCGGCCGCCTCGGGACAGATATGGACATGAGTCTAGATCCATATGAAAGTAGACTTCATAAGCTTTCCATCAAGTACTTGAACGCCCCAAACGGAGTCCGGATGAAGTCGTGGCGGCCGTTGAAAGTCAGGACTTTCCTGCAGTCCGAATCCAGCATTTCCAAAACGTGTTGGATTCAATCTCTTTATTTCCTTAGACCAAAAGCGACGTGATAGCCTGGTGTAAAACGTGGAAATACTTTGACTTGGTCCCCAATCGACCTCTTTGGTCCTCCATGCCTTCCATGTGTGCTTAACACTTTTCATGTATTTCATGTCCTCATCAATAACTATATAGAGGGTCCCCAGTAAAAGACTTCTCTCAACTCTCAAGAGGCCATGTCATCGTCCCACCAAGATGCATTAGAGACCATGTCATCATCCCACTAAGATGCATTCAAAAGATCACGGCATATCAAAAGTCATGGCAGATAGATCAAGAGTCACACACGCCTCTCCACCTCCCTCCTCTTATTTACTGAGAAGGAACTCGCGGCATCAAGGCTCTTTGCATTGTTGTAGGGCGCTAGCGATGTTAGTCTCTCGGGGCATTACTTTACCGCCGGCGAGGCGTCGCAGCAGGCGACTTCATGCAACGATCGAGGGGGGGGAGGCGAAGCACTTCGGTTTTGATCCCCAACGCTACGTGTAGGTCTGCTCTGCTTCCTTTTTCTTTTATATCCAATTTCATTAAGTTATGTTCACATTTGGGGAATTTAGGTAGATTTGTGAGATTTCTTTTCTTTCACGTCGGAAGGGGCTTTGAACGAATCGAAGGCCAATGAAAAAGTAATTCATTATTGTAAGTGTTGCCATTTTATGGATAAACTGCATACGTATCTTTCACAATTATATATTACATTAAAACTCTTTACAGAATGCATCAAATAACCATATATAATTACGCAAAATATCTCGCGGCAACGCGCGGGGAATCACCTAGTTCTCAAAATAAAAGGAGAGCCAATTATTACTGATTGACGTACCTTCAAAGGTTAGTACAGATTTGTTCAAAAAAAAGTTACTACAGATTGATATATATACAATTTTAACTCTCCTCCAGTGTAAACTCCCACGGGAGAGCAAATGTGGTCTGCAAATTTCTAACTCAAATCTCAAAAACCTCTCATGTTTCTCTCTAAAAAAAATAAACTTAAATCGTCTCAAAACCCCTCTGTATATACTCAGCGAGAGCACTAGGCTCGGTGAGTCGGAAGATGATTCTCCTCTACCAAGCTCTCCCGGCTCCTTCCTAGGAAATATTTGGGCCCTCACCGAGTAGAAAAGGGTAAATATTAATATCCCGGTTGCTGTATCAATCCATGCATATAGCCGTTCATCATTATAAGCAACAAAATTTGCTTGTTGTTGGCAAGAGTGAATATAATCATACTTTCTGCCCGGTTCTACGATCGAGATTATTTATCATACTCATACACCGCTTAGCTCGGCCCACGCACATTTGTCCATGTGACTCGTCGATCGAGGGCTCTGGCAAAGGGACTCTGATGTCCCTTTTGAATCCCTTTTTCTCCCCTTTCCGACTTGTTGCTTCTCTTTCCTTTGGGCCTCGAGTGTAAGATTTTTTAGAATCTTTTCAAAAATTGGGTGAAGCAGATTATTGTAAAGCTTTTTTTTAGAATTATTGTACGAAGCTTTATAAGCTTTGGGCATGCATTCATGGCTGAGAAGAAACCTGGCTTTGAGAGAGATGATCACTGAGCAATCAATCATATCCATGTATTCCTTCCTCCGTCTGTGGACGACAATAGATCCTGTAGTGCAACTAGAACTGAACAGTGGAATCCCCTCTATCTCTCTTTCGTCTATGCCTAAAACATAAGTTGCATCACACAAAGTCTGGGTTCTTTGGCCATCTAGTCAGGGGGCATGATCAGCCACAGTCATCCATCAGTAGTAGTTACCGGGAGTTTCAAGTGCTGGCCATATTCTCGCTGATTCATTCTACACAATTGGCATGCACGACCGTGTGTGGTGCTCCCGGCGAATTCGGACAAGACAATCCCGGCTGAAGGATTTGATGCGATGCAGCGCATAGCTAGCAGTAGTGTCTAGCTAGGTAGATTGCGTTCCTCCTTGGATCAAAGATAAGGCAAGCTCGCCTTTTGTGCCTAGACTTTATTCAGAGAGAAATCATAGAACTCCATTATGAAATGGTGATACTGGTTCTGAGTATTACTTTTCCATTTTGCTGTGTCTTGTCGTCGTTAGCAAATGGCGGCAGTGCTTAATACTCTTTATCATTTCATAATGTTTGTCTGATCAGCATACCAAGGTGGAATGATATTTGACTAAGCCTAAATGGAATAACGTCAATTTTGTACTCATTGGATATAGATAAAAAATCAATAGGAAATGCTATTTGCTTCTTAACTTAAGAAGAAGAACTTTTTTGAAATGAAAGAGCGGGTGTCAGATACCATTTCTTCAAATAAGGATAGTTCATCTATCCAACAAGAGCTAGACATTCCTATTTCATACGAAATTACTTAGCTTTTGAGCCTCCTAAGAATGTGAAAGGGAGATACATTGTTAATAAAAACATATAGTAATATATATTATAAAGATCCAAAATAATTAAAAACACTTTCCACCAAGAGTTACACCCCCTACTCCTCACAGAGAGAGAGGGGATGCGAAAAAATATGGGAGAAGGAAATGGTGAAATTTGTGGGCTTTGGCCCAAGATAAAAATCAGAGATTCAAATAAATCTCAAAGACCCATGTGGGCACGAGGAAGAGGAAGTGGTGTAGGTGGTGCACACTTTTAGTCCCACCTTGCTAGAAATACAAAATAGACAAGTGGTTTATTTATCTTTTTTAATATGGTTTAATACTGTGATAGAAAAAGAATATTGAGTTCATTTTGTTTTGGACATTTTTAAACTATTAGTGTACATGAGTTGTATTTTTGAACAACTATTTATAATTTACCTATAGTTTCGTACTCTTTATTGCTTTTCCAAAGTGACCAACATTTTGCATAGCATAATTTGTAATCATTTATACTAATTTTTAGCAATAATACCAACAATAGTGAAAGTAGTCGTTAGCACTTGAGTAACATCGAGTAGACCAAGTTTCGACTCCTAGTAGAAGCGAATTAATTGAGTCTGAAATAAAATAAAATATGTAAAAAATAGGTTGGGGCTTCTCCTACTGACTTCGGTCAAAACTAACACCAATAATATAATTGCAAACAATATTGTTTCATGTAGTCTTTATATGTGTTTCACCAAAGATAGTACTGATGTTAGCCATTTAAATGAAAGCCAACAAGGTAAATTTGGTTTGTGCTGTTATCCCTTGTGTCGCCGATGTGGCGATACAAGAATTAAGAAAAATATTTTTCCATGCCTTAAACTTGTTCTTGTTTGTTGGAGGTCTGTGAGTTATGAAAATTAATAAACGAAATTGCAAATGGCAGTTCCTTCAGAAAAAAGGATGTTTATGGTGATGCATCGGAGTTTTGGAGATAACCTCTATGGCCAAAAACCATAGCCTCTTATATAGTACTGTAGCTTAAAAGCCCACCTATCTAGTTCCACGTTCGTGATATGGAAAGTTTTGTCGATTCCTGCAGTAATTGAATTGTTTAGTCATGTGAAATTCCTAGAT
Source organism: Urochloa ruziziensis (assembly GCA_015476505.1). Classification (NCBI taxonomy): domain Eukaryota; kingdom Viridiplantae; phylum Streptophyta; class Magnoliopsida; order Poales; family Poaceae; genus Urochloa; species Urochloa ruziziensis. The sequence goes on from CM027119.1 coordinate 50,119,962, forward strand.
TCCAAATAGATTTTTACAAAAGAGTTTTTCTTATTACGTTCAGTGGCAGAACCTCTCCTCACCATCCCAATTTAAGCCGGCCTCCCAATAGCACTAACCTGAGCCCCCTGCTCCTTCTTCCACCTCCCGTTAGTTACTTCCCGACACACCCCCCTACAAAACACACAGGAAGTAACAAAATCTTCCGGCCATCTGATTCTTCTCCGGTCGGCTCGTGGGAGGTTGTGGGCGGCGACGGACGGCAGCGGGGACGCCGCCGACCGCAGGGGAGGCGGCGGAGGAGGGGGCCTTTAGGGATCTGGGTTGCGAGGGGTTCCATGTCCCCCAGGACTTAGAGTAGAGGGGTGGGGGCGGCCGCTGGCCCGGCGGCGGAGGCCGCGGCGGCGCAGGAGTGCCGCTGGCCGGGCAGGGATCGATGGCGGTTGGGCGATGTCGGCGGCGGCGGATCTGGTGGACCTCGTCGGCGTTGGCACGAGCTCAGGCAGCCGACAGTTAGGGTTAGGGTTTGGCCGTGGAGGTCGGCGGCGAGAGCCGCCAGAGCCGGGGGAGGAGGAGGCGCGTGGGAGAGCGGCATCGGTGGGGTTCAGGTGGGTCGTGTCGGTCGGCGGCGGCGGGAGCCACCGGAGTCGAGGGAGGTGGAGGTATAGAATTCCAAATGGGCCAGACACGATTGACAGCACGAGGCACGGCACTAGCACGATCCAAAGCCCGATTGATAGTGCCTAGTGCCGGCCCGGCCCGATGACTCCTTAGTGCCTAGGCCGCCACCTCGGCACGTAGGCCCGGCCCGAGGCATGGCACGATTAAGCTGGCACGATTGCAGCCCGTCGTCAAGCACGAAAATGGCCTGACCTGCTAATAAAAGCTTGTTAAAGGCCCACTCCAACTCCACCTCAAACCCTTCCCTCCCCACCGGTCCACCCCCATTCCCTCAACCCTACCCCTCACAGAGTCACAACCTCACCCTCACCCCGCCGCCCTTCTCTCCCTGCCATCGCCGCCGCCCCTCTCTGTCTCCGCCCCTCTCTCCCCTGCTAGCTGCGCCGGCCGCCGCCCCTCTCTCCCTGCCTGCCGCCACCGCTCTCTCTCTGCTAGTTGTGCCGCCCGCTGCCTGCCGTTGCTGCGGGGACGCGGCCGGGAGCCGCCGCCGGAGGGAACAGCGCCGGCCGCCGCCCTTCTCCTCTGCCTCTGGCCTCCCCTACCTCCCAGTCTCCCACTCCTGCTCCGTCCCGCCTCCGTCGCCGCGCACGAGCGGCTGAGACAGCCGCGCCGGCGTCGGCACTGCCGCGGCCTGAGGGAGCCGCGCCGGTCGCCACAACTCGCCTGCCTCCGGCCTTCCCTCCCTTCCGCGCCGGCCGCCGTCGTCGTCCCGGGCGTTGGCCACGGCTGTCCTCCTCCACAGGTCGCGCCGCCCCCTGCTTCGGGTTGGCCTGGCCCGTCGGGCCATCCTCGGCGTCGTGCCGGCCCGGCCCGAAAACAGGCCATAGGGCCAGGCCTGGGCCGCTAGGTCGCCACGGCGACACGGCCCGGCCCGGCACGAAGAGGACATCGTGCCTGATAGGGCCAGGCCGCGTCGGGCTAGGGCCGGGCGGCACATTTGGAATTCTATAGGTGGAGGCGCGCGGCGGCGATTCTCGTCAGCGGTGGTGGGATGGTGACGGCGGAGGCGCGGGAGCGCCGGAGCCGGGCCGGCGCTCGCCCGTGGGGGAGCTCGCGCGGGGAGGGGGCGCACCGGCGGCGAAGGAAGAGGAGGAGAAGGATGGGGAGGCGCGAGTCGGGGAGGGGGGTTAGGAAAACGGTAGGTGGGGCCCAGGGGGTAAAAGGAGTAAGTTTCCCAAAATAAAATGTCCAAAAATAGATTTTTTTTTTCATTTTGATAATGGCCTCCCCTAAGACTAAATGGAAAAGGGTCTCCCTTGACTAAGTGTCAGGTCAAACATTTAAGTTATCTCATATATTGCATGATATTCTCACAGGATGTGAGATGATGGTTTCCAGCTGTTTCATTTTAGGTAGCTAGGTTGTTGATGAAGCTTAAGCCAGACAAAAAGAATGAAAAACAAAAGATAACACCATACATATATTCCTTTTGAAACGTTGTGATTTTGTCCTAAGTCAAACTTCGTTCACTTTAACTAAGATTATTGAATAATGAGGCTTCTCCAACAACAAATCGATATCGTTAAATCGAATATAAGATATGTTTTGATGGCATATTTATATGATTTTTAGGTGTTAGTATATTTCTTTATAAACTTGACCGAAAATAGAAAACTTTAAATTAAGACAAAAACTAATGCATTTTATATTTTGTTGAAACAAACGAGGATGTGCAACAATAGTAGTGCCGTAGTGCCGCGCAATTGCGTGGGCCAAACCGATCCGGCTAACCTGACCGCACCCACGTTTTTCCTGAAACTGTTGATCGCCCATGTTAAGGTACTAATAAAGTCGGTCGTCGATGCCTATATGCACAGGCAAAAGTTTGCAATGATTCTGCATTATGGAGTACGCACAAAGTTAGCATTAAAGCCCTCAAATGCACCACTTTGCTCCCTAGCTCGCTCTCCCACGGGTTACAGACTTACAGCTAATTAGGCTCGCTAGATGTATATACTGTATGTATGCAACTTGCGCACTTGGTGCCAAATCACTGCAGGCCACGTCCGCCTGTCGCATCACGTAAAAGCTATTACCTCCCTGTAAACTGATTAACAGCAACTAATAACGATGCCTTTTGCCTTTACATAGTTGCATCGTGCAGACACAAATGCTAGATTGGCTTTATTAAACTAGAGCGGTAGTGCTAAAGCCTTTCTATGGCGAGTTGGCGACGAAAAGTTTTAGCCCCTTTTTTTTTTTTGAAAGATGGACGAAAAGTTAATTCACTGTAAGGGTGAAAGATTATTATATTGTAGTAAACCATGAATTTTATTATCTTTTTTTTAAATTCCGCATTTTCTTATTCTTTAAATTAAACAAAGCAGAATATAACGATAGTGTGTAAAACAATTTCCATCGTTCCAATTTATAAGACCATGTTAGGGAGCGAAAATGACGGTCTGAAGTCTGAACTGTCCAGACCAACCATTTTTTTTCAGTGCTGGAGGGAGTATTGATAGAACGAACTCTAAAAAAAGAAGGATTATACTATGGCCTTGTTTAGTTCCTTTAAAACGTACAAAGTTTCTCTATCGATTCCCATGTCTCCTTTCACAATGCACGTCTCTCAATGCATAAGCTTTCTTCATTCTTAACTCTCTCCTGAAACTAAACAGCCCTATGACTCATCATCTAAAGATCGCCCACTTTGTACAAACAAAATAAAGGCTTGTCAGCCCAATAATCACCAATGTAATGCTCCACAGCTAGCTGAGACACAGTAGTGTGATGTAAAGAAACCAGCCGGGTCCGGGGGTTAATTTAACTAACCCTGTGGTTAGCAGCTGGTAAGATAAGGTTCTCCCTCGCTCGCTGCCGGGTTAGTGCTTGGGCTTTGATAGATAGACAGATTTATATGCCATCCCATTCCCTGATAATGTTAATTAAATGGCGCACCGGTAAATGCATCGATGCCTTCTTTCTTTTTAAGCTTTGCCTGCTAGCCGCAGCAGCACTAGCGCCTGATCGTCGCCCATCGATCAGGAGGTGTGTGGCGGGACGTGCACGCGTGCGGGTCCTCCTGAGCTAAGGAATAGATCGGCGCGGCACACGTGCGGGGCGCGCGAAGGATCCGCCTTTTGGGGACCATGTCTAGCCCTTGACCTTATGAGTTATGATCGTCCAAGAGGTTGTTTAGTGGGTTCAGGGCTAGCCATACTGAAATGTTACTTTAGTAGCATGTCTTATTTGGATTCATTAGGTAACTATAAGATCTAATAAGATCTAATGGTACATCTCTTGTTTTTATAAAATACTGATTGAGATGTACTCCCTCCGTTTTAAAATGTAGTTCGTTTGATTTTATTTAACATCAAATTTGACCGCTCGTCTTATTTAAAAAGAAACAATGCAAAATATCACATTTGTTGTTGTTGATTGCTTTCTTAATAATATTTCTTCATGAATAACTTCAATTTTACTATATTTACACAATTTTTTAAATGGAAGGAGTACATATGAATTTTATAAAGCGGTTTGGTTCTCGTAATCTTTATTCTGGTAAAGTTCTATTTTCAACCCCAACCTAAAAAATATTCCAAAAGTCTAATTTTGAAACCCACAACTAAACTTTTTAAAAAATAAAAAAAATGCAAAACTACTTTGAAACCAACCAAATAGCAAAATCTGCCCAGTTTTAGCAATTGTATGGCCCTTGTTACCGGGTGTTGTTGATTGGTTGGCTACCAATTCTTTGACAAGCCAAAATTTGGGCATGCCAATTTTTTGGCCATCAATTGGTTTGATGCCAAAAGTTGTCAATGTCTCACACTTTTTCTATCAAAATATTGGCAACCTTTTTGCCCAGATTTTGGCATGCCAAAATTTTGGCTTGCAACCAGTTAGGCCCGCAGTTATGATTTGAAATCAAACTTTTGCAAAAGTTGAAGAGTGAAAATATGAGCACCTTTTCCATATTGTTTGTTCTTGTGAATTTCATTGGTCGGGAAGAAAGAACCGGCTGAAATGCCCTTAGAGGCATAAAGTTTCACATGTAGCATGACCGTTTAATAATAATTAGGGAATGATTAAAAAAATGCACGGCCGCATAGCCACCGTGCCAAGGTGCTTCTAGCTCTAGGTACAACCGTACAAGCAGCAACCACGCTAAATTAGAAAGTACCATGTGTTCTCTGACAGTTCATCAGCTGGCATGGCATTGCGCCCGTGGGATGGTCAGCCCACATGCATTTCCTCCGCCGCCAGTAAGTAATCCAGCACTACGTTCTTTGTTGCTTGTTTAGTTTGCATCCTCTCAAGTGCCGGGTTGTTTTAGTTATCTTTATTTAGCTGGCATCTCTGGATTTTGTCCCATTCACTCTGCCATGCTTGTAATCACCTGCCCATACTGTCAAAATCAACATTTTAATACTAATGCCTGCTCGCTTCAGCCCCCTGTAATCTGCAATGATCCAGAGCACTCGATGAAGCAGCAAACCCATGTGCTAATTCTTGTGATCAGTCAATGTTATTATCTCACTAATCTGCATTACACATATGTCCTCTACTAATTAACTCAGTACCGGAAGCTCTCCACCCTACACGCACTTAGCACAACGCTGCATCATGTCATACTACCCTGATCAACAGCTGACACGCCGGCCCCACATGTCAGCGAGCCGGCCGGATAACCAACCGGGAGGAAACAAAACTTTGATCACCCTCTACAGCCGCAGTACGCTGGCGACCAGCAGAGAAACAAAACGAATGAAGCCTTAGCTAGCTTCTGAGCTGAGGTCATCACGGCCGCAGCGGGCGGAGGTGGACGGGCACGCCGTGCTTGGGACGGAGGGTGAGCACGTTGACGGGGGCGTGGCGGTAATCGTCGGAGATGGCGAAGCGGAAGCTCTGCAGCAGCATGGCGAGCACGAGCTTGGCCTCGACGAGCGCGTACGCCTGGCCGACGCAGTTGCGCGGGCCCGCCGCGAACGGCAGGAACGCCGGGCGCCGCCCCGCCGCGAACCGCTCCGGCCTGAACTCGTGCGCGTCGGCGCCCCAGATGGCCTCGTCGTGGTGGATCGCCAGCACCGGGATCCACACCGACAGCCCCGCCGGCAAGTGCAGCCGTTCGCCGCCGCCGCCGCCGCCGAGGTGGATGTCCTCGAACACCATCCGCGGCAGCAGCGTCGCCGGCGGGTACAGCCGCAGCGTCTCGTGGATGATCATATGCAGCTGCAACAATTAACAATTTTCAAAGCGTCATCAGCAATGCCGAAACGCCCCGTTCTATACCTGCTTATCGTTCTGATTTATTCTCCTCGTAGAACGCTATTGAATCAGTCAAAATCAGCCTGAGACGGAGTACTGCACGTACCACAGTGAGCTTGGAGAGGTCGTCGTAGGAGGGCGGGGCGTCGCCGCAGACGCGGGCGACCTCGTCGCGGGCCCGGTCCTGCCAGTCCGGGTGCGTGGAGAGGAGCATGAGCGCCCAGGTGAGGAGCAGCGCCGACGTGTCGTGCCCCGCGAAGAAGAAGGTCTTGCACTCGTCGATCACCAGCTGCAGGTCGTAGCTGAACTGCTGCTGCTTCCTCGCGGCGTCCTGCTTCTTGCGCTCCATCTCGGCGAGGAGCATGGCGAGGAGGCCACGGCCGTAGGCTGACGTGGTGCGGCCCTCGTCGGCGATCTCCCGGCTCCGGCCGATGGACTCCGTCAGCACGGCCTCCAGCTCCGCGTTCAGCCGCCCGATCTCCCGCCTGTACTTGCTCGGGAAGTACCTGCACACGAGGTCCAGACACGCACGTACGTCAGCCAAGACAACATTTTCGATCTCTAGTGTGGTCGTGTGCATGTACAAAAAAATTGTTTACAGGTGACAGTCGTACGGCAATAGGAATCGTCTGGTGGCATCCGACAAGCCCGATGCCCCGGGCTCGAGTCAGAGCGTGCATGCCAGTGTCCAAAACTAGCCGGACAGCGATGGAACGGCGCAGCATACAGTATAGGAGAACCAATTGACTAATCCATGGCATAAGCCTGATTAGCGGGAGGAGCAACCCGGATTAGCTCTAGTTTAATCTAATCCGGGGAGTACTTTAAGGTATAGTTCGAGACGTGCAGGCCTGCGCATATGCAGGCAGAGGACCGGGACAAGGGTCGGGACAAAGGTCGAGCGACGAGCGTGTACGTGCAGCGCGTGCGTCGTCTGTGCACGGGTTACGAGACGAACGAAAAGATGAGCGGCGCCGGCGCGGCGAGGCCGGAGGAGATCTAGCACTCACTGGCTGCCGGGGATCCAGAGGTGCCTGCTGGACCTCGCCGTGAGGTGCTGCAGGTCCTCGAGGAGGTGGAATATTCTCTTCCCCGTCTCATAGCTCGTGTCGAATTCCGTCCGCGAGATGATGTCGCCCGTCAGCCGCGTCATGTACGCCGCCACGTCCACCTCCCGCCGCCGCGCGCCGCCGGGGGACGCCGCCGCCTCACGCAGCGCCCGGACCGTCTGCTTCGTGCACTCCACCATGTGGCCCACCCGCCCCTGCACGACGACAACACGGCCGGAGGTGACGTCAGCGATACGGTCCCGGAAGAAACAAAGGAATTCAATTCAGAGAATGCGAGTGGCGGCGGCGGCGGCGGCGGCGGCGCGCGAGCACGGACTTTGAGCTTGTCGGCCATGAAGGCCGGCGCGACGACGTGGCGCTGGTGCGACCAGTGCGCGCCGTTGGCCATGAGGAGGCCACGGCCGATGAAGTGCCTGGTCCCCTGCCGCTGGAGCCACGACTTCCCCGTGGCGCCGCTCGCCGCGTACTTGGACGACAGGAACTCCCGAATCATCGCCGCGTCCGTCAGGCACAGCCGCGGCTCGCTCCCGTACCAGTAAACGAACAGCTTCCCTGCGCGACCCGAGAACATGAGGCGGTGCAAGCAATGCGGTCGTCAGAGGTCGCAGCGCAGCTGGGGGCGCATCGTATCCTCACCGTAGGTCCTGGACCAGAGCACGTAGTGGGGCATGAGGCGGCCGACGATGTCGTGGGTGAGGGCCGGCATGTCGTCGGCGGTGGCGCGGGCCACGAGGGCCGACACGTCGCGGAGGTTGCCGATGAGCGGGCGCGGCGGGGGGCCGTGGACGCCCTGCCTGGCCATGGCGCGGCGGATCCGCATCGGCGTCAGGACGTAGCAGGACAGGGCGACCCAGGCCGCCCTGAGGAGGAGCGCCACGGCAGGGGTCGCGATGATCGCCAGCAGCGCCGTCGCGGACGCCATGGGAGAGAGACCGACTGGAGAGACGAAGATATTGGGGAGACCTTGATTCGCGTTCACCCAACAACGGCGGCGGTGTGGGGGGTGTCGATCGGCGCCTCGGCTATATATAAGCGCAGGCTTGATGGTGTGGAGCTGTGGCCTGCGGCTGCGGGGGCGGGGATCTGATTACTATATCATTTTCTTTAGAATGATTACTGTATGATATGATTATTCCATTTATTAAATAATAAATGCTTATTGTTTTTGTTTGGATTGGATTTGGCAGCATTTGATTTCCTCCATACTTTGGCAAATTACTTTTGGTGGCTGCTTCTCTGATTTAATTTGAACTGACATTGTGCCTTGGCCAATTTTGTTACCGTAATTTTGCCATGCTAATTTTTTTTGACAAGGCTTGATTGATGAGATAAGTTTGGCATCAAACCAAACATACTGTAACAGTTCAATCTCGCTCGAAACTGCAGTGGCAACCCCCAAAAGGGAATTGTACTCGAATGCAATGACGTGCAGTTTTCCTACATCGGACGAACTTGAACCTCGTTTCTAGCATGAACCCCTTTTTGCGTGTTTGCAAAATGAAACAGGCAAGAGATTTTGTGAATCTTTATTAAAATCTTCTAGGTTTGGGCGCCGCTTTTGTTTCCTCTTTGTGACCTCATTGACGGTGCAAAAATCATATCTATATATTTATATCACTAACAAGTAAGGCATAATAAATGTGAAGGATTTTCTTTGTTAGAAAAAAGAAATGACGTGCTGAATTTGTGGCATGAATTGAAATACTGAAAATCTAAATACTCATTAATTTAGTACCAACTGATATGTGCAATGTATCTTTTGCCACTAGGGAAAAAGTAGTAACGTAGATCGCATATATAGAGAAGCCATTTGTATATTGCCTGGCATAAAGAATTCTTAACTGGCAACATCTGTAGGCACCAGAACTAAAATTTATTTCAAGACAGGCAGAAAACCAGGTGCCAAGATCCTAGAGAATTAAAGTGCCACACTGCCACTATAGACATACAAAATTATGGACACACAGAAACACACTGAGTGGTATGCCTAATGTACGACCTATATACAACTAATCTAGATGACCACTCTAATCTCTTTAGCCGAGTGTTAAATCTGTAAAAAAGGACACCTTTCTGTTTGCAATGCCTCCTGCATTACAGAAGGGACAAGTATATGGTACTACAGGGCCTCCATGGGCAAGTTCCAAAATCAGAGCACTAAGGACAGCACATTAACTGTGATTGCACCAAATGTTCTGATTGTAAGGCCTAGACAGCAGCCTGCAGGATTGCAGGCTTAGTTTAGAGTATCATCAGTGTGTCTATGGGCCGGTCAATCCCTTAAACAATTTCATTCAGGGGTGGCTTTATTCTGTATTCTCCATCTCCCGCACTTTCACCACAGATGATTCTGAAGCAAAGGTTTCTGATAAGAGGCATAGATTATTGCAGGCTCAGCAAAAGCAACAGAAAAGCCAGAAAGACACAGGAATGGGGACAGAGGGGAGAGCAATTTTGTTTCGCGGGCAATTGCCTAGTTCTCTGCACCGGTTGCAACTTGGGGAAAATTAAATCCGTGTGATGCTGAGCTTTTGGGCAAGAATACAAAGCTGCAGCCTCTCATAAACCCATTGTTTAGTGAATCCGCTAACATATATGTTTGAAAAATACAAAAAGTACAGCATGGATGAGCTGTAGCCAATTGACGCGCTAGTCCTTTTTATTTTCTCTGAATGAACTAGAGATCGGAGAAGTCGGCGCACCGGCAAAATGCTTTTGCCACTTACAACAACCTGGTTAGTTTCAGATCAGGAAGTATTCCATGCGCGGTTACAAGTTACATCTTGGTGAGGATAGCCGATACCGATAGAGCTTCTGCCTTGAGTCATGTGAGCATTTGTGAATTCCGACGATGAAATAGTAAACTCTCTGAACATTTCAAAATGCAGGATGTTTTCTGTAGCGCTTACTGAATCATCATCTGAACGATTCTGAAACTCAGGAGGACGAGTTCTTCTTTTCTTTTCTTTTCTTTGACAAGTTGAGGAGGGTGGGCTGGCAGTGGCGCCAGAACAAGAAACGCTGCTTTTCTGTTGCATCCGAGTTTTTGGTGATAGGATATCATATCCAAACGTCGTCGTGCGCGACAAATAGGAAAGAATCATCCATTCTTGGGTGTGCATGAGTTTGCAGCATGGGTCAGGGACGCAGGGCCTCTGCCTGAGCTTAATCTGCTGTATCTGCACTCTGCATGGGGTCTGCGCCTGCTGGAAGCTGCTGATGGCTCCGCAAGTCAGCATCTCTGAAAACATTAACGCTGAATCATACCAACGATGGCTCTGAAGAGCTTATTAAGCCCTTTGAGGAAACTTGAGGTCTTTTGACTCAGACCCCGACCGGTCGTCGGCGTTTACTGCTTGGCGAGACACGGTTCGACAGAGGTCAGATCGACACAAGTTGTTTTTTACAGCACACGTGCAGCATAAAACCGTTGACGGCAGAGTGAAATCTGGGCATCTTGCTCAGAAGCCACCGACGAGGCGAGGCGAGGCGCGCTCCGGTCGACGGTGGTGAAAGAATGCGCGACAGCGAGAAAGTTAATCGACGGTGCTCGGCGCATTCCCTCCGGCTTCCCCTGTCCCGGTCGCCTGCGTCGGTGCCGGTGTTGTGTCCTCGGTTCCTTGGTCAGCACCATTTGCACTGCTAGCTCCAGGCCGAAGATCGCCGCTCGGGCCTGCGGGGACAACGCCGTGTGGTGTCATGCGTCGCGGCGGCGTCACGTATTACGCTATTCCCTCGTCTGTGTTACTGTGTACAAAATGTTTTGTTTCCCATGTGGCACCAACCTTGGAGTTTCCTCTTACTCCCATGGCATTCTTGTTTTCAACAGCATTTTCTCATTTGCACGTGCTTCCAATGGCACCTTCTTACTTTGAACAATTCTCTTCTCTTCTTTTTTCTCATTTGCACGTGTTTGCAACGATAGTGATCATTATTATTTTTTATTATTTCCTTGCCATTCTTTTTAAAAACAAACATTTTCAATGGCATTCTTGCTTTGATCAATAGCAGTTTCTTAAGGGCAATGCTTTGAGAAGTAGTTTCCCAGTTGCGCATGTTTGCAAACGACACTCACCTCTCTTTTTCCTGCGCCGTTCATTCGTCGATCCGACGGCCACGTGTCCTCGAGACTACGGAGTACTACATATACCAAGCTAAAACCATGATGACAAGGACACTGGCCACTTGGCGATCCAATTCAGCCGAGAACTTTTCAGAGTCGCGTGCGTCTGTTTCACGGGGACGACGACATAGATCCCACGCGCCGCGCACGGTATCTCCGACAAATCCTCGTGTCCAGATTTTATATTTCCTCGCTCGGTTTTCAAACGATATTTCCCGGTGTTCTTCCAGCCCGATCGCGAGGTGAAATTTGCTGGGCAGCTGGTGTGAATCGGCCATCAGTGGGGACTGAATATATATTTAACAGCCCTGCAGCAACACAATCCGCGCTGACTAAATAATGGCAAATCCAGAAGTATATAAATGGCACATATCAGATGGATTCGAGAATCTCGTCAAGGGCTCTGACCAGCTCTAAGAGAGATTTGCTTTCTTTTCTCGTCCGCTCTTGACAGCTACTATCAGCCAATCTTTGTCTGCGTTATCAACGAGAAAACTAGCAACTAGGCTGTATCAAATTTGATTCTGGGGGGCTTTTGAAAAAGGAGCAAAAAAAGAAAGAGGGCTCGCGAAAAGCGCCCAAAATTTGATATGAATTTCTTCGGGCAAGTTGCACCATTATCTCTAAAAACTTGTCCGCCATTAAGTCCTCGGCATTAGCCTGGATCATTAGGTCTCCGCACTTGCTTAATCGTGCAATTTATGCTCATCGCTGGAAAAATTTAAAAAGACAAGAAAATTATTACAAAAGTAAGTACATGTGAAACATCCGCTGTAAGCAAAAGGAATTACGGTAGGAATGCACACCGAGTGAAAAGGAGCTGGTATTTTCATTTTGGTTTTGGAAGCCTGGACATTTTTGTTCCTTGGACTGATGATGGCCCAATGGACTCCAGACCTGGGGCTATGGCCCAAACTTAATGGGCTTCAATAGAAGAAAGCGATGAATTGTCTTCTTGCTTTTTTGGCAGAGGAAGCGTGCGGTGGCCGAAAAGAATCCCGGCCCATCGCCGCAGAAAGCCAGGGCACAGAGAGAGGATCGGATGCGGACTCGGAACCGTGTGTGGCCGACTGGACTGGAGACGCGGCGGGTTCTGGTTGGTCGCCCATGGCGTACCTGTTCGGACAGCCGTAGATGTTAGAGATACGGCCCGATTAAATTCGCCGCCTTCGGGGTGCGCGTTTTTGGCAGGCACACCCTCACGTTGTTTGAATTTGTATGTTGACAGTAGTTGAGCATGAGAATTTCTTTATCACGTCCTTAGTAAAGAGCTACTCTCCCTGATCTGCAAATATACATTTCGTTGGGATAATAATATGGTCTCTTAAAATAATTTTAACTATTATTTTCTATTAAAATGTTTTTACAATAAGGCATTAGTATAATGTTATGTTAGTACTCTTTAAGATTGCTATATCATATGACTTGTATTTTCTAAAACTAAGAATTTAGAAAAAGATTGACAGTTAAAGTTTTAAAGGTTTGATTGATTGTATCCTTGTAAAAAATGTTAGGTATTTGAAAATCGAAGCGTTATAATTTTTAAAGGATAAAGATGGTTACATGGCTTCTTTTATGTATGGGGATATTTGGTTTATGAGCACCAAATTTAACATGGTTAATTCGATTATGAGCTCAACAATTTCTACCGAACCGCTAGCGCCCAGAAATCTAATAGAAAGATATTGATTGGATCCTTATAAAAAATGTTACGTATTTGAAAATTGAAGTGACTAGAATTTTCTAAAGGATAAATGTGGTTTTTTTTTACCGGAGTTATAGGAAGCCCTAACCTATTTTTTCCATATTTTTTATTTCGGATCCAATTAATTTGCTCATGCAAGGAGTTGAACCTGGGTATGCTAGATGCTACTCAAGTGCTCTAAACATGAGGCTAGAGACCCTTTTCACATGATAAAGGTGGTCGCATGACTTTTTTTTATGTACTATGGGGATATTTGGTTTATCAGCACCAAATTGAACATGGTTAATTCGATTATGAGCTCAAAAAAATTTAGGGAACCGCTAGCACCCAGACGTCTAATAGAACCAGACATGTAATAGAAATACTTTCCATTAGATACTCTGTCGACATCATAAATCAACAATTGCAACATTGAAAATTAACTACTACAATATTAAAAAAACATGTATAAAAAGTGACTACACTATCACCCATGGATACAAAAAAATCTCGCCATAGTATGAACCTCATGTTTCATGAAAATCAACTGTGAAACATGCAGAAATAATAGTTGCAATATTAACTTGTATATATTGGAACATGTTTTGATCATTTGAATTTTTTTAATTGTAGAACGTTCTATCTCTGTATTTGCAAAACTTCTAATATTCTTTGCGTTCCAAATTACAGATCATTTAGCCTTTTTTAGTTTTGTAATTTTTCTATACATCATAATTTCTTAAAATACATGGATGCTATAGGCAGTGAGTCGACTATTGTTGACTCGCCATGAACATGTAAGGAGATAAACTTCTTTAATAAAGAATTTTATTGGAGTATCCAATCCATGCTCTACTATCCTTGTCTACAATTGCGTCACTCTTTTTAATGGTTTGGTAAAGTGGCCCTTGCTACTGGCTGGCACACCATGGATCCCCCGCAACCCCTAATTTTTTAGCAACATTCATGAAGGAAGGGGGAGCTCAAGGTAGAAGGTTCGTCCCTGGTTTGATTTGATGTAAAGACTCTTATGATTTCATCAATGATGACTACACACACTATGCCTACATACATACTAAAACCTATGTATTTATAAAAGTTAAAACAAATTATAATTTGGGATGGCGAGAGTATGTATAATGAAAAAGAAAAGTATCGGTAATATTGGCATGTTCACAAATACTTATAATGATATCTCTCGATTATACGAACCTTTCGAAAAAAAATCGCACCACAGTAGCCAACGTGCAAAAATGTGCACGGCCCATGGGCCACGGCGTCACGCACCTATCACCACCGTCCTTATCCGGCTACAGCGCTTTCACGCCGTCCTTTTTCGTTCCAACATCAAAACCCGACCGATTGGGACAGCTTCCAGAAACAGCAACGGGTTACGGTACATATAAATCCACCAAACTAGAGGGCTCGGCCAGCAAAAGCGCCCTTCCGCTCAGGGACCGAAACAGAAAACTCCGGAGAAAAAAAATTCGCCCTCCTCTCGCCTTCCTCCCCTCGTCCGCCTCCCCAACCCTCGAGCTCGACGCAGGCGGCGGCGGCGGCGGCGGCGGCTCGGCGAGATGAAGGTCTCCGTGAAGACGCTCAAGGGATCCAGCTTCCAGATCGATGTGGAGCCCGCTGACAAGGTACCCCTTCCTCGAGTTCCCGATCTATCGACTATTGTCATGGTTCTGGTTGCTGGATGGATTGGCGCGGCTGCTTCGCGAGATTCGTCTTCATGTTAGGTTCGTTGGGGGCCTAGGGTTCGGTGGGTTCTCGCGCGTAGATGATGGGGGTGTTGAAGCCCGCGAGCGAAGCTTCCTTGGATCCAATCTGTAGGTTGTTGTGTAAATACGTGGATTCTCCTACTTCTCCCCACCAGGGCTAGTACCGGTGGCACTAGTTGAGCATATGGAACAGCACAGTTCGCTCGTGGATGTTGTGCCTTGGGTTCGGGTTCCTTCTAGGTGTTTTTGGTGATACCGGAGTAGGTTGCTTCCCGCGCAGAAGTTGCAGTCGATCTTACTACAAATTTTGCAGGCTGCGTGTTAGATGGAAATATTTAAGGCAACATTATGCCTCCTGCGCTCACACATTTATTTAGTTATTGTCGGTTTGCTATTAGTTATTCTTGATTTCAGTTTACGCTCACGAGGTTAGATCTCGACAGTATGTGCTACCTTTCTACAGTTGTTTCTAGGCAGCTTTAGGATGTAAGGCTGAATCTACCTATTTGGTAATGCGGTTGGAGTGGATAAAATAGGTGCATGAATTGGCTGCCATCAAACTCTGCACGATTTCCAGTATACTTCCGCTATTTCTGTTATCTATCATATGAGGATATGTATAATGTAATCTTAGATTCCATCAGCACCCGTTCTATGGTTTCAGTTTCTATCTAGATAAGATACTGGTGGTGTTTCATGCCCGCTCCTGACATAAGTGCTTGAAACAGGTTGCTGATGTGAAGAAGGTCATAGAGAGCACACAAGGGCAGAATGTCTACCCAGCTGACCAACAGGTGCTCATACACCAAGGGAAGGTTTTGAAAGATGATACAACATTAGAAGAAAACCAAGTTCTTGAGAACAATTTCCTGGTTATAATGCTCAGACAGGTAGGCTACCTTTTTGATATTCTGGTTAACGCATGGCAAAAATCATAGGTGGCATATTTATGCATTGGATGACAAGAATCAAGTAAATAGTGTCAACTGTTCATGGTGCACTGAATTGCTGGTGTATTAGACATAAATGTATGTGTGGATGAAGAAGGCTACCAGCATGGGACTTTCCTTTCATTAAGATAAGGCAGCTGCCTATTGTGAATTTGGAATGCCTAAATTTGTTTTTATAAATTAGTTAATAACTTATCAAAATAGAGCTCCTTTTGTTTCATTTTTAACTGTAATCTTTTACAGAACAAGGGGTCATCAAGTGCAGCACCAGCTAAGGCATCTGCAAATCAGGTAAGACATTAATTGTGTTTGTACTTGGTTCTTTTCACTTTGTTTTTTTTATATACACAATATTTCCTTAATCCGTCTCACGTATATACTCTAGTCAAATAAACGTTTTTTTATTCCTTTTCGTATATTATCACTTCGCGTAAAGACATAAAAACTCTGGCACTGTTTTAGTTTATTTTATTGGCAGAACGTAGATGTGCTGCGTTGCTTTGATTATGTCTCTAAAGATGACTTTTTCATTCAAGGTCATAAGGTTGTAACTTAACAAAAATAGACGAACTACATTGGAAAAGTTCTGAGCCATGCTTTTAGTTCACTGTGCTTCTGCCATCCGTTGATGTTTGCTATCTTGTAAATCGTTTATTTCCTTGTATAGAAATATTTATGCTTTAGTGTGCACCGTGTGCTATGACCTACAGGGCTTCCGGACTATGTCGCTTGAGATTAACTTAAGTTTTACTTTTGCAGGCGCCCCCTACTCAGACAGTTCCTGCTACTCCTGCGCCTCAAACACCTGCAGCCCCAGCTGCACCCGCACCTAGGTGCGTTCTCACTGTAAACTTGATCTGTATGAGGATACATTTTCAGGTTGTAGGTCAGCATAGGAAATGAAATTACAAGTTTCAAATATTTCAGTTCTATATTTGTTTTTGGATTATAACAAAACAAGGTTTAGCTGTGCATAGTGCAATGTCTTGATACTTTAGCTGGCTTGGGTTCAAACATTCATGACAGGCTTTGATTCCTTGCTATTTTTAAGGAATTCTTACCTTTCAACTTTTTCAGAGCCTTTATTAACTTGAGTCAGTTTTAATAACGCAAAAATTGTTGTCCACCCACTGATTTATACTACCATTGCCAACTAACTCTATCCTTCGTACATTCTTCTGAATTAGTGTACCTGTCAGTGCACCTGCTCCAGCTGCCACAGCTTCCCCAGCTCCTGCTGTTGCTGTATCGTGAGTTCCTGATTTTCCTTCCATTGTAGATTGCTTAACTAATAATCTTGTAATAACCAGAGTTCAAATGATGTATTGATATTTTTTATGCTGTCACTTGAACAGCACTGAAGCAGATAATTATGGTCAGGCTGCCTCAAACCTTGTTGCTGGCAGCAACTTAGAAGGAACGATTCAGTCCATTCTTGAAATGGGTGGTGGGACATGGGATAGAGACACTGTCCTACGTGCTCTACGGGCTGCATTTAACAATCCAGAGCGGGCTGTTGAGTACTTATATTCTGTAAGAATGATTCTTTCTCCTGATTACTTTCTCGGTCTTATTTGATGATGAGCTTCCAGTAATGATCCACGACTACTGAATTCTTGTAGCTAGTGAACACACTATGTTTTGCTTACTGACGCGACATGATAAATAACTGCACATTTGTCTAATTTGATTCTTTTCAGTTGCTTTTGTGTATGTTAGAAGTTTAATTTCCTTTGTACTGTACAACATTATGAGACAGTTTTATTTTGCTAGTTATACTGTGGCACACCAATGTCCTTCATCTTATGTTCATAGGGCACGTCCTGTGCTACACTCACTATCTCTTCTGGTTGTTTATAGGGGATTCCTGAGCAGATGGATGTTCCTGCACCACCTCCGAGTTCCCAGGCAGCCAATCCTGTTCAGCCTTCACAACCAGCTCAAGCTGCAGTTCCTTCTTCTGGTCCAAATGCTAATCCTCTGGACCTCTTTCCTCAAGTAAGTCTCTCGTACCCATACCCCCCACCTTTGTGGTCAGTTGAATTTAGGTCTGATGCTTGCTTCCTTATAAATTGCAGGCCCTTCCAAATGCTTCCGCAAATGCTGGGGCGGGAAATCTTGATGTTTTGCGTAATAATGCACAATTCCAAACCTTACTCAGTTTAGTGCAGGCTAACCCTCAGATTTTACAGGTTCTTTCCATGCTCATCCTTCTCTTAAAAAACAAACTACCCCACTTTTGCAGCCCATTGACAATTCATTTATGTGCAGCCACTGCTTCAAGAGTTGGGGAAACAAAATCCCCAGGTCATGCAGCTGATCCAGGAAAACCAAGCAGAATTCATGCGCTTGATCAATGAACCTCTGGAGGGAGATGAAGATAATGAAATGTTTGCACCTCTTTCTTGTGTTGCCCTTTTTTTCTTGCTGCCTGCATTGTTTGATATTCTTTTACTTCATGGACCAGGAATATGCTGGACCAGATTGCAGATGCAGCTGAGACCATCGCGGTCACTCCAGAGGAGAACGAAGCTATACTTCGTGTAAGTTGATGTATCTTGGCAAGTTTCTGCACGTTTGCTTGCACCTGCATCAGACTCACCACTCTGATTCTCAATTTCTCATGCTTGTTTCCTCCATCGCGTTGTAACGTCGTTGCATTCTTTATGCGCAGCTTGAAGGGATGGGCTTTGACAGGGCGCTTGTCCTGGAAGTGTTCTTTGCCTGCAACAAGAACGAGCAGCTGGCTGCGAACTACCTCTTGGACCACATGCATGAGTTCGACAATGACGATGGGCTTGGTGGAGGGCCACCACTATAAACTGCTCTCAAGCTCTGCGTCATGTGAAGGCTGTAGGGCAGAATTAGGAGAACCTTTTTTGGGATTTGTCTTGCCTATTCGCTACCCCTAATATTGAATTCGTTTCTGTTTGGCTTTGCTTAGTACATAACTTTAGATTACTACTACTATTACAGACAGACTTTATAACCGGATATAAAGGTCATTGAGTCAAGTTTACTGGATCTACGTTTTCTTGTCTTTTTATATGGTCGTCCCTTTGCCTTTTCTTTTTCTTTTTTTTACCACATTAGACCATTACTGCCTTGACGCTGGATGTAAGTCATGAGTCAAGTTTACTGGATCTAACGTTTTATTTTACCACATTAGGCCATTACTGCCTGGACGCTAGGCTTTCCTTTTCTTATCTGCTCCCGTGCGGGAGTAAGAACTCGTTTAACTGAGCATATTGTACCTTTTAGTCACATTCCAGCAGCGATTGCAAAATACGGCACCGATGCAGTTGTCACACAGGTTACAAATTTCCAACAGCTGATATTAAGAATCAACCGCGATGCTGTATACATCCAGGCTTTAGAACCCGCACGCGATAAATATACAGAACGAAACGTCAAGAGACATTTAGGCGAAGGCGTTCAAGCAGTAGCACTCGCAGGCGCAGCCCGGCTCCGGCGTATGCCCACGAAACTGTTCAGCGTTATATGCTACAGATACGTGACTGCTCATCAGCTATTTAAGCCAGGATGGTTTGTGGGTTGTAACCCTGGGTCATCAGACACTACTCTATAGTAAGAACTAGCCAGACCCTATATGACTTCCAAAACACTATGGTGTACTGTCATTCATACGAATACGACACATTGCCTGTCGACACATTGCCTGTCGCGGGATTGCTACCAGTGAGCCCAAACACCCATCCAAAATGAGCTAAAAAAAGAAGTATCACGGTCAGTCATCATCGGAAATATCTATTACGTCGCCAGCAGTGTTTTGATCTGGAGGAGCTAAACCAGGTGGAGCTGCAGGCTGAAGTGGAACAATATCCAGGCATGGAGCAGACGGCTGGGAATGATCTCGTCCGGTAGCTTGAGTCGGCGCCGCCTGGTCAGCAGCAGTAGTAGAAACAGCAGTCTCCGAGCATGGAGGTGGTGGCTGGGACTGTTGCTTTGGTTCATCTTTACAAGGCAACGTCTTGATTCTGTGGTTTCTGACTGAGGCATCAGTCCTAGAGTAGACTAATGATGCAGGGTTCTTCTTTGACCGTGAATAAGTGAGAATTCTCTCTCTTTCTCTTTCTATTCTTCTTTCTCTTTCTCTTCTTCTTCGCTCCGTTCTTTTGTTTACAAGGGGCTCAGTCGATCCGCTTGACCTGTCTGATTCATAGATGTCCGACCACGCACACATCACAACATACTCCTTTTCCCTGGCAGGCTTAGTTTTGCATTTTCCCTTTCGCTGCTTCTCTGATGCGACAAAGCCTGAGGCCTTTTGTTTACTTCCAAGGGCAGCTGGCAGAATAGTGGTTATCTTAAAGTGTTCAGGTTCATGCTGCCTGTGTTCCTTCTTTGAGAATCTGTTGTCCAGTATTTTCTCATTACTGCAGCCAGTTGCAGGGGAAAGTTCTTTCTTCTCCAGTTCATGAAAGTCTTGCTTCAGTCTTTTCTGAGGGTAAGCTGGTGTAGAACAGGCTTTCTGAGCAATCTGGGGCTCATGCCGCTCTCCTGCTCTTCTTGAAGTTTTCCTTCCCTGTGGTTTTGCATCATTGTATCCCTCTGCTGAGGAAAGCTTGTCCTTCTCTGTTGCAATCGATGCATGATGCAGTTTTGTTGTTCCTAGGGGTGCAGAAGGTAGAACACTTGGTTTCTGAACATCATCTGGGTCATGTTGCTTGCCAGCTTTCTTTGAGGTATCACTTCCAGGTGATATTGCATCATTGCCCTCAACAGACAGAAGCTCTTGCTTCTCTGCTGCAATCAATCCATGCTTCTGATTCGGTTTTCCTTGCGGCGAAGCAGGAAGACTGCTGGGTTTCTGAACATCTTCAGGCTTATGCTGCTTAGCTGCCTTGACTACCTTCTTTGATGTGCTACTTCTGGGTGACTTTGCAATGGTGCCACTGACTAGAGACAAAAGGCTGCTATCTGCTGAAACGTCTTGCTTTCCCTTCGATTTTCTTGGAGATTGAGCACGCATAATACCTGTTTCTGGAACAACTTCAGGGCTACGTCTCTTGCCTGCCTTCGTCGAGGAGCTACTTCCCTGAGGCTTCCCATTACTGCCACTCACCAGAGAGAGATGCTTGTCTTCTGCATTTGGTTTTGTGGCTTTAGTATTCCCCTGCAATGCAGATGAACCTGATTCTTGAATGGCTCCTTTTGTCTTGAACATATCTGATGAGGAGGTCAGCAGCAACTGAGCACCTGGAGAGTATATGGTGTGAGTTGATATGGTAACATGACCTTAGAACAACATAATATTAAGCAGTAAATTATACTATGTCAAGTTTTTGTTATGGTCTGCTTAGTTGCTAGGGGAAAATGTCAAAAATGAACCCCCTCATGAAGAAAAATTCACCATAGCACATTTTTTTGTTGTCTCAAGAGTAAAACAATCATGAACCTAGCTGATTGTGTATTAAGAAGTACTGTATTTCGACAAGAATGAAGTGCAGGAGCTATGTTTAGCTTCTGTAATCTTTATTGCATAGCTCAGCATTTACAAATAAATGTATATTACATAACAAGTTTGACATATACCTCCTGGAACTTTTGTTTTAGAAGGTGAACCTGATTCCAACATCATTTTTTCGAATGCACCTTTTTCGTATGTACCACAACAGTCATTCTTGTGGCTGCAGAAAATAGCACAATAAATAACACAGCTGTTTGTACCCACAGCTGGAAACATTTGCTGCAAGATCATATTATCTGCAAATGCTCTAATGGTAGTCAACGAGTCTATTAAATAGCAGGACAATGGAATATATATATAGTGATCAGTTTAAGGGTGATTTTTAGAATAAAATGAGAACAGACTCATAGGTTTTGAAGGCATTGGTCAATTGTTCGCTAGTGACTTCTCGTAGGATAAACTTATTAACAAGACACAAATGGTCCAATCTCCAAATTTTATTGTGTCTTCACACAACAGCTACTATATCCAGATAACATAGTTTTGTTTGTTATAGTAAACAGTCTTACTTGTGCCAGTGACAAAGCATGTTCCCACAGGATGCACCCATGTTAACATTCTCAATGCAGCAGGCATCAGTCGGAGGACCTAGGTTTGTAGCCCTCAGAAGTGTATCTCCACAAGATTCACACTGAAAAGTAGTAAATTGAGCATGTGAGATCATGATACAGTACTGCCAAAAAGAAACTTAACAAGAGAAAGATAACATAATGAACAGATTTCAGAAGTACCTTCCACAGGATACCCTTAAAGCTGCGGGGCTCTTCTGGACTGAAATCATGGCGGGTGGTGATATTGTACCCACCATCTGGTCTCTGAAGCACAAGAAAAAGAGAAATCACCCACAGGGCATAATAGCTTATAGGCTTTCAGACAGCAAATACTAACCTGGTGATCCTTTAGAGAGCATGAGTTAATAGCATCCATCCAATCACGGAAAAGAGGGCCATGTTGGCAGCTGACATGATTTAACAGAAGATTTAAGCAGCAGGCATGCAGGGCAGACTGAATTGCAATTTAAGGACACGATTCTCATCTAAGGATATGAGAAGTTACCGGTCTGCCCTGTGATGCTTAATGTATATGATTGCATGAATCATGAGATGCAGTAATGCATTCTTCCGGTCAGCACATGGGAGATACTGCAGAACTGGCTCAGAGAGTGTTATGGTATTCTGCGGTCTTGAAAAGGTGCAAGATCCAAAAGAACTGCATATAGAAATCAGTGTTTATACAAGATTCAGGGTTCAAAACTAAATTAAGATAATTTATAGTAACGGGTGCAGCTAGTGCTAACATATGGATACAAATCTGCATGTATGATCTTTTTTGGGCAAGTATTCAATGCTACTTATCCATTATTCAACCATCAGTTTGAGTCATTAAGCATAGCGACCATTGAAAGCATCAACAAAATCTTTTTTTTTGGGTGATATTCAACTTAACGTAACTAAGCCTCTACAACCTGTTGAATTTCATCCCATTAAGGAATCAAAAAGTTGGTGGAGTGTATATATATAACACAATTCAATCACACAGCAGCAAGTATAACAAATTCATACTGTAAGCAACTATAGCATGTCATCCGTATCGAGGTAAGACAGAAATCTCCAACAAAAAAAAAAGAAAAAAGAGAATGAAGTTTTCCGGTTTTCCCCCTCCCAACATTTTGCATGATCTGCTCGGAGCCATGTTTAGCTATCAGTGCCCTCTATATTCTAATGCTACATTAAAGATTCAACAGGTGAATAGGAAAGAGAAAGGAAAATCTCCTTGAACGAAGGGGCACAGTAGCACACAAAGACAGCAAGAACAAGAAAAGGGGGATCCTTTTATGCAAATACAAGTGCCCATGCTAAGAAAATGAATGATTTTCTCAAAAATACCGAGCTTCCGAAGCTCCACGATCCTACAAACCATGATTGATTCCTAAAAAGAGAAGAAAAATAAACAACGAAACCCTAACAAAAGTTGCCCCAAAAAAAAAGAAAAAAGGGGGTATTTTATCGAGCATCCTCCTGCCTGGACTGGTAATACCCAAAGATCAAAGAAATGGCGAAGGTGCAGCATTGGGGAAGCAGGATCCCCAAACGCGCCCAAATTTCCCCAGCCCAAAAGATTACTCCAAGAACCCCAAAATTCCTCAAAAAAAAAAAAAACAAAAAAACTGGGGATTAAAAAAAAAACATCCCCCAACAATGCGGCAAAAGAACAGGCCGCGGAAAGCCAGCGTCACCCCGGAAGTGAAGGCGTCGGCTTTGAACAGGCGAAGCAGCACCCAAGGAGGCGCAGCAGGTAGGAGGAAGAACGGGAAAACCCCAACCTGGAGCCCAGCGTGGAGCAAGAGCCCCACTTGACGGTGAAGCCGGCGCCGGCGAGCGCGCCCTGGAAGTAGAGGAGGTCGTAGTGCCGGAACAGCTCCTCGATGTCCGGGTTCGGGTCCGTGAGGTCCGCCTCCTCCACCACATCCGCCATCGCCATGGCCCCCGACGCGACGGCCGGCCGATCAGCCAGCGCCGGCCCCACTTCCTCCGGAGCCCCCCCACCCAACGAGAACACCGACCCTACCAGCCCCTCCCCTCTCGTTGGTGGCGAGGTTTCCGGTCTTGCGTACGGCAGGAATGGAGGAGGAGACGGCGAGGGGAGGATTCGAGTCGAGCTTTCGAGTGTGCGAGTAGGCTACTAGTAGGTGCATGCAACCTGCACGGGGGAGGGAGGAGCCGAGACGAATGGCCGCGGGCGCGTCACTGACGGGTGGGCTCCACGTGGAGTTCTAGTAGCCTTTTTGGCTGGAGAGATGGGCTCCCTGCCTCACTTTTTCTGGAGAGAGTGGAGCCGGAGGCGGAGACGGACGGCTGCGATGCCCCGCGGGTTTCAGCGGGCGTCACTGGAGCCGTCAGATCGGAGGGGCAGCATGATCCGTGTTTGGGGCGCGGTGACCCACTGACAATGTGGGGCCGGAGGGGTCTCCAGGAAGTCTTGGGCGCGTCAACGCCGGCTCTCCCGATTCCCGAACTGGCGACCGTCGCGCTCACCCGGCTCGGCGCAGCCCGCCGGAGTCCGGCGGCGGTACAAATGGTAACGTTAAATATGAACTATACTCGTAGATATGTCCTGTGTGTGTATAAGATTGCAGTCTTTTTTCTTTGTAACGGTACAACAAAGGGTTCGTCGATTTCTTTTTGCACGTTTTCAATTAACTTTTGGCTGCGGCAATCCAACTTATCGAAAAAATATTCCGTATTTCTAACGTATAATAGATTTCACTATGGAAAACCCCAGTATCCAACTTTAAACATTACTGCAATCTCGAAACAGAATTTTTAATAGAATATGGCTTATTGAATAAACTTCTCATTAACTGGCGTGGGAGGCCCACAGAAACTCTGAACCGGACCCACCTGTCAGCGCCCCGTGGCCACCTCTCGGCTCTCGGGCCGAGCGCCATCGCAGAGAAATTCCCCACGCTCCGCCGCCGGTACTCGACGCTACTCCGGTGGCCGCTGACGTGGCACCCCGCTTCTTCCCTCCCTTCCCCTCCCCACCCCCACCACCGTTTCCCGCCACTTCTGCGCGCCATTTCCCTCTCCCCCGCCTCCTTCCCACTCTACTAATCCCCTCCCGCGAGCAATCCCCCGCAAATCGCCAAAACCCTAAACCCACGGAGAAGGGGAGAAGCCATTCCTCCGACCCCCCCCCCCCCCCCCCCCCCCCTCTTCCGCAATGGCGTCGCGCAGAGCCAGCAACGGCCGCTCGCCGCTCGTGCGGAAGCAGAGCCAGATCACCGCCTTCTTTTCCTCCTCGCCCTCCCCCTCCCCTTCCCCATCCACGCCGAACACCGGCGCGCACAAGCCCTCGCCGTCGCCGCTGAACCCCAGTGCGGCGCGGAGGTCCACGCTCGCCGCGGCCTCCCCTCCCCCTCCCAAGCAGCCGACGCCGCCGCCGGTCGCGCAGGAAGAGAAAAGGGGGAAGAGGGATAAGAAGGAGCGGGATGCTGCCGCTCCGGTGGCTGTGGCTGCCGCGGCGCCGGTGGCTGTGGCTGCCGCGGCGCCGGCGGCTGTGGCTGCCGCGGCGCCGGCGGCGGAGGTGGTGGGGCGGCGGCTGCGGGTGTACTGGCCGCTGGACGACGCGTGGTACGAGGGGAGGGTGGAGGCGTACGACGCGGGCTCCCGCAGGCATCGCGTGAAGTACGACGACGGCGACGAGGAGCAGGTCGACCTCGGGAAGGAGAGGTTCGAGTGGGCCGCCGCTGGTGAGGAATCCACGCCGCTGCCAGCGAGGAAGCTGCGGCGTCTCCGGCGGATGTCGGATACCGCGGATGGGGAGGATGGCGCAGGGGATTCCACTGAGGACGAGGACTGGAAGAAGGATACAGTCGCGGAGGATGAGTCGGAGGAGGTGGAACTGGATGACGAGGAGGAGGAGGTTATTGCTGTGAGGTCACGGAAGGGGAAGACGAGGAACTCCTTGCCGGCGTCAGGTTCGACGCCATCGACATTGGGCTCTGGATTGACATCGGCATCGGGGTCAACAGTTTCGAAGAAGAGGAAAAAGGTGGATGTGGGTTTATTGGATTGTGCTAAACGGTTCAGCTTTGAAGCAGTTAATACCACTGGAAAAGTTGATCGAGAAGGTCTAGTGAGCTGTGGCCGGAGTAAGCAGCGGAATCTCAACTGTTGATGAGTTTGAGTTTGGCTGTTCTCTTTGTGATTTTGGTTGCTATTGTTGCAGAGGAGCAAACTACAGGGAATGCTAACACTGCTCTTACTGGGGAGGCAGCTGAGCGCTTTGGACAGCGCGATGTGGAAAAGTTCAAATTCCTTGGAGAGTGAGTGCTTTTCGGTTGCTAGATAGATTTGTTTCTTTGCAATGTTGAACTTATTATGCAAATGTGTATTTTAGTATATGTTATTCAACTGCACTGCTTAGAAAATTTATTGCATTGTCCTATTTCTCTTTCATCCATAGAAACATACTTCTGTTTCCTCTCATTCTCTCATAGTAAGCAAATAGTTAGTATGCTTGCTTTAATATTTATAGGGGCTATCTTTTTCATAGTTGTAACAAAAGTTTCAACTGTAGAGGGCGCAAAGACTCAAAGGGCAGACGCCCTGGAAGCCCAGGCTATGACCCAAGAACACTTTTATTGCCTTCCCAGTTCTTGAAGAGTTTGACAGGAGGACAGGTATAAGTTCATGTTAATAATACACCTCGTTTTTTTGTGGCGCTACCTGTATTAATACTAACTGCTATTCTTGCTAATCAATAAATAGAGACAATGGTGGGAATTTAAATCACAACACATGGATAAGGTTCTATTCTTTAAGGTACATTTATTTTTTTTTGCACTGGTTATTAGGCACTTAAATGAAGCCTGTCTCATCTAGTGATTATAATATTAATTTGAATAGATGGGCAAATTCTACGAACTATTTGAGATGGATGCACATGTTGGGGCAAAGGACCTTGATCTTCAGTACATGAAGGCAAGAACATCTCCTTACCTTGATTCTCTGCTATTACTCAGCAATCCATCTTGCCTTTTCTCCTATTACCCAAAACTCATTGTATTGAATCATGTCCAAAAAATATCATATTAGGGTGAACAACCTCATTGTGGATTCCCAGAGAAGAATTTAACCGTGAATTTGGAGAAATTAGCTAAGAAGGTCAGAACTTATTTATGTTATGTCCCTCATTAATTTCACATAACTGCAATTTTAGTACTAATAACAATCACTACACGACAGGGTCATCGAGTTCTGGTTGTGGAGCAGACTGAAACACCTGACCAACTTGAACTTCGGCGTAAGGCAACGGGTATAAAGGACAAGGTACTTTTAGATTCTGTGGTGTCAATTAAAGTCATCTCCTGTGTTATGGCAACCTGCAAATGTGATAGTCTCAAAGTTGTCTGCTGAATGTAGGTTGCAAGCTGTAGCAATGTTCCGTTCCTTTGTATTTTCTATAATTTCAAGTCTTCTTAAATGCGAGTAATATGACAGTATTTGGCATGCTTTACTCTCTGAAGGTTGTGAGGCGTGAAATATGCGCAGTGGTCACAAAAGGAACACTGACAGAAGGAGAACATCTGCTGGCAAACCCAGATCCGTCATATCTCCTTTCTGTGACTGAAAGTCACCAACAAAGCTTAAAGAAGAACCAAGACGCTTGTATCATTGGTGTTTGCATAGTCGATGTTTCTACAAACAAATTTATTGTAGGACAGGTTGGTGCTTACAAGATCCTGGGCCCATTTCCATTTGTATCGAACTGCAAAAAATTAGTATCAAACTAGGTAAATTGCTTAAGAGGAAAATTTTTAACTATGTAGCCTTACACTATTGCATTTGTTATTTTTACAGTTCCAAGATGATCCAGAGCGCCATGGATTATGTTCAATTTTGTCTGAAATGAGGCCTGTGGAAATCATTAAGCCTGGTAAAATGCTGAGTCCAGAAACTGAGAAGGCACTAAAGAACAGCACAAGGGAGCCTTTAATAAATGAGTTGCTTCCATCCACAGAATTCTGGGATGCAGAAAAGACTATTCATGAGATAAGACAGTACTACATCTCAGAGGATAAACAAACCAATGTCGATGATGTACATGACAGCATGGACTGTCTTCCCAACTTAATATGCGAGTTAATTGGAGCAGGTGACAAAACATATGCACTTTCTGCTCTAGGAGGTTCCTTATTTTATTTAAGGCAAACCCTTCTGGATGAGAAAATACTTCCATGTGCTGAGTTTGAGCCCCTTGCATGTTCGGGGCTCATCAACAATATCCGTAAACATATGATACTTGATGCGGCAGCGCTGGAAAATCTGGAACTTTTAGAAAATACCAGAACTGGTGGCCTGTCAGGGTAATGCCTGCTTCAAATCTTCTGTTTTATTTAAAATTCAGGTGTCTAAGTACTAATACATATCTTTCAGGACCCTGTATGCACAATTGAACCATTGTGTTACTGGATTTGGAAAGAGGCTGCTTAAACGGTGGATTGCAAGGCCATTGTACGATCGCAGAGCAATACTACGGCGTCAAAGAGCTGTTGCTACTTTCAAGGTTTTATGGAGCTACATTCCCAAATTATGGGTGTCATCTTTGCCTAGTATGGTAGCATTAATTAATCCAAAAATAGGATAAAAATAGCATCATAAACACCACATTTCTCATTTTCTTTTGCTGTTTACAATGTGAAATTAAATTTGGGGAAATATCTACGCAGTCATTCTACTTCATAATGAACACTAGTTCATATTTGGAAGTGAACAAAAACACTTCATTATTCTTTCAATATGGTCATACCTCAACTGCTAATTGGCTTCTATCTTTTCTGCAAGTTTTTTCTGACAATTTCTGGGATTATTTGGAATACAATTATCTTATATATTTCAGTATGTCATTTTTTTAATTTCAAACTTGGCTGTTGATGTTTAAATCTTCTCTGGGAATCCTCAATAAGTTTGTTTAATGTGTTATAAAGAACAACCTAGGACTATGTCACTGTTGACAGATGAGGAGATTCCTCAACAGATTCTATAGTTATATACCGTTTTAAATGTTCCGTAGTGGGAACATGTGCATATTCCTCTTCATATATTGATTGAACTGTGCCATAGATTACAAATGGTTAAAGGAAAAGTCCTGAAATTTCATACATCTGTTTGTACTGTACTGCAGCGTATAGCTATATGTTTTCACGTTTACTATGATTTTTGTATCATTGTTTGAATTTTCTTCCTCTTTTCAGGGAGCTGGCCGTGATTATGCTGCTCAGTTTCGTAAGGATCTGTCGAGGCTACCTGACATGGAGCGCTTGCTTGCACGTCTTTTCTCTAGCTGGTAATTTAATATATTACATGGTATATCAGTAGAGATTTGATGTCACCAACTGGACTCTGGACTCTCGTGCCTTTTGGTTGCTGTCTGTTTCTTTGTGTTTAGCTTCAGAAGAGTGTTGCTTTTCTACTTTGGGATCTTTGAAATCTTTTGATTTTTGTCTAACCGGAATGAGTCATGATACATTTTCTCTACAGTGACGAAAGCAAGAGAAGTTCATCAGTTGTTCTTTATGAAGATGCAGCAAAGAGACTGCTTCTACAGTTTACTGCTGCTCTTCGTGGTTGCCAGCAGATGTTCCATGCATGTTCTTCTCTTAGTACATTGATATGCACAGAGGAATCTCAACTAAATGATTTGCTCTCACCAGGTAAAATGGCAGCTTTCTTCAAAGCAACCAGTTCTAATTGTATTTCCTCATTACTTGATGGGCCCATATGTTCCTTCTTTTGTCTTCTTTTATTTTCCTTTTTTGGTTACTTTAGGTTTCTTGTATTTTCCTTTTTTGGTTCCTTTAGGTTACTATAATGGCATTTAAAGCATTAAGTAACCCTTGCAAGTGATAACTGTTTGCAGGAAAAGGGCTACGGAATGTATCATCTATTTTAGACCGATTTAGAGATGCATTTGATTGGTCAGAAGCAGATCACAATGGTCGGATTATTCCTCATGAAGGTTGTGATCCTGAATATGATGCCGCTTGCAATGCAATACAGGAGATTGAAGTCAATCTAAAAGAATATCTAAAGGAGCAACGGAAGCTTTTGAGACAGGCATCGGCAGTGCTACCCCTTGTTTCTTTTTCAAGCTTTGCATCATTTAACATCTTTGCCAATTGCTAATAATTAATAAACAATGGTTCAGGTTAAATATGTTAATATTGGAAAAGATATGTACCTAATTGAAGTGCCTGAGGACATGCGAGGTTCTGTTCCCGAAAACTATGAGTTGCAGTCTACAAAAAAGGTAATCAGAATGTTTTTCCCCTCTTGTATTTTAATGTAAATAAGTACATAACTATATATGTGAGTTGCTGTTGTTGCATATGTGTATGTAATTTAGTTACATTTTCTAATGTGGGATGATAATTGAGGGGTGTAATCAATTGGATATTTGTCGAAGTCTTGATGCTTTCTGGTAAACTTAAAGGGAGTAAACACGTACTTAATCGCAACTTTATTGTGCCATTGTATGTAAACTAGGGTACACAGTCCCTCAAAGTCTAGTCCTCTATCCATTTTCGGCTTCAGTTGGAGTTAGACGATTTGCTTGGGTTGGTTGGTTCTGAATTCTGATACTTGTGTTTCTTCCTGCAAATTACGGGAGATCCTTTAGTAATGCTGACTAGAGAGTTGGTTAGGTGGCTCTAGTAGCAGTCCTCAGGTCCTGGGTTCGACTCCCCGTGGGAGCGAATTTCAGGCTGAGGTTAAAAAAGGTCACTCGCTGGTTCCCTTGGTCAGCATGGGTGAACCGACCTATGGTGGGCGGGCCCTCGTGTAAGGGGCTGGTCGTATGGGTTGGGCCTCACAGCACGGGTAAAGACCCGAACCATAGGGGGTGGCATCCCCATGTATGAGGGGGGCAGCTTTCGTGACTTTTCTCGGCCGGGCTCCGGTTGAGCTCTTCTTATTGTAATACCGTGGGGGCGGTCTTTCCCCCACCGGCCGAGTTTTTTATGCTGACTAGAGACAAGCCTTAAAGCAAGCTCATTTAATTGACTCTGATTCTCATAATTGACTGTTTATCATCTTTTACTGAATTCCTTTGTTTCCTCTTTCTTTCATTAAATTACTGCACAATTCTTTCACTTTACCTGAACACACATGGCAAGTTTATTGCCAAACTCTAGATGTTACATTCAAATTTGGGATATAGGTTAAGCATTGAAGTCCTAAGATACATTTAAATGTTCCATCCAGGGTTTCTATAGGTACTGGACGCCAGAACTGAAAGAGCTAATATCAGAACTTTCGAAGGCTGAGGCAGAGAAAGAATCAAGATTGAAAGGCATCCTTCAGAATCTGATTCAGCTATTTGTTGAGCACCACAGCGAGTGGAGGCAATTGGTTTCTGTTGTTGCTGGTAACACTTCGTGTGACATTAGTTTTTTTCTTTCTTGCACTATAGTCTATGCCAATTTTATTTTACCTTAGGCTAGCAATATTCCTAGTGTTCTATGATGTTTCCTCCTCCTAAGTGCTCTATTATTTACTGTACTCTGAGTTGCAATGATATTTTTTTAAGAGTACTGAGAATGCGTTTGGTGCTGTATTTTTTTTACTGAATTTATATCTGCAAGGTCGATAGGCCATTTTAAGTTTGGAGAGGTTTATTGAAAACAGATTATTAATTTTGCATAGACCAACTGATTACCTGCCAAATATATGTCAGCCTGTATTTCCTTCTTTGAAAAGGTGAGCCTTTGTGCGAACTACTAAATGTAATCTTGATTGACAAGAGTAAACAAGTAACAGTGATGTTGGTTAATGACTAAGTATTACACAGTTTGTCAGTTGATGCATGGCTAGTAAGAAATGTTATCATGCTAGTTGTACTTCTATCAAATATACATGTGTATGTAAGACTCAATTGTGTCGGTAGAATTTTCTACTCTAAATTCTGCCGTTGACTTTATCATGCAGAGCTTGATGTCTTAATAAGTCTTGCTATTGCAAGTAATTATTTTGAGGGGCCAAGTTGCTGTCCAATTATCAAAGAATCAAATGGCCCAGATGATATTCCTACTTTCAATGCCAGAAATCTCGGACATCCCATTATTCGAAGTGATTCCTTGGGCAAGGGTTCTTTTGTTTCGAATGATATTAAGATAGGCGGGCCAGGGAATGCCAGCTTTATTGTTCTTACTGGTCCGAATATGGGTGGTAAATCAACTCTGTTGCGCCAAGTTTGTCTTACCATTATATTGGCTCAGGTAATCCACCATCTTTATCTGTCAAGTGTCAACATTGCTCGTTCAGGAGGACTGACTTCATGCTGTTTGCCAGATTGGAGCAGATGTTCCTGCAGAAAACCTTGAACTTTCTCTTGTTGACCGTA
This sequence comes from Urochloa ruziziensis, assembly GCA_015476505.1. NCBI lineage: Eukaryota > Viridiplantae > Streptophyta > Magnoliopsida > Poales > Poaceae > Urochloa > Urochloa ruziziensis. The sequence continues at coordinate 50,151,777 of CM027119.1, forward strand.
TCTTTGTTCGAATGGGAGCAAGGGATCACATTATGGATGGCCAAAGTACATTCTTGGTGGAGCTCATGGAAACTGCCTCAGTGCTTGTAAGTTCTTCCTTCGAGTTATGGCGATGTGTATTAATTTGTTAATTTGTATGTTTTCTCGACGTTGTTGTTGTTGTTGTATGTTTTCTCGACGTTGTTGTTGTATGTTTTCTCAACGTCGTGTAACTTTTGCTTCAGTCATCAGCTACCAAGAATTCTCTTGTGGCTTTAGATGAGCTTGGGCGGGGTACATCAACTTCTGATGGACAAGCTATCGCGTAAGTTGAATTACATATCATAACATTGATTTGCTATATCTATTCATTCTCTTGAATTCTCAATCTCTAATGCTCACGGATTTGCTCTTCACTGAAAACAGGGCCTCTGTTCTGGAATATCTAGTTCATCAGGTGCAGTGTCTAGGCTTGTTTTCTACACACTACCATAGGCTAGCAGTGGAACACAAGGATACCAAGGTAACTGATACATACCTTTCCCTTTTTATTCTTTTTCAATCCAACCTTTTCCAATGTTGCAACCATATATAAATATTGCACGTTGCAGGTAGCGCTGTGCCATATGGCATGCCAGGTAGGAGAGGGAGAAGGAGGTCTGGAAGAAGTGACTTTCCTTTATAGATTAACACCTGGTGCATGCCCGAAAAGCTATGGTGTAAATGTTGCTCGATTGGCAGGTTATTTTCAAGCTAATGTGTTCATTACTCAACACATCTTTTGCTCAGAATTCAAATGCTCGTTTTCCTAAGGCCTTACTATGTAACACATACTACCATGCTCATGTTGTCTTCACCCCTGATACACAGGAATACCTGCTTCGGTGCTTCAAAGGGCTAATGAGAAATCAAATGACTTTGAGGCCAATTACGGGAAGCGACGCCGGATGACCAAAGATAAGCATGCCAGCGCACAGAGCGAGGATAAGTTTTCTGCCATCTGGGATGTATTGCGCATTGTGAAGGCATTGCCTTGTCCTGATGATCAGGCAGCGAATATAAGCATGCTTTGTGAAGTGCAGAAGCTTGCCAAGGTGCAGGCTGTGGAAGGTTAAGCGATTGTTGCATGACCTGCTCACTTAATGGAAATCGCCTCATTTTGCTACCCTGGTGGCCCTTTTTGGACTGGTCATGTTGAGAGTGCTGTGTTGAGTCGTCAATGTTCAAGGACGGTTCAACAATTTTGTGCGCGCTGATTCTCCTATGAAGAAACCCAGGGATGTCCATCTCTACTGGATTGTTCGGGCTTGGTGGTGTGTCCACTGTCCAGTGCCAACCGGCTGTATGATCAGAGGATAGATTGATCAAAATTTAATCTGAGCTGCGTAGAAACTAACAAGATTGTAACTAGAGTAGAGATGGTTCCGTGAAAGGTGTATAGAAAACGGGAGTCATGAACTACTCTTACAAGCCAATTCAGGCTTAGCTTCTTCCATTCCTTACTTTCTGAACTTTTCAGTCCTGGGGTTGTGTTTGGATGGCGTCCATTTTGTTGGGAGTTTTCATATTTGATCAAAATTTCAACTAGAATCCAAACTTTCCAACAAGATATCCTCTATCCAAACAGGTCGTATGGTCTTTAAGCTAATCTTATTGCCAAGAATATCTTTGTTACTGGGTGAATCTGGATGACATAAAAATCTGATGAAAGCATATAAGTATGCATCCATGCCTACCGGTCCTGGGTCCGAATCAACGCGCGAAAGCTGTGTGGAAGCGAAAAGGACACTGCATGGAAGCCAGCCTGCGCTGCCCCAGAATCCGATTCCCAGGACGCGCACCGATGGAGCCCACACGGGGATTGGAATGAACCCAGCAAGCAGCAAGTGACTCGACCTGTCGTCCATAAAGCTCAACTCAGAAATTTTAAGCAAAGCAAAAGCAAGAATCAAACCACGCTTCTCACGCTAATCCCCTGCTTTTAACCGCCCTCAACACACACACACACACACAGCCCTCGCTCTCACTGGGGCCTGTCACACTCTGCAGCTCTCTCTGGTCAGGTCAAACCCGCCGTGCTGCCGCTGCCGGACTGAGAAGAGCTCCTCCTCCTCCATGGACTACAGGGTAAGTGCCAACATCATTTCTGTGGCTGCCAGTTCGAGCAGAGTGCCTCTTGAAACTTGGAAGGGCAGTGACGTGCGTGTAACTTTTGTCAGTACTACTGCATGATCCTGAGGATGAACATCGACTGCAACGGGTGCTACCAGAGGATCCGAAGGGCGCTCCTCCAGATCCGAGGTAAACAAGCCACTCAAAACTGCCTGAAAATTTTGATCCGAGGGTTCCCTTCCCCACGCCCACCTGAACCTGAACGTTGTGTGCGCTGCAGAGCTGGAGAGCCACATGATCGACAAGAAGCAGGGCCGGGTGGTGGTGTGCGGCGCCTTCAGCCCGCAGGACGTGGCCATCAAGATCAGGAAGCGGACCAACCGCCGCGTCGAGATCCTCGACGTCAGGGAGGCCGCGCCGCCAGGCCAAGATGGCGGCCCCGGAGGCCCCATGCCCTGAAGGAGGCCGGCTCCTCTTTACCCGCGCGGCCGCGCCACCATGGTTCGTGCTCACCTTACACAGCTCCGGTAGAGTACTAGAGTGGCAGCTGAAACCATTGGAGCGAGACCTGCAATTCTAAGCTTTCAAAAAAAAAGAGACCTGCAATTCTTCTCGCAGCACCAGAAGGTGTGTGTACCTAGTTGAACCTGTCTGGCTGGCACGATTTACCTTCTTGTAACTTAGGAATCCTGCACCATTTTGTTCAGTGTTTCATTTCATTTTAGTCACAACTTAAGATGGCATGCCAGTACTATTCCAGAATGGTTGATGATGACCATTCCAAAATTCCACCATGATTCAGGGAGTTAAAAGGCCATATGATGGAACAAGAGAGGTTATGCTCTTCCCCGTCAACATTTGCTTCTGCTCAAAACAAGAAAGGTTTGCTTTACTGATAATACTGAATGTCTTGCCAATTAGTGTAGTCCAACTGCCCAAGCAAGCCACAAACAAGATACTGAATGTATTATTCATGATATCTTGAATCAGGATCTGCACCCGAACAAAAGATATACCCAAATTGAAAAACAAGCATTTCTATGATTTGGAAATGCACATAAGCTATAAACAAAGTTCTCCATGTGGAAATAAAATTAAGTGGCTCGTTATTCTTCTTTTAATGCCTTTACAAACTCTACAAAGCATTAATATTTATTGGCATTGTCTCCAATTGGGAATCAAAGAACCATCGTATAGGACTTTCTTTACAATGTCAGGCTTTCAGGATCCTCAACAATCTTTGCAAACGTCTGCAGGAACGCTGCCAAATCAGCACCATAGATAATCCTGTGATCAGCAGTAACATTCACCTGGAAATTTAAGATTAACTTGATTAATTTCATGAGCAGCATCTCTGCAAGACAAATTGGTTGCTACTATAGAATATGACGGGTGTGGTAGTTTTCCCCCTCTTTCTTGGGTCAAAAAGCTTTTTGTTGTTTTGTGAACAAGATGGTCTGGCATTGTGGATGAATTCTTATGGGTCTTGAATGGCAGTAGTTCCTATTACCAAATAAAATTCTTCACACATCATGGGAGGTTATTAGTGTGTATATTTCGAAGGAATCAGGAGTCAGGATGTACTAAAGAATTCATCAGTACTAAATAAGAATGTCGAGCATTGCAATGCTCATGACATAATACCACCTGAAATTATGCCTCTTACATTCAGGTGAAGTTGTACAGATCTTTATCATACTTGCATAAGTTGATATTATCAGTTACCACATAAAAATGATGTTGTGAAATAGCTTTCACTTACATGTCCTAGGAGGCTAGGAATCAGTGAATTGACCACAGAGTTTTGTATGGGATTTTAGTTGGATGCTGAATGTCTGCTATGGTATTGCCAAAATAAATTTCATGACATTTCACTTTAGGTTATCTATGGTACTACACATCAATTACATGAGTTAGGGCAAACAAACATTGATCTTCACAATTGCATATAATATAAAGGACAAAAGACTATACAAAACTACAAAAGTCAATAAACAGAGCTTCTATGCACACAAATTATATGGATATGGGAACAAACTAAACCTGCATTTCACTCTTGATACTGAAGAAACCATCCTTATCAGCCACCACGGTAGGTCTTGATGCTCCAACAGCCATGATAGCTCCCTGCACCGAGCGATTACGTAATACCAACTTTCTTCTTACGTTTCATAAATACAATTCCATCACCATTCCATACTAACTGCGTGGACACCAGAGAGAAAACCCACCTGACCAGCCGGAAGGATTGCATCAAATCTATCCACCCCAAACATACCCAAGTTGGACAGTGTAAATGTCCCTACACATCATCAGTTCTTAAGGTAAGCAAAGTTTTCAGGAACAGTGACACAGCACTCAAAACATTTGATACCTGAGTTGTATTCATGCGGTTGTAGCTGCTTGGTGCGTGCCTTCTTGAGCAGCACTCTCCACTTTTGTGCAAGCAGATATATATCCAACTGCCATGGAAATTTTTATAGCTATTCAGTAGAAATCTACAGACTCACATGATAAAATCATACATAACAGATAACAGAGCTGTTTCAGTAAGCATGAACCTTATCAACATCCTCCAAGACAGGTGTAAGAAGGCCACCCTCGATCGCAACAGCCACTCCAATGTTGATATTACTGTTGTAGCTGAAGCTCTTTCCATCTCTGCAGCTAGCTTTTACAACAGGGTGCTGGGAGAGTGCCATGGCTGCTGCCTTCACTAGCAGCACTGTCTTTGTGACCCCCTTTGTCTTAACCTGTCCAACCCATATCAGTCCAACATTCAGTAAACACATAAACAATTGAGCAGAGCTGTGAATTCAACGCTGCGTGTAAGATCGATAGAAAGGGCACCTTTTCATATAGTGCGTCGAGCTTATCAGTGATCATAGAGTACCCAACCCGGAATGTTGGCACTGACAAGCTCTCCACCATGTTCCTGCTCACCGCCGCCTGCATTGTCGTGAACGGCACTACCTTACCACCGGGCACTGGTGGCAGCACTGGAGGCGCAGGGCGAACGGTGGCATGGGGTGGGGGTGGGGGTGGAGGTGGAGCGACCTTTGGCTTCGGCTTTGGCTTGATGCCAGCAGCTGCCTCAATGTCAGCCGCCATGACGCGGCCGTGTGGCCCAGTTCCGACAACCCCGGCAATGTCCACCTTGTGCTGCTTCGCGAGCTTCTTGGCATACGGCGTCGCGACGCCCTTTGTCGCTGGAGCCGCCACTGGCGCTGGCGGAGGTGGTGGCGCCGGCGCGGCGGCGGCATGGGGACCAGGGAGCTCCTGGCTCTGCCCCTGGGAAATGGCCTGGGCGCGCGCCCGCGCCAGCGCGACTTCCTCCTCGGACTCGGCGAGGAGGGCGATGGGGGCGCCGACGGGCGCGGTCCCGCCGGCCGGGACGAGGACGGCGGCGACGATCCCGTCGTGGAACGTCTCGACGTCCATGTCGGCCTTGTCGGACTCGACGACCACCACGGGGTCGCCCTTGGCGACGCGGTCCCCCTCGGCGGCGGTCCAGGAGACGATCTTCCCCTCCGTCATCGTCGAGCTCAGCGCCGGCATGAATATCTCCCGCACCTTCGCCCGCACCACGGCCACCCTCCGTCGCCGCCGCTGAGCCCTCGCCCCCGCCCCCGCCCCCGCACCCGCAGCAGAGAGGCGGGCGCGCCCCGGGACGGCGTGGAGGGAGAGGGAAGGGTGAGGAGCCAGTGACGCCATGGCCCACGGGCCGACTGATCGCCGGAGAAACGAACCGCCTCTCGGGATTCAGGACGCAGGAGGGGCGAGGAGGACGCGGTGCGGCGAAATCCGGCGAGCGCCGCGGCGGCGGCGGCGGCGGGAGATGGGGATACGAAGAAGGCAGAGGCGTTAGGTGAAGGCGGAACCCGCTGCCATGTGGGACCTGGGTGGCAGTTCGTGTGAGATTCTCCGTGACACACTGACACTGGGCGTCTCTGGCGTCAGTGCGATCGCGATCCAAATCTGGTTCTGACCGTCCGATCGACTACTAGCGGGCCTGCTGAATCCGTAGCATTTTTTCAGTAGGGATCCTCGGATTATCCCGTAAATAGCAGTTGGATCCCCGAGTCCCAAGTACGATGAACATAGCCCGGCGAACATCGATATCCCCGCGTTGGCGCGTTGTGAAGCCGGAGTACACGGCGGCGGGCGAGAAACCGACCTTCACCAAGATGGCAGGGAACCTCTCCGTGTGGCGTCTCTTCACCGTCTCTGCTCTCAATCTCCATCGCCCTTGGCGTACCCCTCCGGTTCAATCCTCTTTTCCTCCTTTTTTTTTCCCAAAAAAGGGTTCAAATTGGAGTGCTCTTTTCCCTCCTTTTTTGGAGGGATTGGTGAATGCAGGGATCAGCTGGGGATCCGAAGGCCTGATAGGAGTAATTGGGGGATCATGCATGCGTACCAGAATTCGGCCTGCCGGCTCGTGGTCCTGTTAGGATGTTTTGCGAAATTTTTTTCGAGCATGTCGGACACACATTTGAAGTATTAAATATAGACTAATTACAAAACTAATTACAGATTCTGTCACTAAATCGCAAGACGAACCTAATGAGTCTAATTAATCTGTCATTAGCACATGTTTACTGTAGCAATTTATTGTCTAATCACGACCTAACTAGGCTCATTAGATTCGTCTCGCGAAGTACACTCCATCCATATAATGAGTTATTTTTTTCGACTACATTTAATATGTCATGCATGTGAGGGAACGTACTCGAAAAAAATTTCGCGAAACATCTAAGGGCCCGTGGTCTTCTTCCCTGACAAGTCACGGCAAAGCTGTAGCATCCTCTTATCAGTATTCAGAAGTCACTGTTGGGGGGTGTTCCATGTTCGATGATCTTGTGCGGCGTGTCTTTGACGTGGGATTTGGATTGCCAGTGGAACAAAACCTGGGCGCTGCTTGCGTGAATACATCTGATTCAAGGACAGAGAGTTTCCTGCTCCTGCATTTCAAGCTTCTGATCACGATTGTACTGCTACCTTTTACAACTGCAACTTGGCATTTACAAAAATACCAATTAATACTGCTGCCTTTTACAATTAAGCCTGTGTATCCGATTGTTCTGAAAATTTAGGGGAATGGTAGTTGGTGAACGCATCCTGCAACAGTTGGGATTCTTTTGTTTTTTGGGGGTATGTATTGCATAACACTTTTAGTATCAACCGTTATGTTTTTGTTGCACGGAGGTCGAATGCTGAAGTATATGACTGTCATGAGGAAGAAAGATCATTCTGTCTTGACTGGCTGCCCTACAAATGCAATACTACGAGTTACTCCGTATAGAGATAGCCTTTAGGTATATGTGCCTTTCAATTCATTACAACTTATGCGTTTTACTTTTATATACAGTGGCAAGCCTACAACCTACATCAATTTGGAAAGGCAGATGATGGAGTACCTTTTTCAGTTCTTACCTTGTTTAAACTTGATTGCTCATAACTTTTAGAGAAAAAATATGCAAAATCGTTTTCCAATAATTCATACGTGTAGTTATAGACATAGCTACACACAAATGCGACTAGAGCATGCTGACTTAAAGGTGCTTGGACAAGAAACAGTACGATCCAGCTGTACCTACAAAAATCTTGTAGGCCTGCTGCTTAACAACACTTCAGGAATCCATGAAGAATCAAATCCTGCATAACTGGGCCTGAAAGTGATGTGCATGTACCTTTAATTAGTCAGCAGCTAATGACCCCATTGTGGTTCAGTCAGTCAGTGAAAAAGCTTTAGTCACCCATTTGTACCTTTTGGTTCGTTGTCAAACATGTAATCCCCATTGTCAAACTGTTGTTATCGCATCACCAGGTAATTTTTTTTCTCAGTAGTACTAATTTGAGTTGTCTTTTTTCTTCTCTCCTAATAAATAGAACACGGCTTCTTCTTGAGACGGAACACGGCTTCTTCTCTTGAGACGAAAGGTCTCCCGGGCATCATTTTGCAGTTAATCGGTCACCTTCATCGTACTTGGATCTACCAAGTGTAGATAAAAACCCATGTTGACATCTCAGCGATGAACCACTTGGATCCGGTGGCAATGGCAATAGCAAGACAGGCACCTGGCAGGCTGGCACCCATCATGATCAAACGGGAAAGAAGCCTTTGGATACTTGCCCGGGCATGATCGAGGCAGGGCAACTAGTGGCTGGCAAACGAAGAACGCATCCACGTGCGAGACGACCTCCAGCTCAAGTCAAAGTCTTTCCTAGCGAGGACTTGAAGCCCTGTTTACCTGTTTAGATGGAAGTTGGAAAAAAAATTATGAGTATGTCGGGCACACATTTAAAGTATTAAATATAGAGTAATTACAAAACTAATTACAGATTATGTCCGTAAATTGCAAAACGAACCTAATGAGGGTAATTAATTCATCATTAGCACATGTTTACTGTAGCAATTTATTGTCTAATCATGACCTAATTAGGCTCATTAGATTCGCCTCACGACGTACACTTCATCCATATAATGAGTTATTTTTTACTACGTTTAATGCGCCATGCATGTGAGGGAACGTACTCGAAAAAATTTTCACTACCATCTAAACAGGGCCATTTTTCTCCTCCCAGAAAAGAAATGTGTGCGTCTCTTTCTACGTGACTTGTTGGTGCCCTGCTGAAGCTGAAGTGCTGAACTGTCCGAGAGGGACGCGGATTTGAACCGAGAGGCTGGCGAACGAAAATGTGCCGTGCAACTCCAAACTCGAAGGCGCCCCCGTGTACCGGCAGACTTGGCATATGCAATCTCTTGGTCCAAACTTGCGCCGCGTGCAGATTGGTGAGCCGTCGCCAAGTTGGACGGCACGGTTCGTTTGCAGCCAGCGGCTCAATCTGTACTCTGTAGTCTGTAACGATCATACTAAGGCCCTATTTAATTTCATTCACCATTTTTTTTTCACCGGTCACATCAAAGAGAATATTACACGCTCTTTCGCAAAAAAAATACATGCATGATTAGTAAATGTGTGTTAATGACAAAACTCATGCCATAACCCCCAGGAAATTTGCGAGACGAATCTAATGAGCCTAATTAGGACATGATTTGCAACGGTAATGCTATAGTAATCATCCGCTAATCATCCACTAATCATGGATTATCACCGTTAGATTCGTCTCGCGATTTTCATATGAGATCTGTAATTAGTTTTATTATTAGTCTACATTGAGTACTACTAAATGGTAAGATCTCAAAGCTAATATGACACTCGCGCGCGAGAAGAGAAACAAACTCTGCACGCTGCACGCGCTGACGCGCACGTGTGTGGGCCCCACGCGTCCCCTTGCCCACCATCTTCCCCTTCATGTGCCTTATCCCCTTCTCCGTTCACACTCACTTTCTTCTTTTTTTTCTTACCTCTCTTTGTGAAATCGCTATGTGCAGCGGGCAAGAGCTTGGTGCCCGAGCATGCGGCTTCCACGGCAGGAGCGCCAGTGACCCACGGGCGCAGCAGCGCCTGACGGAGTCGCTCCCCTCATCCCTCCCCAGTCTCTAGATCCGCCGGGTTCGTTGGAGCCACTGTGGCCGAGCGATGGCGGCGACCGACGAAAATGCCAGGCTCGGCGACAACGGCGGTGGCGACCGGGGAGGGCGGGAGCGGTGCGACGGGAGAGTTTTTTAATATTTTTTCAAAAGTATTTTTTTTGAAAACAGTGCCTTTTTGGATTTTTTTCAAAATTGTTTAGTGAAAACTTTTTAAAAATATTTCTCTTAATTTTTTTGTAATGTTTGCGAAATTTTTTCTAAGGCCATGTTTAGTTCCCATCCAAAATATTTTCATCCATCACATCAAAGGAGAATCTTTGATGCATGAAGTATTAAATGTAAACGAAAAAGGTGAAAAGTTATATGGATAGACTGTAAATCGCGAGACGAATCTAATGAGCCTACTTAATCCATGATTTGCAACAGCAGTGCTACAGTAATCATCCACTAATTATGGATTAATTACCCTCTAATTACCATCGTTAGATTCGTCTCGAGATTCCCAACCTATCCATATAACTTTCCACCTTTTTCGTCTACATTTACTACTTCTAAATTGATAAAATCAAAACCCAAAATCTTTTCACCAAATGTTTTCGCGAACTAAACACGGCCTAAAAATATTTCTTCAATGTTTTTTGGAAAGTTTATTGAAACTTTTTTTTGCAACAATTTTTTTAAAAGTTTTCTAGAAAAGGAAAGAGAATGGACGTGGGGACCATCCGGAAGAATGCGGGGTGTGCGCGTAAGGATCCCTGCGTATGCGCGCCCGTAAATTAGCATCGCCCATAATAAGATTCTTTTGACAAAAATTTTCACCAATTTTTTTTACTGGAATTAAACACCCCTTTAGTAGAAAAAGATTGCTGTGCGGTTCGTGACTAGTGTACGGGGCGAGCAGTGGGTTTGCGTCGTGATCACTTGGTCAGCTTGTTTCATTCATCCACGCGTGACCGCTGCTCCGTCAACCCAACCAGTGGCGAAGAAAACGTGCTTTGGGCAGGCAGGCGTTGTGTTCCGACTTCCGACTGCACACCAACAGAAGCAGCAGCCCCGGCCGTGGACGACGTCGCGCCGTTTCCTCGCGGTTTCCCAGTCCCCCACCCACCCGTCGAGCCGGGTCGCGGGCGAGGCCGGAGCCGGACCTCACCAGTGACCTGCACCGCACCGCACCGCACGGCTCTACTCTCTAGCCCACGCCCATGTCCGTCCGTGCTCCCGCCCGCGGACGGCACGGACCACGCGGACGGTCAGGTGGAACACACGCGAAGCGAACCGGCGGGCGGAGCCGGAGCCCCGGCGTTCGTCAACGCGCAGTCGCCTGGACTATTATCCTGCAGCGACAACGACGCCTCTGAACAGTCAGTCGCTTGACCCCCTCCCCTCCTTCCTCCTCGCTGCCGCCGCGCTCGTCTAGTCCCCGACGCCAAATCCACCTCGCCCCCACCGCATCAAAGCCCCTGCCGAACCCGGTACCCGGCAAACACCCCATGCGCCGCCGCAGCCGCCCGCCCAGATAGCAAGGCACCTCAGCTAGCGCCGCGCTCCCCCTCCCCTCCCCTCCCATCCCAAATCCACACCCACCCCGGCGGCTTCCTTCCTCAACCCCGCCGCGGGCCCGAAGCGGCCTTGCGCCCGCGCTCCCGCCTCCCCCGTCCGCGCGCGCTCGCGGCGCGGCGGCAGCAGCGAGCACCACCCACGCGGCGGCGTCCATCCCAGCCCCCGGGCGCTGGCCGACGAGGCTGCCAGCGGCGACGGGGGCGGCGGCATGAAGCCGCGGGCGTTCCTGGAGCGCCTAGCCCGCCCCTTCACCTCCTCCCGCCGCTCCTCCTCGGAGTCCCGCCGCGAGAAGGAGGAGGAGGCGGACCTGGAGGCGATCGCGGCGCGGGAGCAGCGCGCGTTCCGGTACGAGGCGCTGGAGGCGGCGACGCGGGGGTTCTCGGAGAAGAACAAGCTGGGTCAGGGCGGGTTCGGCCCGGTCTACCGGGGCCGGCTCGAGGACGGCCGCGACGTCGCCGTCAAGCGCCTCGGCTCCGGGTCGCGGCAGGGCGCGCGGGAGTTCCGGAACGAGGCCACGCTGCTGTCCCGTGTGCAGCACCGGAACGTGGTGAACCTCATCGGGTACTGCGCGAGGGGCGCGGAGGACAAGCTGCTGGTCTACGAGTACGTGCCCAACGAGAGCCTCGACAAGATCCTCTTCGCTCCCGTCGCCTCCAGACACCGTGAGTCCCCCTTCCTCCTCCCCCCATTCCGCTCCGCGCTCAATCGAATTGGATTGGATTGATTGCTCCGTGAGTTTGCTTCTCTGATTTTCCGTACCCGATCAACTGGTACGAATTCGCGCGATCGAGCGAGTGGTTGGATACGCAGATTGTTTGACTAGTAGTACATCAGAGCTCGGTTGCTTGCCTTGCCGAGATTGAAACAGAGGCGGCAGATGCAGGCGGTTGGTGGGGGGATATTTTGTTGGGGCATCGATGCGCCAGGGAAAAGTCGCTGTGCTGTTCCCTGCCGGCTCATGCCGTGCGTGGCGTGACCCATTCGTCGCTAGATTGCGTGAATAGGAGGCCATGCTGCTCATCTGCCATTCACCGCGAAGCACAAAATTACCCCGGCAAAATAAGAGGGCCGCGAGCATTCGTGTACGAGTACTTCTTTTTTTGACAAACGGGCTTTCGTATACTGCTGAGGTCAGGAGCCATCCATAAAATAGCCAAATAAAACATGTTATCCGTCCTAGTTGGTTCAAATTTCAGACTTTTGGTACGATGATTGCATTATTAGAAGAATGCATGGCTGCTTCCGTCTTGATTAGAAGAATTGAGCCAGTCGTTGAGCCGTCGAGGTAAGGTAGGTAGCAATGTCAGCAATGTGTTGGTCGATGGATTCTATGCCCTGCGCGAGCAAGCTACACGAACAGAGTGCCAGACCGCCGGCTGGGCGCAGGTGTTCTTCTTCTTCTTTTTTTTTTACTGCAAGTGAGATTTTGGTGCTCCAGCCTTTCGTATCTAGGAATAAAACACACGAGAATTCAGGTGTACGATGCAGAGATCTTTGCTCATTGTTTTCCTCTGCTTTCGGTCGCCTGAATTCCGAAAGCCCAATGCTGATGCTGTTGCACAACGCGTTGCCACTGACTGCACGACAACAGTGCTATCCTCAGCGCATGCATCACAGATCTGTAAGGGTCAGCCGGTCATCACTAACCAGCAACCGCATTCATGATCCATGAACATTGGTAGGAAGGCCGGGACGGGTCCAGCATACCAGTCTTCCCTTTGCCTAGGCATGCGACAGGTTGGATGCTGAGACCAGTAAGATAACCCGCTGGCTTCCGATAAGCAATCCTTGTAATTATCTTACTGATTCTTCTCTCTCACTTTACCCGTTCACATTTTGTTCTGACTACTCAGCCAAGCTTTTCAAAATCAGAATGTTCTTTGCCTCTCTGCTGGCACTGTGAAACTCCTTCCGCTTTTCTCCCTTCCTAGAAGGCACACTGCTTGAGTGCTCGGATCATCCCACGCGCCCGCGGCAGTGGCTGCCGCACTGACTACCGACGGCTGCGGATGTCACGCATGAACGGTCGCTAATTAAAGGTTAAAGCGTTTTTGTTTTATAATAAGCCAGTCGCTGGTCAATGGTCGTATTTGTGTAGTATATATAGGTTTATTGCTGGGAATCCTTGGATGGCGGTAGGGCCCTGCAGAAACTTGATCCCATCTCGCCGCCAAGTAGAAATTTTATCCAAGCCCGTATGGAACGCGAGGGAATGATGTAAGGTAGCAGCAATCTGCTGGCTAGCAGCTAGCTTTACAGAGCCGGTTGCTCCCGTCATGATACGAACCACGAGCAAATTCCATGTGCCCGCGCTAGGAAGCAATTTCTGCTGACATAGTCAAACATGTCATACGGTTGCTGTTGCTAGCTTCAGGCTCCAGAGTTTCGGACCGAACGGTCCGACGATGGATGTGTGTGTGTCGTACGAGGACGCATAAGGGCATGTACAGCCCGTCGATATAAGCCGTCTGTGAGCCGATAATTTTGCAAAAAAGACCCCGGGTCATCCCACAGACGGGGTCTCCGTCGTCTCGCGAGGCGACGCCCCGCCCCCGTTGCCCGAGGTGGACGAGACGTGCCCAGCAGCGTTGTACGGCCACGGCGACGGGGCGTCGGATCCCACGCGGAGCGAGAGCGCGCATACCTGAATCATTTTGCGCGGGAGCTTTCGGCGCTGGAGGAGGTCCGTCTCGCCACCTCCGAGCTCCGCCTTCGCGCCCTGCCTGACGCCGAGCAAGTCCACCTCGCCATCTCCCTCCTCCCGTGCTGATTTCTCCTCTCGGCTCCCGCGCACCCTCCCGAGGAACTGCATGGGCAAAAGAGGATGACCATCGGCGGCGAAGTTGAGCTCGAGACCGGCGGCAACGGTGACCACGAGATCTGCAATTCGCGAGGCTATGGGCCATGATCGGTGGTGCGAAGTGGATTGCGAGCGAGGTGGGAAGGTGAGGGAGTCTTGAGTGTGTGGGATTTTGTTTTGGTGGAGGGATGGCCGGGGATTTTGGCCGACGGCAGAGCTTGCTCGGCTCGGGGGCAAACGAGCGAGCAGCAAGGGAACAGGGAACAGGGGAGATGGTGGTGGATAGCTTGTGAATGAGATGCAGCCACGTACTGATTTTTTTTTTTTGAGAACCACATACTGGTGCGCATGGGCTAAAGAGGCTCTAGAACGCATGGGCCGAGCTAAACAAGCAGCCCAAAAAATATTGCTGAGGTATACACAAGTCTATTTATAGTAATCATATTTAATCAAATAACCACACAATGATTCCTAAAAATTATTGTGTAATCATATTTCTATTATTTATACTTGATATTATTCAATCAAATAACCACACAATGGTATACACAAATGCATTTGTAGTTAATCTTAAGCTCCATGCAAAGCATTAAATAGCTTACAAACGGCCTCTCTGTCTGTGGGTTGTATGAGCTGTCTGTACATCTGTCTATATGCTAAGTTCGAGATTTTACAGACGGCTAGCCGTCTGTGGGCTGTACATGCCCTAATACACACCCGTCTTGAAAAGAACGAGACGATGAGGTTTCAGGTTTGGTAGCACGTTACCTGTTGGTTGATCCATTCTATGCTCTGCACGCTACCAGCTAGCTGCAACCCAGTCCGATGGATCCACTGGTGTCCCTTGTTTTACTTGCGCGTAGGGTAGGGGTGTGGTGTCTGAAATTCGTCCATTGCTCTTGTACTACAAGTCTACAACGCATTGTCATTGATACCCTTTGGGGAGGCACGACAAACGCCGCCGTGCTGAAGACTCAGAGCGTGCGTGCATCACAGATCTCCAAGGGTCAATGGGCCATAACTAACCAGCCACCTTATTCACGGAACTTGTGCAGCGATCATGTAGGCCCTGGACAGGTCTAGCACCAGGCCACCAAGGCCAGTCCTCTCTTTGCAAGCGACTGGTCGACTGTACGGTACAGTGACCTTTGACGTAGTCACGGTACATGTTAGGTTGTTGCTACTGGCATTACAGTGCTAAGTTGGACCCTGTTTCCTACAAGAAATCCTTTATCATCGAATCGTCTTATGAGTTATGATTCCTCCATCTCGTCCACGTTTTGCTGTGACTGCCTCGCAAAGATGTTCACGGTGGTCTCTGCCTCTATGGGGGCATTTTGATTCCCCTTTCTGATTTATACTTTGCCTTTGTGATTCCCATTTTTATTGTAGAAGGTACGCTAATTAGAAATCCTCGGAAGTGTTAGCTGCTTGAGTGGTTGCATCATCGGATAGATTGGGGCGTCGCTGGTCAAAGTTTGTTCGCAGGTTAGAATACGATCCCTGGAAGAGATTTCGTTCGTTGACATCTCGTCTCCAGCTACGATGAGTGACCCACTGGCCTGGGCAACCAGTTGTCGTACCAAGGGAAGGGTTCCTCGAGGGGGGAGTAGTGGGCTGCATCCGGACATCGCAACTTCAACCGATATTTGCCTAATCTTTGGACTAGTTGTACTAGTCGAATAAAGATCAACTTTCTGCAAGTGTTCTGGTCAAACCTGCGCGTGCTTTCCCTTTTCTGCTTGTCAAGGTCCTTGCTGCATTACAATAACCTGCGCTGGCGCCATCGCCTCCCTAGACTTTTTGGTGCTCTTGCTTTGGTTCCACAAGAACTGTGGGTGCACACTGGTCACTACGTAGTAGAATACTGGATTATGTGGGACTTTGTTGGGCACTGTCACGCTTCAGGGTCTCCATTGCCCCATCCGTAGCGTGCTTGACTCGTAGCCGTGTGCACGCGCTCGCCAGACGCGCTTCCTGTTTTTGTCCCTTCCCCTTTTCCTTTAAGCTGGTCGATCCATGACCATGAGACGACGTCAGACACGTCGCCGTCTGATCCCATGTGTCGTCGTCATGGCGGACCGAGAAAGTACTGGGGAAATTGGATGATGTTTCGGTATGAATCCGATGACAATTGACACGTGCATTCTCTGTGGTCTTTGGACCCCCCGTGCACGTAAAGAATTCATTGGACGAGCTTAGTTGCCCTATGAAATTTCGCAGTACGTGGCAATGCTTTTTTTTTTTTTAGTTTTTTACTGGTGGTTGTTGAGAGTGAGCCCGAAGCGTTTGATTTCTGTGTCTGGGTTTGGTTGGGCCATATTGAGTTTCAACACTGACCGAAAAGGCTCCCTGGACGGCCCAACCATGACCGAGCACGCCATTTCGGCATTTCTGATCCGCCACGAGAAGATGTCAAGTTTCACACTTGCATTCGTTGCACTGTCTGCATGTGGCTCTGACATGGTTTGGTCTTCTTGTTGTGCAATGCGCAGCTAGCAGCAACAGGTCGCGTCGCGCGGAGCTGACGTGGCCGCGGCGGCACGAGGTGGTGGTGGGCGTGGCGCGGGGCCTGCTGTACCTCCACGAGGACGCGCACACGCCCATCATCCACCGCGACATCAAGGCCAGCAACATCCTCCTCGACGACCGGTGGGTGCCCAAGATCGCCGACTTCGGCATGGCCCGCCTCTTCCCGGAGGCCGGCGACGGCCGCTCCCGCGTCCACACCCGCGTCGCCGGCACCAACGGCTACATGGCGCCCGAGTACCTCATGCACGGCGACCTCTCCACCAAGGCCGACGTCTTCAGCTTCGGCGTCGTCGTCCTCGAGATCGTCTCCGGCCGCAAGAACTCCTCCTTCCAACCGCCCCCCGACGCCGACGCCGACAGCCTCCTCGAATACGTACGTATGTGTGTGCGATGAGTGCCAGCGCAGCCGTGTGCTCTTGCTCTTCTCCTGATCTTGCTCCTCAAATATGCTTCTTTGTTGCAGGCGTGGAGGTTGCACAAGAAGGGCCGGAGCCTGGAGCTGCTCGACCCCGGCGTCAAGGCGACGGCGGTGGCGGAGCAGGTGGAGCTGTGCGTGCGCATCGGGCTGCTATGCGTGCAGGCCGACCCGCGGCTGCGGCCGGACATGAAGCGCGTGGTGATCATCCTGTCCAAGAAGCAGAGCACGCTCGAGGAGCCGACGCGGCCGGGGGTGCCTGGGTCGCGTTACCGGCGGAGGCCCCACGGCCTGCGCAGCTCGCACTACTCCGTCGGGTCGTCGTCCGGGACCAGCTCGCCGTCCACGTCCGCCACGACGTCGCACGCGTCGGCGTCCGCGTCGAACGCCATGACGACGTCGAGCACGCACACCATGAGGAGCCATGGCGGTCTGCCGTCGCACCGAGAAGAGGAGCAGGAGTAGCTGCAGTTAGCTGGGCGAGAGCCCGACTGTACATTTGTCAATTCTTAACCTTGTCTCCCCACCTCCGTTTGTTCGTGCTGAGTTGTAGAGCAGATAGGTGGCATGATTATTTTGGTTAGCGGGTAGGATTAGTTATTGGGTTTCATTAGGGTTGGTGCAGGTTAAGATGGAGCAATGGAACTATTGATCGATCCTTCCGTGGTGGATTTCAGGAATTGTGCATAGAAAAATGAGAGCGGTAAAGAATTTCGTGTTTATTCTCTCGAAATTTATACGTGCCATCACTGCCTCGGGTCGAAAATTGACCATGCCGCCTTCCATTAAAGGATAAAGGGTCTGTTCCTGAAATGGAAGCACACCACGAGTGTTTGGGCAGAACCAATTTGGTTATGTGCTGTGTTATTGTGTACTACGTACGGAGTAGATCAATACTTGGGCCGGTCAGACCGACAGCCCTCGATAACACATACAGACACACAATCACTGAATTAATGAAGCGAAGCTGACCGTGGACGCGTTCATGGTAAATAGTCGTAGCTCCTTTTACGCGATATCAATTTTGCACCCGAGCGCACGGGGCGCTCGGTGAGCGTGCGCTCTGCGGGCGCCCCCCACGCGTCGTCCGTTCCCGGCGGGGGCTCCACCGCACATGGTGGACCCCACGGGTGTTGATAATTTTTTTTGCAAAAATTTTGGCACTAGAGAATTTTGTCGCAAACAAAATTTTGTTGCAAAAATTTTGTCGGTGAAGAATTTTGTCGCATGTAAAAGTTTGTTGACAAAATTTTGGTGCTGGAGAATTTTATCGCAAGCAAGCAAAAGTTTGTCGACAAAATTTTGTTGCAAAAAATTTTTCACTTGAAGAATTTTGTCGCAAGCAAGCAAACAAAAGTTTGTATACAAAATTTTGTTGTAAAAAATTTTCGCTTGAAGAATTTTGTCGCAAGCAAGCAAGCACAATTTTGTTGACTAAGCTTTGCTAGAAAAATTTCTAAAAAATTTTGTACAACTTTTTTTTTACAGATAACGTGCACATACGGGGGTGTGTGTAGCACGGTGGTGGAGTGAAGGGCCCGCCTGCCTGCTGTTTTGTCGGGAGGTAGCGCCCGAATGGTTTGGCTTGAAAAAGGAAAAAGTAGAAGCAAAACCCATTTTCGATTTGTCTACCGACGTTGGCTCACAAGCGATTCCAAAAAGGGAATGCTAAAGCAGCGCGCATCGTCCTTCATTGCCAGGAAAGGTTATGATGGCCTGTCGTGGAATCGAGCGCATGGAGGCCGCCGTGCGGCCGCGCGCAAAATAGTGACACCCCTCCTTTTATCCCGGTATGTATTTATAGAAAAATTATTCGGATCCATATATAAGGAAATGTCGATGCAAAGAACACAAACCTACGTGCACCTCGTAGAAGTCAACACTTGCATGCGATTGAATACGGTACATTAGCCATGAATATATTTTTTCAAACAATATAGCCAGAACATATAAGCAGACAAAAAAAAAAAGAGAACAGCACACATGATTTGCCCATCGAATTAAGCCAACCGTTAACCAGTGAGGCAGTGACACAAGAACTGGAAGGGAAATTATTACCATTAGCTTTTGGGTTTTCTATATACCATTCAGATTTGTTTAGTTACTTTTCTCTCAGTTAAAATTAGGAAACGTCCTTTTATCTATTGACATCCAACCACAAGTTACTCCAATTACATTTCTCTCATATACCAGTCCAGTTAACCTTACCATTTTTCTATTCAACACAAAGATCATTCCAGCATATAGCTTACCACAATTATGCATAATCAGTTCGCCCTATTATTGCAAAATCTCATTCAGGAGCCATATTCTATTATTATTGGTTATTTGTACTTTATCCTTTTTGCATTGGAGTTCACTTTTATATTCATGAAATTCTTGCTGCAAACTCTCGAGGGAGGAGTTCACCTTCTTGTAAATAGATCATATTATTGAAACAACATGAATACATGATGAAGAAAATAAGAGAACTACTACTAACACAGCTAAACATTTGAAAGTCAGAGAGTAGAGATATTCTGATCGACTAATCCTTCTAAAATTAGCATAACACCCTGCTTACAAGATATAAATAAGGCAGAAGAAGAAGGCACAATTACCAGATGGAAAAGATTAGCAAAGATCGGAATCTTAATAATTATACAAAATAAACCACCCCACCATCATGCCATATCACGTAACCATACTACTCTCGCAGCAACTAACCCCTGTCCATCTCATCAGGAGTTTCCAAGTCTAAGCTCAAGATCCACGTGCTCTTCCGCTCCGTCGCCATGGCTGCACGCTCCCATCCTCATCCTCAAGTTCTTCATCACCTCGATGCCCTTTATCATGGCAGACGACGACGCCGAGGAGAAACAGCAGATGCCCAGCATTGTGGCCGCTGCTGGCACAGCCGGGCCTCCATCGCTGGCAGCACCGTGCGTGCGGCTGCAGGGACAACCACCTGAGCCCAAGAGATCAAGAACTGTGCGACTATGGTTAGGGTTTGGAGGAGGGGAAGCAGCAGCAAGCGAAAGACGGTGTGACGAGCACTGGTGGTGGATCAGCCTGGCTCTGTCCATCCTGTGGACGTTCATGTGACCTCCCAGCCCTTGTGCTGACCTGAACTCTCTCTTGCAATACCCGCAGGTGTGTGACGACGACGAAGACCTTATCTGTGGCGGTGGGCATGAGGAGGCGGTGGCGGCCAAGCTGGAGTTGCCGCTGCAAGGTAGTTGCAGCAGGTTGATGTGCCCGTCATCTCTCATCTCCATAGGCGGAGTGGTGTGTGTAACTAGCTACCTAGCTTTTGGGGTCTTGGGGATCGGAGTGGAGGTAGAGTGGTAGACTGGGAGAGATAGAGCTATATATAGCCAATCAAGGGCTGAGCTAGTTCAGCTAACGAATGGTGGTGTGTCTTATAGGGAAGCTAAAGTATTTGCAAATACTGAATAATAAACAGTAACATTACAAGGTATAAATTAAATCCATAACAGTCTAGAAGAACACCGAAATTGATGACATTTTCATCTATAGCTAACTATATGTATACTCCGTCCCATGAAAATTGCAACCCTAATATTTGAAAAAGAGCACCATAAAGAATACAATTTTTATAAATTAGATCTCAACTACTTGCCTAGTTAAGCGATCTGATTTGCATGCAGCCAACAAATGTGGGCATGGGATTTTTTAAGCCACCACTAAAAATTAGAATTGCGCTTTTTTATAGGACAGAAGGAGCTAGTAAGTATATATATATATATATATATATATATATATATATATATATATATATATATATATATATATATATATATATATATATATATATATATATATATATATATATATATATATATAAGTTTTTACATCTAGCCAGTGCAAACTTTTTATTTGATCTACAGTTAAACTTTTACACAGATTTGCCATTTAGAGCTAACTACCAGCTTTGTTAGCCGGAAGTAATTAGCTACGAAGAATTTCCGGTATAAAAGATTCCGGCTGCTTGCATTGCATGCATCCCACTGGCCGGGCCCCGTGCCCGCGTCCCTCCGCTGCCGCGGAGATGACACATCCACTGCACGGGCCGGCCCACATGTTAGCAAACTGCGTCGAGCTGCGACATGCGGACGTGCGCACGCAGCTCTCTCGTGAATGCCAGCTGTAGGCTGACCGGTTAGCTACAGTAGCTGCACCAATGCGCATGAAAAGGCTGCAGCATGCAGCTTGCATCATCGTTGCCATTGCCAAGCGGCAAGCCAAAACAAAGCAAAGGCGCGCGCGCGAGAGAGACGTGTGGCCCTCCCGGCCTTCCCGGCTCCGATCCGCCTGCAGCAGTCCGAGTCGTTTGACTGCACGGCACTGCACCGCACCGAGATCGGCATTATTGTTGCCGATCCATGCCACACGAGATCGAGCGACCACAGGGGGATCGACCACAAGTCGGGCTCCATGGATGGTTGCGCATTGGCTTATAGCTTACCCGGGTCGTCGAGCAGTGCCCAAACTGCCGGACGTCGCATCGATCTCCCTGAGCCATGTGATGAGGACTGAGGAATTCAGCATCAGACAGGACTCCTGCTCCATCGCCCACACAGCTCGCAGCGCCTTGTTCGCCGGCTGTAGCGACTGAGAGCGCATGCATGATGCATGCAGTCTGAGAGTGCCGGCGTATGAACCGGATCGATAGATCGGACCGAACAGACGGTGCCAGCATATATGATAAAACAGCGGAGTACCAAGTTGTTACTCGATCACAGCCAGAACTCCTGGTTTGAGTTGCATGCACCGTTAACTTTTAGTATGTAATAGAAAAATATAGGCAATTCACTTATGTTCTTCAACGTTCTCTCTCCCGTGTGGCCTTCTTAAGACCTCTTAAAATGTGAAAAATATTATTTGGCTATAATTATTTTACTATTTAATCGCTTATTGTTATGTGATTCGAAATACCATGTTAAGTTGAATGCATCAATAGGGCGGTAAACACAAAATTGTAACCTTATGAGGAGATATGCACAATTTATTTTTGGGGAGTGCTAGCGCCCAGACATCCGACGGCGAGGAAATATCGGACGCTCGTGTGTGATGTTGCAATGGCTGGTTTTCAATGTTTCACCAGCTGAT
Organism: Urochloa ruziziensis; assembly: GCA_015476505.1. NCBI lineage: Eukaryota > Viridiplantae > Streptophyta > Magnoliopsida > Poales > Poaceae > Urochloa > Urochloa ruziziensis. The sequence goes on from CM027119.1 coordinate 50,173,785, forward strand.
TTTTCATGTTGTAGCGTTCTTTTCTGAGAATGTTTCATGAAACATCACTCAATGTTGCGGCGGAAATTTTTTATTCCATCGCATCCAGACGTCTCGCTATGTTTCAGTACGACTTTTTCAAAGTTGCAGTTGTACGATAGCGATGTTGCAATAGCTTTGTGTTCGATGCTGTACAAAAATTATAAACGGTGTTGCATGCAACAGGGCATCGATGTTGCGGCCAGAATTTTTATCCGGATGTTTCACTGTGTTTCAGTACGTGGTTTTTGATGTTGCAAACGTATACTTTTAATGTTGCAAACGTGTATTTTCGATGTTGCATACATGTATGTTTGATGTTGCAACAGCCGTCTGATGGGAATTTTCCTTTGACGTCCTACCTAGAGCATTACCGTTCATTTTTACTTCCTTGAAACCTCTAGATTTCTATGGTCCCAGCCATGGAACACTCGAGTGTTCCAAAAACCATCTGTAACTTGATCATTTAGGCCATTAGATGAAGATCGAACAACCCGTCATCATTTTCAATCAATGTTAGCAATAGCTTCGCTATAGCTTTTTGAGACAGATGCCGCGACGATATTGTAAATATTATCGCTAATGCCGTTAACTCCGCTATATTCAATAGCCTAGCGCCGCTAACTCCGCTATAGCCCGCTATTCCAACATTGTTTTCAATATACATCTAGCACTCTTTTCTTCCATGTATGTGGCTTGACATGGCTAATTGGCCATCTGACACCTGCACTCGACCCATGTTCTTTTTCATCTCCAATGGTTGTATCGGTCATCACCTATCATTACCACACAAATCCAGCTTCACCATTGTCAAATCGACCAACGACATGCCTATTGCTTCACTACTCCAGCTAGTCAACTTGCAACCGAGAGACATCCTTCTAATAAGGCCAGGAAATTAATACTTTGGTAAGTGGCAAGCTCCTCGCTGGAGTGTCACCAAGGCTCGTTGGCAACCCCATCTCCAGCTTGAACCTTGTCATCGAAGATCGCTGACATAAGTTGGTATTCCTTGTCTTGTGGGTTGAGCCTAGGATAGCCCATTTGCCCACGCTTCATTTTTTCAAGAGAGATGTACCTGTGCTCCATCATGTTTGGATATGCCATATTTCAAGATTGATGAGCTAGATTTATCCATGTCTCTTGCTTTGGAGGATGCTTGTAGAATAAATCCCATATTGCTCGATTTAGAAGCCCAAAGTGTCCAACCCATAAATTTTTAGAAAAATATTTCTCCTCAACTATCACAAAATGTTTGACTTTCCTCCTTAACTATAATATTAGACTATTAGGTTGGCATGTGCCACAGGCACGTGTTATAAAAATAACATAAATTTAAAAAAATCTTAATTTTTTTAAAAAATAAGTATGTAAAATAATGTATACTTTTGTTAGATCGCATATTAAAATTATTCAATAGCATCTCATATTAAAAATTATATATTCATACATCGAAAGCTTGGGCCTCCGGCGAAAACAGAAGAAAATTTTTGTATAATTAAATCTTAAACAACCAGCAACATATATAAAAGAAAATATTCACGATACATGTATCCATGAGCAACTCGGCACCGCAGCAGCTTTTTGATGATGGGGAGGCCGAGAAGGTTGCTCTCCTCGTCGCCGGTGTCGTGGAGCAACGACGCCACGCACTCGACGGCACCGGACACCGTCACAACGCGGAGCATGTTCCGCTTCTACCTGGCGAGCTTGGACACGACGAGCGTCGTGGCCACCCTTGCGCCGCGCTCGATGCCGACAACCTTGCAAAGAAATATGAACTCTGAATAGATGATGAGAATGAAGGGAGAGATTGTGTGCTTTGAGAATAAGGAGGGGCGCCTTATATAGGGGGCAGGAGGGCTAAGGAGATAAACCTGGACGCCCACGACTATGGTAAGTAATCGATTCACTGATTGACTCTCATCACTATGGTAAGTAATCAAGTTTTAAAAGGAAGGAGACACCCGATTGCGTAGATGTCATTCCTTTTTTTGAAAGGAAACCTTGATTGGTACACAACACATATATGGACGCTAGCCATCTAGAAAAGGAAAGAAGGGAATTCAAATTCCTTGATGCACACGGTCATATAAAGAAAGGAAAGCGGCGAATTTCAAAAGGAAGGTGTAGACGCCCTGATTGCATAGGAAGGTGGAGGAAAGGAAAATGATGTTTTTTTAAGGAAACCAGCGTATCTTTTTCATACGAATACAACGAATAGAAAGGAAAGGAAAGCGGCGCCTTGATTGCATTACCATACAAAGAACGCGATCAAAAGAAAAGGAAGGCAGGCGAATTTACAAAGGAAGGTGGAGGAAAGGAAAGGGGTGTTTTTTTGGAAGGAAACCAGCGTATCTTTTTGCATACGAATACAACGAATAGAAAGGAAAGGAAAGCGGCGCCTTGGTTGCATTACCATACAAAGAACGCGATCAAAAGGAAAGAAAGGCAGGCGAATTTACAAAGGAAGGTGGAGGAAAGGAAAGGGATGTTTTTTTGGAAGGAAACCAGTGTATCTTTTTGCATACGAATACAACGAATAGAAAGGAAAGGAAAGCGGCGCCTTGATTGCATTACCATACAAAGAACGCTTTCAAAAGGAAAGGAAGGCAAGCGAATTTCCAAAGGAAGGTGGAGGAAAGGAAAGGGACGTTTTTTTGAAGGAAACCAGCGTATCTTTTTTCATACGAATATAACGAACAGAAAGGAAAGAAAAGCGGCAACTTGATTGCATTACCATACAAAGAACGCGATCAAAAGGAAAGGAAGGCAACGGGTATAAAAAATGCCAAGGTGACAAAGAATTGGGGGGCGGGATGGCGCCGACGCGCAAAAGAACGCGGGGGGAGGGGGGGGTGACGACCAAACGCGTCTACCCCTGGTCGTCCGGGGCCACCTTTTGGCTCTGAATTGTGGGTCCACTGTGAGGTTTAGGAGGGTAATTTTTTGGGTGAGAAACCGTTTCAATTGTGACACTCTTTATAGTATATTATAGTATAGATATTGAACATCCTTGAAGTTTGGGTGTTGTGTTTTTTGCTGCTGCTTTACCGTTTTGCAAGAGCGAAGAAGGGGGTGTCAAATGGTCAATTATGTCCTTATATTATTTTTTATTATTATTATCTCTTTTTTTACCTTTTTATTTTTGAGAGGATAATTTTATATTATCTAGGTGACCTTACAATCATGACATACAAACCACTTGTCGGTAACTACGACACATGTTAAAACACATTGCCGTATGATTGCCACCATATAGCCTAAACTAGGGGTTACAACCTAGGAGGAAAACAACCACACTAATGGTAAAAAAAAAGGCAGCATCTGTCAAATTTTACAATCGGAGCCAGGAGTTCTTCGTGTTTCATGGGTGTCTATTTGTTTCATGTGTAGGTCAATAATGTTGAAGTTTGAAGTTTTGTAAACTTTGTATGTGCTTGAAATAATTGAGAACTGATGTCTTTTTTTGAAGGGGTTTGAAGTCGGAACTATTCCAAGAGGTCTGATATCTAGCTTCATGTACGAGTAAATTTTTTTGCATGGTTGAGGAACCTAAAATATATTTCTTCCTATTTTTTCTTTTCAATTTTTCTAAGAGTAAAGTATTCATTAAGAAATACAGAAGGGAAGCCGAGCCATATACATGACAGGAAAGACCATGTTATCTTTTTTTTTTCGAGAGAAAGGGTTGGCATCTATTGATATAGAATTTTACAACCAAGCCTCTGACCGGGCACCCCTGAAAGAAATTGAAATCACACATGAGTCCAACAAGGAGCAACCGGCGCCCTTCGTCGTCGCCAACCATCGCTGCCGCAACGCAGTTGCTATACGCCACAGTCACCGCAGGGCCTGCTGGCTGCCGCCGCAGCAGGTAAGTTTGTTTCCTTTTTCTTTTTCTTTCTTTGTTTATTTTTTTCGGTTGTATATAATGTGATATTGTTTTTTCTTTTTCCATCCAACTGTTTTTTTTTCTCTTTTCCATATTTTTGTTCTATGTCCGTGCTTCTTATATTTATCTCATTTATTTCTTTTCATGTTTTACTCATTTTCCTTATTTGTTAATTTCTATAAATTGCATGTTACTATGAAAATATTTTTTCTACTATAATTTGCTTTTCTTTTCTTGTTTTCTGTTTTTTTATTCATTTAAAAATAATTTATATAGTATAATTTAGTTTACAATTCTATATCATTAAATCGGCTGGAATCCCCGGCAGGCCGATTGGTCCACGTCATTGGAATTTTTTCAGCCGTCTGATCGGCGATCCGACGCGCCGCCCATATTTTGCGTTTAGGACCCTGCAGTTTCCGGAAATCACACCCCAGTCCTCCAACTGCGAAATATCTGCTCTCCGCAGCTTCTACACCCGCCGCCCACAATCCCGAGCCTCCTCGCCTCCCCCGCCGTCCACCGCCGCCTCGCTCCATCGCGGCTCCGCCCCGCCCCACGCGCCACGGCACCTCCAAGATTGGCCCGCCCCACCATCGGCGCCGCCACACCCCGTCTCGCCATCCCCGCCGCCGCCACAGACCCTCCCGCCCCACCGTTGGCAACTGCCGCTACCGCCGCCGTCGCCGACCCACCAGCGTCAACAGTCAGCCGGCGAGGGTGTGACGCGTGCCCTCCCGATGCTATCAGGGTGACCAGGCCGAGCGGCGACCGGGCCGAAGCGGCGACCGCGGATCCGGCGGTGCCCACGGCGGCATCGCAGCCACGGGGGCAGCAGCGACTTGGGCGAGCGGTGTCCGGGCGCGGCCTCCGCGGGAGACTGGCGGCGACTCGAGGCGAGGTGATAGCCCTCATGTACGCCACCTCAGCTCCTCTTCGCGCTATGTTGCAGACTCCCACTATCCCATGGCATTGAACCAGCCTGATGGCCTCTCTCCTTCTCTCCCTTTCTCCCACCTTGCAGCGCGCTTGGTCTGCTCTTCATTCCATCGCCCCAAGTAGAGGTGCAGTGCAGGCAGCCAATGCGCGCCCCTTTCCCATCCACGCGGCAACCAGGTCGCTGCAGCTTGACAGCTCGGAGTGCATCGGCCAAGCAGGGCGGGTGCAGGAGGGCGTGGCTGCAACATCATCGCCTCCGGATTGCTTGCTGGCCCTCACACGCAGAGGGGATGGGTGTGGTATGGGCTGCTCTCCAATCAACCACAGATTCATCAATGCCCAGCATGGCTTACATGTGTAGCACACCATGTGTTTGCGATATTGCCTAGGCATCTCTCCATTCATTTTAGTATCTCTACTCCATCCTATTTGACTCCTTTGGCCTTGTATTAACGTATTATTCCTGCTGGTCGTGGCTGCTGGGTTCCTGAATAAAAGGGTAAATCTATACCAATAAAACACAACCCAGCGCCCATCACCTTTACTTTACCATGTTCAAGAATTGGTAATGCTTTCCTACAATTGTTACTGTAATTTCATTTTCTTCCAAACCAACCTAGGCAACTGTTGGTCAATTTTGCTTGTCAAATTGCAGAATTGCACTACTTGAGGGATTAGCAAACGAGTTTTGTTTGGAGCAAAGTTTAATTGCTAGGTTTGGTTAAGATGGTCATCCCATTTCAAATAACTATATGTTCGTTACAATTGTTAGAAACACAGCTTATTTTCTATGCCCTTTTCCCCATTCTGCTATTAATAAGTTTTACCATTACACAAGCAGTCCAATAAGAATGATGGTATGGGAACAACTGCCCCAGCTACCTGTTCCTCTCCCTCTAGGGTGCAACTTCGGTGGTTCTCCCACGTCGTACTGCAGTAGTGGACATGTGCTGCCCCTCTCTGTCTAACCTCACAAGGTTGTAACCATTCCTGTGATTAGATGTATTCATAAATCAATTTGGTTGATACATTGTTCGAGTTTGTAATCTTGCATTTCATTGGTTGATTGTGGTTCTAGGTGACTGCAGCTGGTCAATTTACCAATAAGGAAAGCTAATTCGGACGCTTGCCATAGTGCAGGTGCTGGGACAACTCGATAGCGGCGGCTCCCTTTGATGGATTGCGCGTGAAAGGGGATCTTCTGTTAATGTAAAGCTTTCATCTAATCATTCAATTATTAACTATTTCATGATCTGGACTTCTATTGCTTATTTTGAACTCTGACACAAAAATATGGGGATAAAGCTCCAACTTACCATCTGAATTAAATAATTGTTTCTATCTTTCCAAAGAGTTACACCATGGGGGTTATAAAAATGGTTTCGTTTACCACCTTTACATTGTCGAAACTCAAAGATCATTGAACTGTTTCGATGACATTGGTCAATTTTTTCCCCAATGATGGCAATGGTCATTAAGAGTGCTTTCCCCAAAAATTATAAACTCATCAATATTCCTACTTTTCTTTTAATGTCATTGCCTCTCATGGTATAAAACGGCAAGCAATTTCTTTTTTACTTCCTTTGTTTTGAGTTTTGACTGCTCAGCTCCTGACCATGGAGTGCTTTCAGATCACAAATCGAGACTGTGTGTGCTTTATAACCTGGTTTTTGGTCATTCAGGAACCTTTCAAGCATCAATATGTTTTTACAACCTAGATTTGCTTATCTCTGCTAAAGCCTTGTCAGGTTGGCACTAATGCAATTTATTCAGCTAGAATGGCTTAGGAAGTGGCTCTGTACTTCTAGACAAAGGCATCGCCCCTGTAATTGGTTCTCACGTTTTGCCATCGTCTTTGTACATTTGCAGATTTCTACTGTGGCTTCATGCCCAGCAACAAAACCATGGAGTACTTGCAAGATAGAGAATCAGGATACCTCTAAGCTTACATTGTGGTATGAAACTATTACTTCTCTATTTTCATCTGCTAGTGTTTTTCTTTGAGGCTCTACTGTTTGTGCTAGTGTTTTACATTGTGGCTTTGTGCCGTTTTTTGTCTTTCCTATCCTTGTTTCTTTTGGATTTCATCTCTAGCCTACCCCAACTTGCTTGGGACAAAAGGTTATGTTGTTGTTGTTGTACTGTTTTTCTTTGAGGCTCTACTGTTTGTGCCTTTTCATATTGAGTACAATAATTTTACTTCCAGTGCCAAAAAATGGTTGCTATTATGTTATTATTGTTGTTGCCATCGTGCTTCAAGGCCTAAACATTAGCTGGAACCCTCTATTGTGTGTTTGTGTCCTTCCAGTTATAAAGAAGAGAATGTCAAAAAAGCATGACCAGTGCACTGAATTTGCCTGTACTATGAGAATGAGCACATAATTAGCCACTACATTAATTTTAGGAAACCTACATTTATATTAACATAAAATTGTTAGTTTCTTGGGAACATATTGAAGATCCATGTCCTGCCAGATTATCTTGCAAATACCATGACTTAATATCAAGGTAAAAGAATGTTGGTCTCATATCTTCCATTCTGCTATGCCATCATCAACATATATATCCATCACATGTTTGGTTTCCATGTACCGACTCATGATTTATTTGATCCCTTTGCATGTACGTTGATCTCTTTGGTTTACAATAAGTTTATTTTCTTAATTCCCTTGTCACAAATATAATCTTTCTTCAATTTTCCTTCTACAACTTATAAATTAATTCATGCTATACCAATCAGGTTCACAACTTCCATCTCTCACATACGGAAGCATCATAAAGTTACTAATTCAAGTGACAAGGCTACTTAGTCCTTGCAAATTCGAGCAGAAGTATCTCATGTGGAGCCCTTTGTTCATGCCAAATTGCCAAGGTGGTTAGGCTCTATCTTGGAATGACTACTGTCTGTTTTGCAGGTTGAAGCATGTGTCTTCCTTGTGGGTTGCTTGGCCCTCATCAAACGCAAAACCTCCGAGACAATCTGCCAGATTGGAAAGGCATACTCGGATTCAGGGTTCCTTTTACCACATTCATAGAGATGAAAATATCATAATAGATACCTAACTGATGACATCTTTTATTTTCGTTGTTTGTTGTAACTATGCTTTTAAAGAAAAGCTCTGTACATGGCCAGGTTAGGCCAAATCATCTAATACCCACGCATTTGAAGGAATGAAAGCTCTTCTGGGCGTTAGTCTTAAAAAATATCAATGGCTATTTTTTCTTATAGCATTCATACTCTTTTACATGCTATATGCATTTGCACAGCATTGCCAATTTGCCATATGTGTTACATGTATATTGCAAGATTGTACAACTTCGAGTTCAATCGCGCGCATGGGCGCGCGCCCATTACTAGTGTATATGTTACGCGTGCGGGAGAGGCCAGCGTGTGTGGACCGGCAGGGGCCAACATCTGCGGCGCCCAGACGCCCCCCTGCCCCAAACTGGTTCTCCTCCATCTGCCGCAATGATTCAATGAAGCAGCTCATCGAATTTTTTTTATTTTTATATTTTTTATTTTTCGATTTTCTAAAAATAAATACCTAGCCCAAAAATTAGCAGATTTGGTCTTATGTCGCCGGATGAAACGGCTATAGCCGTCTGAACCGGCGAAAGGTTGCTGCACAGGCCACGTGGCGGCGTTGCAGGGCTTTTCGCCGTTTCAGACGGCTATAGCCGTTTCATACGGCGAAAGGTACCTTTCGCCGCCACGTGGCGGCATTGCAGACCTTTTCGCCGTTTCAAACGGCTATAGCCGTTTCACACGGCGAAAAGCTCCTGGCCCTGCTTTTCGCCTGAAGTTACAGCCGTTTGAAACAGCTATATTTCTTAAACTTTTTTTAAAAAATTTACGTTGAGGAATTATTCTGCAACTGTTTTCTAATTTATGTTGAGAAATTATTGGTTTGATATTATGAAATGATTTAGATTTTTACGGTCTATTTTTTGGTTCGCCTATAATTGTTTTAATATTAAACATATAATATTAAAACAATTATAGGCGAACCAAAAAATAGACCGTAAAAATCTAAATCATTTCATAATATCAAACCAATAATTTCTCAACATAAATTAGAAAACAGTTGCAGAATAATTCCTCAACGTAAATTTTTAAAAAAAAGTTTAAGAAATATAGCTGTTTCAAACGGCTGTAACTTCAGGCGAAAAGCGGGGCCAGGAGCTTTTCGCCGTGTGAAACGGCTATAGCCGTTTGAAACGGCGAAAAGGTCTGCAATGCCGCCACGTGGCGGCGAAAGGTACCTTTCGCCGTATGAAACGGCTATAGCCGTCTGAAACGGCGAAAAGCCCTGCAACGCCGCCACGTGGCCTGTGCAGCAACCTTTTCGCCGGTTCAGACGGCTATAGCCGTTTCATCCGGCGACATAAGACCAAATCTGCTAATTTTTGGGCCAGGTATTTATTTTTAAAAAATCGAAAAATAAAAAATATAAAAATAAAAAAAATTCCAGCTCATCCGGCCGACTCGGGAATCGACGAAAGCCCATGTTATCTAACAGTCTATTGCTCTGTTTGGAAGCTGGTGGCTACGGCCAATTTTAAAGCCCATATAACCAATCGATTTTCTGAGAGGCCCATATGACCGATCTACTGGGTCGGAAAGCCTTATGCAAAAAATGCACTGTAAAGGACAAAGGAAAAGAAAGCCGCGTACATAAACCCAGTCCATAGACCACAAAGATAAAGCCCCAACTAGTCAGCCATTCACGCGCCCCGAGGCTCCCGTCCCCACCTCGATCCGGTGCACCGGGTCCACGAAGAAACCCTTCGCCGGGGCGGCGAAAGATCTGAGCCGCGAGCCCGCGACGAGCTCGAGCGCCGGCGACGCTCGCCCACCCCGGCCTATAAGAGCAGCCCCCCCGGCTCCTCCTCGAGCGTCTCAGAGCCCAGCCGCGTGATGACGTGGCGTACCTCGACACCACCTCCGCCTCACTGAGCCCCACGGGTCTCCGACCAACCCCCTTCTAGAAGCTTCCAAACCCTAGCGCAGCAGGAGGAGGAGCTTGGGAGGAGCTTCGGGGATGGCAAAGGCGAGGAAGCAGAAGGGCGATGGTGGCGGTGCAGGCGGAGGCGCCACCGTGCACCACCAGAAGCTTTGCGTCTCCGTCGACATGGAGAACCAGCTGATCTACGGGTGAGCCGTGCCGCAGCTTTAAATGTGCCAAAATAGCTGCGATCCTCTCCCCTGGTGCGCGTGCCCTGACCTCTTGTGCGGGTTTAGCTGCTCCTGCTCGTCGGGGTTGCTTAGCAGGGGACGGGTTAAGGCGCGAGGATTAGGGTTTGGAGCTTGCGGTGGAGCAGGGCACAGATGTTGCGAGCGTTTTTGCTTGTGTACTGGAGTTAAAATGCTTCGGTTGATTTGTAAGAGATATGGTTCCATTGGTTTGGTTTATAAAATCAGAGTTGTCAAATTTCATAGTGCAATGTGATTGCTCGGTATTATTCGAAGTTAATGCAGCTGGCAGATTAGTGAAATTTGCAATGTAATTTTGCTTAATTTATTCAGCTTTTGCTCTTCTACATGTGCTTGGTTGCTCATTTTCTGTGGTAATCGTTCATAATGGCATTTTTTTGTCAATTGCATTGAATGAAATAAGTTTGTTTCACTGTAAAATTAGTACTACTACTGTGTACAGCAACCGTTAGTTACCTTCAAGCTCTGAATTATTAATAAGTTCTATTCAGCTGATATAGCCATGCGTGCTATGATGCTTCATGTTATCACAGTTCTTCCTTAGTGATCGATTTCCTTACCTCATGCTTACTAGATTCATGTAGTAGAGGTTGCTAATTTCTAGAACACTGCTGAAAGAGCCGATTTATCATCATCTGAACCACGAGCTGTTTCCATCTAGTATGCATAAACCACATGTTTAAATTATTTCTGTCAAGGTTTGAGTGAATGCAGTTGGTCATTCGCTGCTATGCTGCATTTGATAACCACTGTAATCAGCTATATCTGTGAAATCAGGTCTTTTCGTAAAAGCTATATTTTCTGAAGCAGTAGCACTTTGTTGTGATAAATATAAATTGTGTTTCCATGGTTCAATATGTTCAGGGAAAGTATCTTTAACTTTCCTGTTTGAAACTAGTTCACCCGATTTGAGCGCAATCTAAGTACAAGGATTGCATTTTCTCTAAGTTACTGCATTGAAAATTAGGAAAAAATATACATGTTTGGTCTTGGTTATTTATGAGAAAAAAATCATATAATTCCTTGTAATTCTTGTTGAGAAAATTTCTGTGAATGTGGGCTTAGTAAATGAGCTGGGGGAATCTAGATCCCCCCCGCCCCCAAATTGAAAGTGCATTGAAGCCTTTGATAACTACCAGATTATCTTTGTGTCTTGACACCATTAGCAAGTTGCTGTACTTCTGATTATTCTCCCAGGCTGTCACAGACGAATTTATTCGCTGATTTTTTAATGCTAATGGTATAACTGCACAATCTTACTTGGACTATAATAGCACACTAGCATTTTTTTCTTTCGGCAAATTGCATTTATGTTATGTGCATGTACCACCGGCATTTTGTTGTATTACTCATTGTTGTCTGATTGTAACAATAGAGGGTCAAGCCATCATAACTGTATAAAACCAAGTTTAAGGCTTATATCAAATAACTATTGGAGACCAGTCTGGATAAACTTTGCTGTATATGCTGACTATATGGCTTTCTGGGAAGCTGACAGAATATGTTTTTGGTCTATTCATAAAGGTACACCGAGATAAAAGTTCTTCTAGCTGACAACGACACATTTGCTCTACATGCTGATAATATGACGATCAGGAACATTCTGGTGGATGGTGAAACTGTCGAGTTTGACTATTCCCCCCATTGGAAAAATGAAGGTGATCAACCAAATTGGTCTTCTATATCATGTTTGAAGACTGCTGCTGATGCTGCATGCTCAACGTATACTTCGGCTCTAAATCGAGAAGCTGTACCAAATCTTATTGTGTCATATGAGAGATCGGTCAAGTCAATTACTGAGCAACAGTTAGAAGAAAACAGTGAAAAGCATGAAGAAAATAGTGGAAGGCTTGAAGAGCATGGTGGCAAACCCGTTCAAACTTCTGATGATCAAATTGTTAATGGCTGCAATGGTTCTGCAGCGGAAGAGCAAAAGGAAAAGGAAAATGGAAATGGAAATGAGAAGGGCAAGGAAAATGGAATTGAAACTGATAATGAAAAGGTAGAATGAAGTTTGCATTAATGCACATTAGTCACCAGCTACTCCCTCCATTCCAAATTGTAGGTTGTTTTGTTTTTTCTAGATTCATAGATTTTGCTATGCATGTTATGCCTAGATACTATGTATTTAGAAAAGCCGAAAGGATCTACAATTTGGAACAGAGGGAGTACTTACTATATGGATATGTTGAGATATGACACCTCATCGCAATAAATGATAGGTGAAGAACATAAAACTGGTTCACATAGATTATATTTTGGAGAAGGCTGAAACTGGCATTCACTTCGTCGGCAATGTCCTGCACAGCAGTAGTCAAATAAGACGGGCGCACTGTTGGTTTCCTTGCATTGATAGCACCACACAACGTTGTCCGTAAGTTAAATTTATATCTTCCCTGTTTGCAAATCTTGGCATATTTTCTTCTGCATCTTAATAATTCTTTTTATATAATACCCAGATTTGACCTAGAGTTTACAGTCAGCACAGATTTGATCGCTGTCAGCAATGGTGACTTACTTTACCAGGTATGCATTCAATCTTGATTGACAATGGGGGTTCTAGAGGCAAAATACTCATTAAGTTCCTCATTTTGGAACAAGTAGTAACTTTTGTAAAATGACAACGGATCTCTTTTAGTTTATATGACAATTGCTATTACAGTTCGTTAGCAAATGTTTCTTTGTGAACATCACATGATGATGTCTTTGGTACTGTTTCATGATCTTAGAGTCTTACTTATTCACATTCTGCTTATGTTACATCATGCAGGTCTTAAGCAAGGATGATCCTTCAAAAAAAACTTATGTGTATAAAGTGAACACTCCAGTTAGTGCACAGTGGATATCCTTGGTTGTTGGGCCGCTTGAGGTTCTCCCTGACAGGAATGACATAAGTGTTTCACACATCTGTTTATCACCTGCTTTGTCAAAGCTTCAGAACACAATCACATTTTTCCACGATGCATACAGGTGTTGGTTTTACTAGTTTCTCAACAAACACAAGTTCAGTGTTTATTTTACTGCTTTTGAAATTTGAACGAGCTCCCTGTTTGTTTTCCTGATTTTGACATTTGTGTTTTGGTGATAACTGTTTCTGATGTCATTTTTGCAGCTGTTACGAAGACTATCTTGCTGCACCATTTCCCTTAGGTTTGTACAAGCAGATTTTTCTTCCACCTGAAATGACAGTATTACCAACAAGCATAGGAGCCTCCACATGCATATTCAGTTCAGATATCTTGCATGATGAGAAGGTTATAGATCAGGTGCGTGTGTGTGTCTCTCTCTTGTTTTACTTCCCTCTCAGGTTAACCAACAATGTGACACCTTTCTCTTTCACAAGATGTGAATGTGTATGTGTATGTGTTCATTGTTAGAGCATGCTTTCAATTACGGTAATTCTCTATCAAGCTGTTTCCCTCATTAACTGTTTTTTCCATCCCCCTCTTGCTAGTAAGAGCACGCTGCATCAGTAAGCAGTGCAATAATGCATAATTCTGCTAGTAGTGGAAGCTCTTGTTCCATCATTTAAAAAAAAAATTCAACTGTTGTACTTTCTCGAACAACGCAGTAGAGCTGCATATCATTTCATTAAGAAAAAGAGAAGTACAAAGGAGAGGCCAAACCTGCTCCTAGAACACCCCAAACACACCCTCAGGAGTTCATTTGCAACATGCACTAGAGTAAAACTACAACGACCCTATACAACAGAGCCAATAGTCCAGTATAAGCGACCTCAGATGGAAATAAATAAGTAAACTTGATTAATTAGCTTGGCACCTCCAGCAGATGGCAGTAAATATGTTTATGCGAAACTATGTGTGATATTTCTGCATGTTTGTGTGCGTATTGTGCTTTGTGAACCTGTCATCCTTGGATAGGAGTGTGTGAAATCTGCAATTCATGTTCCTGAACCACGACCAACTGTTACTTATCCTTTTCTTACTAGGGCTAATACCTTTTTACCTTTTTATCCCTTTAGTTCCCAACTCTTTGGCAATGCTTTCTAGACCTGCATTCCAGTATGGATAGGTCCATATTCATATCATATTGTTCAACATTATGTGGTATCCTACTAGAACATTTTGATTAGCATATCTTGCTGAGATATAACTTTCACTGTCATGACTAACTTGTAAAATAGTTCAGATAATTGGCACAAGAATCAAACTAGCTTATGCCCTCGCAAAGCAATGGTTTGGAATATACACAAGTGCTGAGGAGCCGAGTGATGGTATTGAATCTTTTTACCTGTTATGTAGCCATTGCTTATTACATAGGTAAAACACTCTTGACAAATAATTTCCTTCTGGGGCAGAATGGCTGTTGGATGGTTTGGCTGGTTTTCTTACTGAGTTATTTATCAAGCGTTTCCTTGGGAATAATGAGGCACGGTATAGGCGTTTCAAGGTTTGTCTTCTTACGAGAAGCACATATTATGCATTTTATTATTACTGAATGAAATTCGGATGTGATTCGATGAGAGTATGAGAGCCCTTATATATTTTTTATATTATACTTTAAAATGAAATTAAAAGTTCATTCTTGTGTTTCAGACCCAATTCAATGGGATCCTTTAATTTTTATAAAAATAAAAACTCAACCAACCTAGGAGGAACTAGGTGGCATTTTAAATAAGGAATAGGCACCCAAGTTCATCTTGAAGAAGACTCAAACTTGGGTTGTGCAATGGGATCCTATATATTTGTCATATGTATTAGAAATGAAATCAAAATTGTTTGTACTTGTGTAGTTGTGTTTAGTCGAAAACCTGAAAATTATTCATAGTTGAATCTGTGAAATGAGAATAGAGATGTCTCATTTTCCCAGCAATTATTTTCCTACAAAGGAAAGCCAGAATTGGAGTATGCTAGAACGATATATGTTAATGATGAACAAATGTGATATTGCTATTAGTCTCTGTGATGTAACTGTTATCAGAATTGTTGATATGCTATCCAGCACATACTTGGTTATGTTTCAACTTATACTTATCTTTATATGGTTGTTTATCGTGTTAGAATAATCTGTGATAGAAAACACAGACATTTATTCAGGATTGAATTTATGGTTTTCTTGTTGCAATTGTTGCTTCATCCATGTATGCATTTGTTCATTAAACTAACATGATCATTGCATACCATTATTAACATCTTGTTTTGGATTTGTAACAGGCTAACTGCACTGTATGTGAGTCTGATGTTAGTGGTGCAACTGCTTTGAGCTCTCCTGCTGCTTCAAGTGATCTATATGGAACTCAAACGATTGGTTCATATGGGAAAGTTCGTTCATTGAAGGCAGTATGTTTCGAGCATTTTGAACTATAAAATCTGATTATTATACATGTTCTCTGAATTCATTTTCTTCTCTGAATTTTGAACAGGTAGCTGTTCTTCAAATGTTGGAGAAGCAGATGGGGCCAGACTCCTTCCGGAAGGTATTTGAATCTTTGATACCTCTGTTTCCACTATTGTTAATCTTTATGTACATAATTTGAGCACCTTGACTAAACTGCTGAAATGATACTGAGAAGTACATGATTATTCGTGATAGGAATTACTGAGTTTCTGATACTAATCCATGTTGAGAATTCTTTGTTTCTAGTTAGAATATACAGATAGCTTCTGATAGACTGATATTGCTCCAAATTTCAGATTTTGCAGGTGATAGTGGCTCCAAATCGTTCCTCAAGAACACTTAGTACGAAAGAGGTATAACAAATTGGCGGTTGGCTCTATAATCTTTCCCATCCCGTCACCTTTTGGTAGCCTCACTTGTTGATGAGAATATGTGGACATAAGTTTAGCAAGGGTAGTATAGGATGAAACAAGATAAATGTTCCTCAGACTTGTGGGACCTATATTCTCTAAACTGTTTGTAGGGCTAAAAAAAGCTTGGATTTGCAGTCAAAGCAAGACAATACATTTTAGGCTGGTGTTGCTTTTATACCATACTGAGCACTACCACTGTAGCAGCATATGCTGATGTTGGTATTTGGTCTTACTAACAGCATTAATCTGCTTCCTGTATCCTTTAGTATGTGTTCTTACTTATGATGTTGTTGTGTTGTAATGTTTCTGCACTCAGGACTAATGATATTTAAAAATAGACACATGTTAGCAGCAAAATTGAACTCCACGCAGACTTGAATTTATTGTTTTACTTCCTCTTAATTCAGTTCAGACACCTTGCAAATAAGGTTGGAAACCTCGAACGCCCATTCCTGAAAGAATTCTTTCCACGGTGGGTTGAGTCTTGTGGATGTCCAATTATGAGGTAAATGAACTTATTTGTTGTTCACATGTGTCCACTTTTCAACATTCTTTTATTCATTAGCTCCTTGTTCTTAACTTTGTGTCATTCTTCTTGGAAGATTGGGAATCTCATATAGCAAAAAAAGGAATATGATTGAATTAGCTGTTTCAAGGGGTTGCACCGCAAAAGCTACACCTGATTCTGATAGTCATACCAATGGTGACACTCGAGAAGGTGATGCTGGATGGCCAGGAATGATGAGTGTACGAGTTCATGAAACTGATGGGGCATACGATCATCCAGTTCTGCCAATGGCTGGTGAAGCTTTGCAGGTGGTGGAAATACAGTGTCATTCCAGACTAGCAGCGAAGCGCGTTTGGAAATCGAAAAAAAACACCAAAGTAGATGGTTCTGATGACAACATAGATGTCTCTACTCAAGAGAACCGCACAAGGTGTCCTTCCACATTGCCCTTTTCGCCTATTATTTACTCATTTCCCCCATTTTTGATATCTCACTTACATTGCTGGCTTGTGCAGCATACCTTTACTGTGGATTAGAGTTGACCCGGAGATGGAATATCTTGCTGAAATCCATTTTCACCAGCCTGTTCAGATGTGGGTGCGTATTACCATATAAACTTAATAGTTTTATTGATAAAAGGGGACTCCTGTGTTTTATCTATTCAAAATTTATTATTATTGATGATGTGGTATTGGACACGTGGAGTGAGTAGCTGAAGACTTTCTGTGATTGGTGAGTTAAGATGTTTAACCATTAGAGAAGTCCTCCCCTGTTTTCTAATCTACAATAATGTTTCTCAAATTGATTGTGTGCACTTAATAGTGAAGATCCGGCTATGTGATGTGCTAGCATTATTGTAGTTTTCTAGGTACCCAGGAGATTCACTAAGTCACTGTCAGACTATTTCCTTTCAAACTCTGAGCCTTCATCCCTATCTTTTGACACGTGAGCTTGCTTCATGAGTCATTGGCGCCTTTCTATCTTTCAAATTTCCAGACATATCTACTGATGGTTGGTGATTCAGAAACAGATTTATCATATATCCATAGGTTTATTTGAAGTGTTTATTGTCTGGTGAAGTAGGTGTGAGATTAGGACAAGTGTCCATAAGAATGATCGAAGTTGCCAAAATAATACTCCCTCCGTTCTAAAATATAAGTCGTTTTGGATTTTCTAGGTTCATAGCATTTGTTATGCACCTAGACATACGTTATATTTAGATACATAGCAAATTCTATGAACCTAAAAAAGCCAAAACGACCTATATTTAGGAACGGAGGGAGTATTTTGATAAGTAAACTAGCCTGTGTGTTTCCTTTGTCCCTCAAAACATTTCAATATGATGCATTGTATCAGTATTTTTGGTTTTGAATATAACATAACATTAACGATCAATTGAATATGATGTTAGGGTAAAGAGAAGTATGTTCTTTTTTTCTATCCCTTTTCTTATTCAAAGTTTGAATCTGGCAGATCAATCAATTGGAGAAAGACAAAGATGTTATATCACAATCGCAGGCAATATCAGTCCTGGAGAAATTACCTCAACTTTCTTCTTCTGTGATTAATGCCCTCAATAGTTTTCTAAATGACACAAAGGTATATTTCAAGTTTCCAAAAGTGCTTCTTGAAATTGTATGCTTCAATGTTATGTAACAGGTTAGTTAAATGCAGGCCTTCTGGAGAGTTAGAGTTGAAGCGGCATATGCATTAGCAGTTACAGCGTCTGAGGTGTGCTTCTGTAATGTTTGCTACTATCCTTCAGCCATGTATTACAGATTCAGAGACAATTCCATTTCGAGATATTTGATGACCAAAAGTTTACACATGTTTAGTAGTTGACTATTTTTTGTAGTGAAGTATTTTTTTTTATGAATGAAGAGCCTACCCAACTGTTGCTGATTCTTTTGTTGTATTTGTGAATGAAAGGGCTGTAATATATGCTTTTTTATGGGTTTTAAGATTCATGTCATGGTCATCCAACAAAGTAGCTTCCGCATATGCTATTGTTTACCTGAAATATTTTCTTGTCTGCATATGCCGATTTTGCACAAGTATCTTACATGAATTTATTTTGCTTCATCCAGGCAACTGATTTAGCTGGGTTGCTTCATCTGGTTAAGTTCTATAAAAGCCGCCGCTTTGATGCAGATATTGGAATGCCCAGGTCAGGATCTGCATTGTGCATAACTTTTTTTTTCCTTCTCACTTCTCAGGTGCTATTATATCATTGTTCTTTTTTGGCAAGGTTAATTAAGTATCATTCTGTTTTACTGATAGGCCGAACGACTTCCATGATATCCCAGAGTACTTTGTTCTTGAGGTAATGCTTTGAGGTAGGAATTGTTATGTGAGTAACCGTGGCAAAACAATGTACAGTAGATCACTATTACAACACTTCATGCATCTGGAAGTATTTATATTAGTTGGTCAGATGCAGATTTCAATAAAATAATGTATAAGTGTCGGGCAATATAAGAATGGCGAGCAATGCTAGAATTCGTTTCTATAATCCGTGATGGAATATTTTGTAATTAGAAAATAAAAAATTGTTATTGCGGTGTATTCTAGCAAGCAACCACATACCTTTACATATCCAGATTGTTACCTGTGTACAGTGTATGTCTTCTGCATATATGTTCCAGGATCTCACCCTTTTACCTTTCCCTAGTAAAATACCATCCCATTGTTACCATTCTCAATAAGAAATGAAACGCTCAAGATAATAAACTCAGTAATTATTGTATGAGATATTTGTCTATCTTCAAAATTATTTATCTTTTGAAATAATTCGAAACTACCTTGTGCATGGGGCTTCACCTTTTCATTTTGGCTACAAATGGAAATGTTTGACAAGAGAATGTCCAAATCTGATACACAGAGACATTGATGCATTTTGGGGTTCCCTCAACCTTATGTTCGAACATTTCATTGTTTGCGAAAGTATAGTTGAACAATTTAAATTTGGTTTCTGCTGATTGTGCTAGTAGTTCAGTTATTGTGGTTTCTTAAGCCATTGGTGTCTGTAGCATACTAGCATATAAGTACTAATGATATAATGTTTTTCATGTTCATCTTATCAGGCAATCCCCCATGCAGTAGCTCTCGTTAGATCATCAGACAAGAATAGCCCAAAGGGAGCCATTGAGTTTATTCTTCAGCTCCTGAAGGTTACTGAAAATTTCTGGTCTCCATTTTATTTAACTTTTACCTATGATCCAGTAACCATATTACTTCTATGTTTTATAAATCATGGACTAATTATTGTTCATCATTCATGATTATTTAGCATATAGCATATTGCTTTATAATTCTCTAATGTGTGCGCATTTTGCGTGGTCTATTTTCAGTACAATGACAACAATGGAAATATTTACTCTGATGTGTACTGGCTATCTGCAATGGTCCAGGCAATAGGCGAACTGGAATTAGGCCAGCAGGTTTGTAAGGACGCGTATCATCTAGTAAAGTATGACTTATTTGTTTTAGACACATTTTGACAAATTAGTCCATGCAAGATTGCTTGGATGCTTGGTGAAAACAAAATAATTTGATGCCTAGTTATGAAAATATGTGTTCACTTTCATGGAATTACGCTAACCTATTCCATATAGTTTGGTTAACTATATTGAAAGATATACTGAATTGTTTTGTATAATTGTGTGTCATAAATCTAGCGCTTTATTTATTCAATCTTCTGGAAATTTACACCGAAGATTTGCCTGCATGACATTAATGCAATCTGAAAAGATAAAAGTGGATGCCATCCTGATTTGATGCTTCTCATCACAGCAGAGCAAATTTACACTTCTGTTAGATATTCTTAGGGTTTTTACAACTCTTGCCTTTGAAATGTTGCCTGATGCTATTTTAGTGCTATTCACAAATTTCATTCAAGGTGCTGTTAGCTGTATAAAAATAACCTTGAGCTTTTCCACAGGGCATGTGCTTTCTATCCTCTCTACTCAAGCGAATTGATCGACTCTTGCAGTTTGACAAGTTTGTGCAACTTCCCCCCCACAAGCGTTATTATTTACATGTTATCCTGCTTTAAAAGTTGGTAATAATTTGCTTGAAAACCTTTATGCAGCTTTATGCCTGGTTACAATGGTGTCTTGACTGTCAGCTGCATTCGTACCCTTGCACGAATAGCAAGGAGGGTGTCACCTTCCATATGCATTGTAAGAAAATTTTCATCAATGTTCCCCACATCTTCTCCAGTACTCCCTCTGTTCAAATTATAGGTCGTAAAACTATGTATCTAGACAGCGTATGTCTAGGTGCATAGCAAAAGCTATGTACTTAGAGAAGTCAAAACAACCTATAATTTGGGACGGAAGTAGCAGCAGCTATGCTTTTCATAGTGCATATTACACTCCTCATTATTGCAGGATCGCATTTGTGAACTAATTGCCCCCTTTCGCAACATGGACAAACCTTGGAAAGTTCGAATTGAAGCTAGCAGAGTTCTTATTGATCTTGAGTTACATCATAAAGGCCTTGATGCAGCTCTTTCATTGTTCTTGAAATATGTGGATGAAGAAAAGTCTTTGCGAGGTTGGCTTGCTGGAGTACTTTTTAGCTTAAATTGTTGCTTTGATTTCTTTTGACATGGAATTGTTGCAGGAGCGACAAAGTTGGCTGTTCATGTCTTGCGTTTATGTCAAGCAAGTATTGTTCCTCATGTTAATGATCAAATAAGTTTGACAACTCTAATCAGTCTACTTCACCTGCTTGCTGGAGCAAAGGCATACAATAATGTATTTTTTCGTCATCATGTGTTCTGCATATTGCAAGTTGCTGCTGGAAGGTTAGCAAATTTGTTATTACACATGTGTTCATTATTTTGTCCCATTAATTACTTGTTATTGCATCATGTGGCCTTTGCGTATGATCGGGCATTCTGCAATACAGAAAAGAGTTTCTACCTTTTTTTTCTATCAATACCTGCATGCTGCTACCAGCTAATGTATCCAAGCACCAGAAGCTGAGATCTGGTCAAAACAACTGGATCAATTTTTCAGCAGTTTTACAAGAAAATAATTTCAATACTTCCTCATTGGTTTGCCTAATTCAAACTTTTAAACTTTGATTGTCAATATCTAATATTTTATATAAATAGACATTGACTATAAGCAACATGACAAATATTTTCATGATATGGTTGCGTGCTTGGTTGCATGCCATAAATTGCCATGCCACAGTTGTGCCATCGAGTGAAGCAGTTGTTTGGTTGGTTATCAGGTTTAGGCCGCCACAGAAAAAAAATCAATGCTTGTAGCTGGCAGTTCTCTCCATGGGTGTGGTGCCATTTTTATCCGCCACAGATTGTGGCGCCACCGCAGTTGGCATGGCTGCTAGTAGCTGGCATCCAAGCACGCCCTATATATCCCCTCCAATCACAAGTGACATTTTGGACATCGATATGGTCCACAACACAACTTTCACTAGTACTTTTTAGCGTACTTTTTATTACCAAATAACTCCAAAATAAATTTATTATGGAACTACATTTCAAGAGAATCTACCCTTTACTATTTTCAAATATTCAAACTCCACACATACAAGGTAATTGGTTACAAAAATTTAGAATGGTTGATCTAAAGACAATCCCAAAAAATGTTACTTATTTGTTACTTTTAGAAGGATTAACTATTTCCATTTAAGCTGATGCACTCTCTAATCACAAATTGTGGCAAATTGAGCAAACTCTAGTTTTGCAAATGTATTCCAAAATAACTAGAGCATAAGTGAGAAAATACATTTATCAAGAATTTCTGGCTCTTATTGTGCAAGGTCCTTGCTAAATGGTTCGGTGATTCCATTGGCTGGGCTCATGCTGCAGCACCAGCCATGTCTCCACCCCTGCCTGTAAGGATAGTGACAGCCACTTCAATAAACATGCCAAACTAAAGGAAAAAAAAAGACTGAATACCCCTGTTTTGTCAATCCCACCATATCATAAACATGAATTCAGCCATCAAGCATGCATTTGGGATCTACCTTGCAAAACTAAAGGGAAAAACGGGCTGAATACCCCTGTTTTGTTAATCCCACCATATCATAAACATGTGATATTCAGCCATCAAGCATGCATTTGTTGAAAAGTTTCTGCTAATTTTGCTTCATATTAACATATTTCTGTTGTCAGGTCTCCGACGTTATTTGGTGTTCCAAAGGTTGTCACGGCCCCTGTCCAGGATATATGTAGTGATCAGCACACTAAAGCTGATTCCTCGATTCCCCAACCATCGAGGCCTCAAGAACCTTCCACTAGCACTCCTAGTGTGCGTGAGGTCTTACCTGCCTCTGGACCCACTAAAGATGCTGATAATATATCTAACTGCAGTGAAAGAAGGAATGTCGTCAAAATTAGGGTGAAGCTTACTGCATCTTCCAGTAAAGCATCGGATGCTGACCACAGAGGCCATTCTCATGGCGGAAGAAATGAAAATGAAGTGGGTCCATGTAGTTCTATGTCAGTGGATGCCCCGATGGTTGGAGCAGCAACTGAACCATTAAATGTGAGCAATCATAACATTGAGGAACAGAACTCCTGTCATGACCGTGAATCAAGGATGTCAGCAAGTGTTAGCAATGCTAAACTAATGGACAGGCATGAGATTTCCAAGGAACTACAGTGTACAGCTGATTCAAGGCTGGATGTTCTTCCCAAGGATCAGTTTTCTCCTGCCATTAATCCTATAGGAGTTGTAGACAAGCCTGGTAGTCAGCTTGAAGTAGTCTCCACCAGCTATGATGGAAACCAAGCTCCAGAATCTGTGAATGGAGTGGAAACAAAAGAGAGGAAGAAAAAAGACAAGAAAGATAAAAAGCGGAAACGTGACGAAAAACGGGACAAGAAAGATGATCCAGAGTATCTGGAGAAAAAGCGACTTAAGAAGGAGAAGAAAAAGATGGAGAAAGAGTCAGCCAGAAAGAAGCTGGAAGGTGAAGGAGCAGCTACCCCTTCTGAACAGCAGAAAACAGTGAAACATTTAGGGTCACAGGAACTTTTGCTGGCGAGGCCACCAGCAGCTCCAAGGCGAAGTGCTGAACCAGCACCGTCGCAGAGTGCTGAACCAACACCAATGCAAAGCTGTGAAACCCCAGCACCAATGCGAAGCTCTGAACCCCAAATATCAAGCAAGGAAACGACTGTAGATACTGCACGGACAACAGCCAAGCCAAGGATAAAGATCAGAGTCAAGCCCTTGATAAGAAAACCTGAAGGGAGTTGAAACAGATTGTAGAATTGTGGCTAGGTTGCCACCTTTTGTAAGGATAACTGTACAGCAGTTTAAAATGTGGTATGTTGTAGGTTGTACCATGAGTAGCCAGTTTTTAATTAATGGCTGATGTATGCTGTAAAAAAACATTGCTGCTGCCCTAGTAATTTCTGGGGTAATTGAAAAATCGAGTTCTAGGGTTGTCCATGAGTTGCCACGTCTTCTTTTGTGTTGGTGTTGCATAGTCTTATAAGTTGAGTGTGTTTGATGCTTGCCCATGAGGTTTCTTATTCCGTGCTATTAGGCTTTGGTAAAGTTGATGTTGTAGTTTGCACAGTGGACTCGAATTCCCTTTTGATGTGCATTGTGCAATAGTTCTATCTTAGAAGAACTGCAGGTCACGCCACCGCAGTAGGCGCATAACGATACCACATTGATCTTTACTCTTCAAAGCAATTAAAGTAAACCTTTGTAGACTGATATGCATACTTTTACAGCTACATAATCTTAACTGTCCGTGTCCGATGATGGCCGGGCCAGCTTGCCTACTTGTTTGACTCTAATTGGAAAATTAAGGTACAACCTTTTAAATATGCTGAGAATAATTGTGAAATTTTGAAAAGCAATTCAGCAGCCGGACTTGTAGTTTGAGACGTGAATCCTTTAATTGTTCTGGCTCGAGATATCTTTTTTTTTTTTTTGAAATTAACTGGCTCGAGATATCGAGGATAATGAAAGCTACTGACTTGACTGGCACTGGGATATTTTTCGATCCGCTGAGCACTGGTGAACAAAGTTTACCGCTAGAATTCGTTGCAGTTTGTGTCAGTGTTGCTCGCCGTATACTTAGCAGATACTACAAGCTGAAACCAATCGTCTGGTTTCAAGTAGAATGCTTGGATCTTCAGTTACCTTTTTCACCAGCAAAGCCTTACCTACATGTTTAGATTTTCAATGGACGTAGGAGGACATGGGGATTTGGATATCTAGCACCCGTGTTCCATATTTTATCTGAATAAATAAATAAATAAACTGGTAAAACGTAGCAGAAAAAAAAGACAACCTTATCTCGAAACCCGCGTTCTTTTCTCCCAGAAAAAAACGAAAAGAAAATCCATTTTCAGTGCAGAGAGAGATGGAGGCGAGCGTCTATATTGCAGCCGTGGGCCTAAGGCTGACAGTTACACGAGAGAAAGCCCAATGGGCCCCCACGTCGCTCTCGTCGCCACGGATCGCACGAGCGAAAGCGCCACTCCAATCCACCACCACGGATTTCACCTTCACTCTCAAGGCGCAAAGCCGAAACGAGCGGAGAGGAGGCCACGGCCCACCGTCAGATCACACACGCACACGCGGCACATCGCGCATTCATGGCACCGGGAGTAACGGCCGACGCCGAGGGAAGCAGCGCCGCCGCGGCCGCCGCGGCCGAGCAGGGGAGCGGGGCCGCCGAGCCAGCTCCGGTCCCGACGTGGCAGCGGGTGCGGAGAGCGGGGCATGGGGCGGTCGCGCACGCGCTGCTGCTCTGCTTCACCGCGCTCCTCGCGCTCAAGCTCGACGGCGTCGTCTCGCTGTCCTGGTGGTAAGCCGTAATCCTGTCCTCGTGCTCAACATCGTCAGCGCGAGTGTTGCCTGTTAGGCGAATCGCGCTGGCTCCTACGGAGAATCGAGATGGGCGCTTGGCTAAAAATCGCTGATTCTTCGTGAGTAAATTGTGTCATTCGGGCCTTCGGGTGTCTAGTCTCGTGTAGTCACGGTGGCTGTGAATCTTAGAGGACAACGGGCACATGAGTCCTGTGGTGCGTGCATCCTAATTTATCATGCATCCTTTTTTATTTAAGTTAGGAAATGATGCGCTGGTGATTTGATAATGTTAGCGAGATGGTTAGGGTTATGGTTTAGGGGCCATTGAGCCCAAGGTGGCTGGCGCCCAAGCCTCCCTGGCTTGGGCGCCGCCCCTCCTGATAGGTGTGACGGCAGGGATCCCTTCTAGGGTTCCCTGCCTATATATGTACATGTACTATCCCTCCTATCAATTCAATCCATTATTTCCCTGCAATTACATTGCTTACAGATACATTGGAGATTGGACTTCAACTGAGTCACTGATTGCGGGAATTGTGAAATTCTTGCTTTGTTAATAGTTGCAGGTTAACTCTTGTGTGTTATACTGAGTCAGGGTAGAGTTACCAGCCAACTATGCTTTGCAAACTTGGTTTAGGGCTTGAGGTTCTGAGATTTTGGATTATGTAACTTCTGCAGGGTGCAGTCACTGCACTTAGTCTTGCAGGTCCAATTTGAAGAATCTGCAGACAAGACATCAATGTTGCAATGTGTCACTAAATTGCTAGAAACACTGAAACAGCTACAACACACATTTAATGTCAGCCTTTCATGTCTCAGTAGGGAATTCTCAAATGACTATCTACACTGCAGGGTGCTTTTCATCCCTCTATGGTTGTTCCATGCTGTTGCTGCTCGATGTCGATTCTCGTTACCTGCTCCATCATCATCTGAAAGCTTTCAGGTGTGTTTTCTACTTTTACTTTTAAAGTGGGTACCTTCTTTCTGAAATTGGCTAGCATCAAGTTAAGTAGATCATTAACTTTCAGCAGGTGCCATGCCATTCCATTGTTGCCACACCCTTGCTAGTTGCTTTTGAGCTGCTTCTCTGTGTTTACCTGGAAGGACTCGATGGTGAATCCACTGCTTACTGTGATTTATCATTTGGTTTGTTTTTTCCTTCTGTATTGCTTGTTTTTCACCTGTCAACTGGGTTGTTCTTTTTTCAGGCCATGGGGAGCCTTTCATAGATTTAAAGCTTGTCTTCCTTCCACTCTTGGCTTTGGAAATCATTACACTGGTTGACAACTTCAGGTGACCACATAAAACCAGTGGAACAATGCGAATTGCTTATATTGATATTGAACAATTACAGTACAACTTCTTGGCATGAACACATTCTGCATTTCTCTTTTGTCATGTTCTACATCACTAATCTAACCTGTACACCATCACCTCAATCTTTGGGAAATTCTTCAATGCTGCATATATAATCTTTTCATAATATAAGGATCATGGTGATAGTTGTTGTCTCACTGATCCATTTTCATCCGTAAGTGCAAACTTGCCACTAGGATTTTTCTATATGCGAGTATGTACCAGAAAATTTTGCTATGGTATGGACAAAGAACCAGGCATTTGAGGTCAACATTTCTTTTCTGTCACTTGACAGAAACTGTTCTGCAAAAAACCATACTCATCAGTGCATGGTTATTTGCACAAATTGTTTACCTTAATTCATTCCTTTTTTTTATTGTCATTAGGATGTGTGGTGCTCTAATGCCTGTTCATGGAGAAACTATAACCGACGAAGCAATTTGGGAGAGGCTTCCTGTAAGAATCTTAAGACTAGATTGGACTTGTGGCCCTGAACTTTCAGTCTGTGGTCATCTGTTCTCCCATTTGGTGTTAAATTAATATGACCAAATTGTTAAGTTCTAAATATTGTCCAAAAGTGCAACTTCATGATAGAAGCTGCTCTCTCCAGTAAAATTAGAGTTTTTGGGGGGTGTTGAAATAGTATATAATAATTGAAATTATTTCTCTTAGGAACTGTTGCAATATGGAGCTCTAGTCAACTATTTGTTTTTTTATTAGCATTATTTGGATCGATGTTTTATATCAAGGACCAGTTTGTGGTTCTATTTTGTTTTGCCTTGTTGAATCGAACTAATTATGGAAACCTTTACCAGTGTTAGTACCACCATGCTGTCTAGCTCCAAAAAGTTTTTTTTAAAAATAAAATAAAACAAATGGTTACTGTATTCTACTTAGCAGTTGAAAAACATTCTACTCAACTAAAGAGTCAACAGATATCATATCAGTACAACTACAGATTTAAGGTGATTGTAAGACTACAGTTTTGTTTCCTCAAGCATTTTTTTGAGCCACAACTTTTTAGAGGCACCATATTTGCAACAGTGTGCCATTTGAGCAATTGGAATACTGTATGATTCGATCTAAAACTATGAAACCATGTGTATATTGGATACCGGCAATGATTATTCTATACACGATGGATGACATTGCTTCCTTTAATGTTGATAACTAGATGCCCTGTATACAGGCTAAATATGTTTCTGTTACTAACAACTTCATTGTTTTCATAGTACTTCTGGGTTGCAATTTCCATGGTGTTTCTACTAGCGGCTACTTCACTCATGCTTCTGAAGCTATGTGGTAAGCTATATGAATATTATTGAATTTATAGCTGCTGTTCAGAAGTTCCAAAGTGAATGGCGTTCTTGGCCTTTTCTCTCTCTTTCACCTGAATGGCTTATATCTTTTGCTGGAGTACTAGAGCAAACTCTTGAGGTTTCAATTATTTATATTTTGTATGCTCCAGTAGTAATACTGAACCATCCTTAACTGTGAGAGTACAGTAGTACGTTTTGACTTAACTGATAGTTATACTGTATGCAAACAGGTGGTGCAGTTACTCTGGGGTGGTGGGATTTGTTCATTAATTTTGGGTAAATATTTTCATCTCCATTTCAAATCATGCTTGTAATGCCTTCAACTGTCTTACTGATTGTTTGACATATTGTACAGGATTTCCCAGGGATTTGCTTTTATGGTATGCGCAAGATGGTCAAATTCAATGGTCGGTAGACATTCAACCCTTGGTATAACAATAAGTTCACCTTACATGGATAGAGAATGCAATTGAAACAGCATTGTTCCATTTTTCTCCAAAAAGGGTGCTGACATGGACTTTGTGGTCTGCAGGATATTGGTGGCCCTGTATTGATAATCCCAATAATAATTTTCCAAGTTCTTCTTTGTATGCGTTTAGAGGTCTGTTCAACTCCATTTTCCATATGATTTGTTCGCTTGAAAAGTATAGGCTATCTTTGCTGTCATTTGTACATTGATAACTTGCACCTAGTGTTGTATGCCTATATATTAACATTGTACCTTTTGATTTGTCATGGTTCTTTAACTGTGAATATTTCATCTAGTGCAGGTTTTATTCCAATGTTACTTGTGTGAAATGCTAGTCTGAGTACCATTTCTCTGATTGCAGGGCACCCCATCTAATGCACATTTCATCCCAATGCGAGCTATTTTTCTGCCCATAATTTTGCTGCAAGTGGCCACTGTATCTTTTGCTGTTTGGAGATTCCTTGACAGGCTTCTAACTAAACTTCAAGATGGAATCATCAGTCAAGGGCATATTTCAGTGTCCTCGAAAGTTGATGAGCTGTTTATGATGATACAATATGGTTCCAGGTTTTATTTGTTCTCTAGCACTACTCTATTAATTATGTGTTGAAATTGCATTCCTACTGCGGGGGTTGTACATGGAATTCTCAGTTTGTTAATCTTTATTGCTTACCAGGCTCCTTCACTGGTGGTCTATTGATGAAGATAGCAAAGAGGAACAGGCTCACTTATGCTATGCAAATAACACCGGGTATCCACTGCAGGATTCTGTTTAGTTGTATCTGTCTAGAGTATAGACACTAGACATACTCATGACTTAAATGCTTGCCTTAAAAAGTTATCATGTTTTGGATCTACGGATTTTAATCACTGAACTGCCCATGCTTAAAAAGTTATCATGTTTTGGATCTATGGATTTTCCTAGCAGAGAAAGGAAAAAAAATGGCAGGATCAATGTTTGAAAGACTATCATTTAAAGCCCATACATAAAGAGTATTTTTGGTGATGCAGGCCACTCTGCCTTCATCGTTTTCTCACATATATATAGCTGGTACAGGGCTGAACACCTTCCCATGATATCCTCGTAATTAATGCAGTCAATTTCCACATGATCTGCATATTATTCTCTTTTAATTAGAGCTGAAATCTAACTAGCACTAATAGCAATGAACCTACACACTAGGTGAACCTGGACACAATTCTCTAGTAACAAGATTTATGCTAACAGTTAGATGGCCCAATATGTAGAAAGACAACTAAAATGATTTCTAAAACTACCTTTTGAAGTTATGAGTCAATTTAAACCCATTTTTTGATACTTTGTTAAGAGGGAGGGAAGGATGCAGTTACTTCAAATGCATTCTAAATGCTTTCAGGCCGCTTAATACTTTCAATTATTGATCTCCTGTTCGTTATTTGTAGCTACAGTACCTTTTGCAGTTATCCACCAGAGGTGGTAAAAGAGATGCCAAAGAAAGTTCTTGTCAAAGAGGTTGCTTCTTCATACTCGCTGCAATATCTTCATTGTTTACATGAAGCTAATAAATCATTTGTCCTTTTCCAGGTACAGAGACTTCAACTAGCCTTGGAAGAGCAAACTGAAACGGCAAATCATAGCCAGCAGCAGTGTGATAGGCTAAAAAATGTACGGCCTGCTATCCCCTTTTCTATCACTGTATCACACCAATACATTCTTTGCAATTTTAATTCATCCACTCATGGATCTCCATCTGCATTATTGGCATTATTTGCCTTTCAGAATGTTGACTTTATTCAAAAGGACCATGGTCAAATAGCTTCACATGTTCATCTATTATCACTATATAGGGTTAATAAACACCAGATGTTTCTGACTAATTTTGCTAGAACCTTTTCCTGAACTAATGACGCCAAAATATTTGCTTCAATGCAGGAACGGATCTTGTGTCGAATTTGCTTTGAAAGAGACATCTGCATTGTTCTCCTTCCCTGCCGCCATCATGTTCTATGCGAGTTAGTTTGAATGCTTATCCTTCTGTATCTTTTCTTATGATCTATATATACATCAGAATTCTGAAGTTCTCCATTTGTCCCTCCTGCAGGCCCTGCGCTAACAAGTGCCAGTCATGCCCAATTTGCCGATTGACCATTGAGAGCAGGCTGTCTGTTTATGATGCAGTGATGTCAGCCAATCCATTATGCGACGCAGTTTAAAAATTCACATGTTGTTCACATGTTAGCAGCCTCTAGGGTACCAGCTTCTGCTGTCGGCAAAGATGGCCCACACTGATTCCTAGCAGAGGAAGACAAGTTGTGAAATTCTTGGTATGAAATTTGGAAAAAAGCGAGGATAGGTCTCCTGTTGTCAGATTGGAGTACAAGAAAAATCAAAAGCCACATATAGACATCCTTCTGTAGTGATATGACACAAAGGAATTGAGAAGCATATGAGTTCTCAAGTTCATGGATAACAGCTCACATATATAGCCAACATGAATAACCACTTGAATAACTGATCTTTGTTGGTATAGCCATATATGACATCTGGCCAGTTTTGGTTAGTTCCTGAGTGAATTCTGCTTGCTGATGGACAGATAAACCAAGAAAACATGTACAAACTGGAACTTCAGGTTGCCATTGGATGTTCTTTGGTGTCCAGGAGAAAAAAAAAAGAAGCAAATCTCAGTCTGTTCTACTTTGATGAGTTTGTGAGGTTGGACAGCAATGGCGTTAACCTTTCCCCCAATGGAGTTTCGACATGTAAACAGCTTCCATGCATATGTACAGATGCGACAATAATGTCTATCAATTTTATCTCCAAGGTATAAGAGCATTGAGCTTTCTCCTGGTCATGTCAAATAATGAGAGCATGAGCATCTATTGTATGCGCTTGTCACCTCATGCGCCTTTCTCCACCATACCAGAACATCACTTTGCAGTACGAGAATTGGCTCTCGATCAAGTCAACATTTGTGGCCACTGGCCAGCCACAACCTACACCTCTTTTGTCATGTTGCTATGATTTCGCATGTCTTGTGGCCTTCAATCCTCATGTACTCTCTGGAGATCTCTGCCTAGCCTCGGAAGGACATCCAAGATTGTGTGTGCCGGTGCCAGTATTTGCCAAGAAGTTGCTAGGTGCATGCTCCGCATGATCTACAAGGACTGGTCATTCCATTTTTGTCATCCTTATCCTTGTTGCCTTCATGTGTAGGTCACCTTTGTTGCAATAGTCCTGCTTTTCCTGCCTCTGTGTGATGATATGTGTCCAGAAAATGATGGCAAAAGCTGGTGATAAAGCTCTGATGAGCAGATGTTTTCTTGGTTAACTGAGAATGGGCAAACACTAGTGCACCATTCGACGAATCAAGGGGTGACTCAGGTTATTTTTGAAGAAGTACGTTATAGATTTTTTTTTTCTTGTGTCTGGTTTGGTCTGGTTTAGGATGTGGATGTGTTCATCAGTTGAGACTTGTTTTAGCGCGATAATGTTATCACTTGGCCTGCTTTGGATTTCGAGAGGAAGCAGCAGGGAAATTCCGGAACATCATGTCAAATTTGCTATATATCATGTCTCTGATCCGTACCAGACAGACTAGCTTAGATCAAGTCATTCTTTCAGAGGTCAAGTCTTGTTCGCTGTCGCCGGTGCGGATCAGCTTGGGCACGCGTGGCAACCTTGATGGCCATGCGTGCGTGGTTGATCGAGAGCAAGGTGATGTGCTTTTGTCAGATGGGACGCACCGGCGGCAGGTGCAGTGGGGGATCGAGGAGGATCGGGGGGCCGAGATCGTGCGCGCGCGCCGCGGCACGTTTCAATTCGCTCCGGCGCGTCGGGCGGCGCGGAATGGTCAAGAGCTAGCGCCAGGTGCGTCGCATGTAGTTCATCAGGGCTTTTCTTCCGCTACGAGTCTACGTACTACGACAAGGCATGTGGTGAGCACTGAGCAGCCACGCTCACGGCCAGGAGGGTGATGATTTCTTCTCAGAACAAGATCGCTTGGCCGGCGTGCAGCCGGGTTGCGTTGCATGCGCAGGACGAAACTTCGTCGAAACCACCACAGGTCACAGTGCTGTCGTGGTCCATATTGTCTATGTGAGCTAGCTGCTTGCATTGCGGCTTGTTTGGATAGATATAGCTAGGGATCGGAGTGGCGGGATCCAGCCATTTTGGAGTGACGGAATGCATGATTGTGGCTAGCTCTCGCCATATATATATATCATATCCCCAAGGGTTTCGGGTCTACTCGATTCCCTACCCGGCCTATTGGGTGAAGGCTTAGTGCGGTCTTTGTTTATCACCGGATCGAATACCATCTTTATTTTCTGTCGGCAACCACATCGTCGTCCATTCCATGGCCATCAGACTGTCCACGATGCGCGCTACTGTTCTACTAGCTAGCTCCGGTTTCTTTTCATTTCATGTTTCCGACAAATAAAAAGAACTAATCCGCCAAAGGAGGTGTCTGAAACGTCAAAGATAACAGAACAGATCGAGGTAGTATGTAGTACGTACTTTGTCTTTCCTCGATCTCTCACCTGGCGCTCCCACCTTCGGCCGGCCTACATCATATCCATCTCCATTATCAGCAGCTCACCTGCCGCCCGCTGCAACTCTAACCATTCCACTTCTAAGGATGGTCTTGAAAACCAACACCGACTAAAATTTCTTGCAAATTTAGGCACCTGAACTATAGGAGGGTACGTACGGGTGTGTGTGTGTGTGGAGAAGACAACAAACATGATTTAAGGCCCTATACAGCTCCTTATTACATTCTAGCCTAGCAGATTATGTTAGTATAAACTAACATAACTTAGAACATGAATATAAACAGGATCAATCTAGTCTAACATAGATCACATCTAGCACCTTAGTTTACATGATTACGAATGAATCTTAGCACTTACCAATGCTCAGCGCGTCCATGATTGAAGGTTGATGACGTTGTAGCAGATGCGTAGATGAAGTAGAGGAAGTAGATGTAGAACAGGAACACCGAGCTTCCACGCCTTCCAGCACCTTAGTGATTGATAGGATTAGGGTTTACTAGAACCCTAAAGGCTAACTCGTGATTAACTCACGGATTAGGGAAACCAGGGGGTTTCCCCTTAGTTATATAGTGCTGTAGACGTGGGGCCGGGCCCTTAAATGGGCTGAGTTTGCCTTCCAATCAAAGGCAACTAATAGGGATTAGTTTAGGATTAGGATTGGGCCTGAAGGCCCAATAGACCTGACCGAGGTCAAATCCAACATTCTCCCCCTTGACCGATGGTCAATTACTTATTCTTATAATATTCTACTTTATTGATCACGTGAAGGTGGATATACACAGATCAATAATCTCCCGCTTAATCGAACAGTCTTAATCTTAAAACTTACTTGTGTTCGTCTTATGTTCACACTCAATACAATAGCAAAACCCAGCGAATGAGTCATCGGCAGACATGACAGACATACCGGGACGTCATTAACCAAAATCCACTATAGTACCTTGATAGAACACTTACTAACTTATTTGGGAGTTTATTTATTCGGCCTCATCCAGAATCATATTTGAGGTTAATCATCAAATCCATACTAATCTCGCGAAAATAGGATAAGAGACAAAAACTTCAATTAGTCATGTTGCTAGCAATTCACTTAAAGCATTAAAATGACTTGATCCTGGGACCCTTCTTTCATAACAATATATTTGTCAATGTACTTGACACTGTCAACTATATGTCATTACTTGAAAGGAATACTGTAATCAAATACAGCGGCATTGGTTTGAAATCAATGTTAATACATTAATAATACCGGAATATATCTAATATGCCTGCCTAAATCATGCCATACAAAATTAGCCTTAATTATGCTAATCTTGTTTTAGAGCTTTCTGCAGAATCGCTCAGATCCGTAAGAGTGAAGGACGTAAACTTAATGTGCACAATTACATCCATACACTTTTACAAAACTTTATCTGAATAGTACTTAATTAAATAAGCATGTTAGTTTGGTGCATTAAACTTTTATACACCTTTTCCAGTGGACCTCCCCTGGACTAAGACTAGTAAAAATTTGTCAAGCATTCCGGCTTGTCATGCTAAGTCAATCACTTATAGATCTTAGCATATAGCTTCTAATTGAAGCATTAGGAACGTCTTCCTATTTAATTAGATTTAATCTTTACACTTATGATAAATAGGCATAGATGTGTATGCATTCACATTTTATCTGAAATCACTTCAGAGCTACTCTTAACATTTGCCCTTTAGTGACAATCCTAATACTCACTTTGGTCCCATCTCAGTGTCATACTCCCCCAGAACTTAGGAGAGCTTCACTAAGATGCATCTTATGATATGACGAAAGCTTTTTCCCGTTGTTGGAATGCAAACTTAATAATGTTAGCTTTATGGAGAAAACATTCACCTTAGAGTATCAGGATAATAATTAATCCACCTTAACTTTACAAATGAATCATGGTTGCCCATGATACACACAAAATTATTGTGAGCTATGAACTTAGCATCTTAGCTTCTTTTGGAATCACTTTCAAACCTGTAGACCCATCATAGCCTACTGCTTTGACTCCATTAGAAAAATGCTATGAAAAATAACTATACTTATGTTAAAGTTCACAGACTCCTTTATGACCTCTTTATTATAAACTTAAAATAATTGGTGCCCAATACTTAACTTATCATAAAACATTACTTATCTCTGTTATGGTTAGACAACTAATGTATATCCTCAACAAAGTTAGATGTAGAGCGGAGGAGACACTTATGGCACAATATAAATATATATGAGAAAATCATATATGTATATATATCTTATCTTAAATCATCAATATAGAGAAAACTTATCCTATATCTCATTAAGATTTTTCTTCTCCCCCATTTCCTTATTTCTTAGTGAGCTTCCATTGAATTCTGAATAACCAGAATATTAATTGTGTCGAACCATAAACTTATCTAAAGTAATTTACAATGGATGCTCTTTAACTTATTTATCTTTGGCACGACATTTGCTATATCTTTCTTAGATACCACTGATGAACTTCCCTTGCTAATCTAGCCCACATCAGCGGTAGCCAGAAGATGAACTAGAGAAGCAAAGCTATGATTAAATGTTCATAAAACAGCGGTGGCCAGAATCATGAACATAAATCATACTTCAACCGTCTCAGATTCAAATTGAACTAATCCACAACAGCGGTGGCCAGAGAATGGATAGAACAACAGAACCGGTGAAAATTATCCCGTATCCAGCGGTGGCCAGAATAAAGAACAAAATCACACCTGACTTATTTTAGACAGTTGGTAATTGTGGAGTATGACTCCTATTACAATGGTATTATATCTCGCATTATAAACTTATTCTTAATTGAAGCAATGAGATGTAGCGAGTATTATAAAACTTATTCTTAATTTTGCCATTAAAACTTATGGACAATAAAATATTATGGAGAAAAAATTATAACTCTACTAGACGATAGCAATTCTTAACTAGTATTGTTAGCAGGAGCATCTCAAAACTGATGAGACATTCCATTCTCCCCTTCGAATTTGTGGTCTAAACGTGAGTGTGCCACATATTCGACAAGGTCTCATCACTTCTTAACTCATTTAACTTAAATAACAGTCAAAGACAATTGCGATGAAAAATAAGCACTTAAAAGAACTTGATGATGTATTATTACTTATTGAGAACACAAATATCCAGAATTTCTTAATCTAAAGTACATCATCGGCTGGAAATAAGTCTAAAACTAATGACCTAATACTAATGTGAGGCTCCAGAGTCTTTGACTTTGATGAAGTCTTGTAGAATTTGCTCCCCTGAATGTCCCTTCCTTTAAGGTCGATGAATACCTCTCTTCTGAAGCCATGTAGCTAATCCGGGGCACCAACTTTGCATATGTCCGGGTTCCTTACAAAAGTTGCATACGCCTAGGGCATAATTCTCAGGGAGGGACGCAGTGATCAAATGCGAAAGCATTGAACTCGAGGTATGAATCCCAAGCACTTCTAGCTTTTCAGCTATGTAGACCATGTTATTAACATGCGCCCTTAATGCACCTTGACCATTGTAACGTGAGGTCACTAATTTCTTAACGAGGAAAGTGGCTAACTTACGCTTATACATTTCCTCAATTGAGTACATAAACTCCTTAACTGATAATTCCTTACCATTGATCTTAGTAGGAAAAGAATCTCTCAAGGCCTCAATGACGGTATGTTTAATGACCATCTTAGCCAAGTCATTGGATCTCTCCCATTTTTCTGAATTTGAGTTGTACTCACTTATCTTATCATCGTAATTTTGAGTTCCAACCGCTGGAGCAGTTGGCTTATCCTCACGTAACGCATAATCAAGATCCAAGGTCTTGAGAATGCATAGCACATCCTGATTCCAACTAGGGAAGTTTGTGCCATCATAATGCTTAATGGTGCTTAGCAACTTTGAATAATCAACTGAAAATTCATAAATAAAACATGTCTCAGTAATAATACAATAAGATGCATATAAAAGCATGAAAATAACCCTACGGTGGTCTGATTAAAATCACGCAAAACAAGTAACAACTTGCAATCACCGGTGGGGAAAACAAGCGAAACTTGACTTAAACTCGTAATTAAACAACGGTGGTTGAATTAATCACAAGTTTACTCTAAATGAACTTCCCGGTGGTTCCATTCAAATAGAGGCATCTAAATGCACTTGGTGGAAAGAAAAATGAACTTCCAGCTGAACTTATGTCAAACAAATAATGCAAAGTTTAAACTTAACTTATATGAAAACAATGCAAAACTTATTCTTAATGTATACTTATCTAAAATAACATGGTAAAACAAAAGCATTTAATAAAAGACTTATTCTGAATCTAAAACTTAAACTTAAACGATACTGCGCAAGAAAATAAAAAGATTGCACCATAAATTTATCATGCTCATGAAAAACTTAAAACTTTATTTTATGAGCGCATTAAAACTTAGCATTTCTTAATTGCATAAAAGTAACAAGTAGAAAACACGACATAAAACTCTACTTATACATATATATCAGTGCATAATTAAATAAAACTTAATTTGCAATTAAGAAATAAACTTTCACTGAAAAATGATGAGCCACTGAAAAACTGACAGCTCATAACGTAAAAAAAAAATACAACTTAAATAAACAATATAACTTAATGCTTAAATTTCTTATGTAGGAAAAATTTATTACTTAATGCGGAAGCAATAAACTTAAAAAATGAAACTTAAAACTTAAATTATAAAGCATAAAGCTTAAAAAGTTTAACTTACAAATATTTCAGTGAAATAAGGTAACATCAACAACTTAAAAAAAAAATGATTCATGCAATAATTAATTTAACTTAGTGCTGAAATAAATGTGAGCTTAAAAGAAAAGGGGCTGAAAATCTTAAAGAAAAGAGAAACATAATTTCGGCCCATCACTAAAAATGGCCCAGCAATGAACCACAAAACGTGCGCAAAAGATCCTTATTCTGTGCGGCCCAAAGCGGCCCATCACGAGCGCTCGCGCGCGCGCACAGCCCATAAGGCGCGGCGCCCTGTCATTTCGCATGGAGCCCAGCGAGGCCCGCCAACAGCCCACCGCGCGAGCTCAGCCCAGCGCTCGGCGCGGCGTCTTGGCTAGGAGCTCGACGCAGCCCAGCGCACGCAGTAGCTCGGCTCGGCGTGGGCTCAGCGCAGCCCGGCCCTGACGGCCCAGCGACGAGCGCTCAGCCTGCTTATTGCTTAACGGGCTGTTGGCCCAGCAACCGACGGGCGGGCCGCCGAAGCGGCCCAGCCATCGCGTCGCCTCCCACCCCGCGCTGATCCGGTCCGTCCATTGGATCGGACGGCTGAGCGCACGGATCGGAGGTATAAATACCCCGAATCCGCCCGGGGGAGGAGAAACCCTAGCTCATTCTCCTCCTCCCCCGTCAGCTCGCAAAGCCTCAGCCGGCGGCGTGACTAGGGTTCGCCCGCCGCCGCCCCTTATCTCCTTCCCCTCCGTCTCCGGTGAGTGAGGGCGAGAACCCGGAGGTCCTCAAGCCACTGCACGCCGGAGCCGCCGCCGAGCCGGAGCGCCGCGGTCCTCCTCTGCGCGCCGCGTGCGAGTCGCGCGCGGCCCGTCGAGGGGGTTCGCTGGTGCTCTACGGCCGGCGGCGGCGGCGCGGGACTGAAGCGCCGCCATGGGAGGCGAAGGCCGCGGCCAAGGACCCGCTACGCCGTGACCTTCTCATGTCACGAGCGCGAGCGGGTGCCGAGGCACGCCGGCGTGAAGACCGGCGGTCGCGCGCAACGAGACTGATGTCTTGCGCGGCCGCCGGGCCTAGGTAGGCCTCTGATTCTTAGGGTTAGGGTTTCGGGAGATCTAGGGTTCGGGATCTGAGATCTTTTTTTTTTGACTTATTTTCTCCCTTCTTCTTAATGTTTTGGTAAAACTGAGATGTATTTGCTTTTCTTTGGGGAAAGGGCTGAGATGATGTAACTTTTGGGGATGGGCTGTGATGAACACGTGAAAACGTGGATGAACTGATGAACTGTGATGTTCATTTTCTAATGGGGACGAAAACCTTATTCTTAGAATAGATCTTAGGCTAAAACATGAATAACTTAAGTAAAAACTTGACGAAACTTAATCTAAAACTTCTCTGATCTGATATTCTAGCATGTAAAACTTGACTAAAACTGAATAAAACTTAACTAAAACACATGCTAGATTTACTGATAAAAGCATGTATACGAGAGATGGATGCTCTGACTCATAGCGAACCCTAACTCGTGCTTGAACTATTTGATAAATCGTTCAATAATCTAATGAACTAGATGTTCACCGTGATTGAACAGAACTAAACTGAGTATGTGCAAAAACATGAGGAACAAGCACATTGCACGTGTTAACGTTACTGATCTGGCGATCTAAGCAAGTAAACTTGACTAACTTTAAGAAAAACTGAACTAAACATGCTAATCTATACGGAAACATAACTGAGTATATCAAAACTTGCTGATTTCGTAACATACGCATGTAAAACGTCACTGAGTAGATCTGAAACAGTACTTAGGGTTTGTGCTAGGAATCTAGTAGAACTAGATGAAGGCGACTGATACCAATTGTTAGTATAAACTAACATAACTTAGAACATGAATATAAACAGGATCAATCTAGTCTAACATAGATCACATCTAGCACCTTAGTTTACATGATTACGAATGAATCTTAGCACTTACCAATGCTCAGCGCGTCCATGATTGAAGGTTGATGACGTTGTAGCAGATGCGTAGATGAAGTAGAGGAAGTAGATGTAGAACAGGAACACCGAGCTTCCACGCCTTCCAGCACCTTAGTGATTGATAGGATTAGGGTTTACTAGAACCCTAAAGGCTAACTCGTGATTAACTCACGGATTAGGGAAACCAGGGGGTTTCCCCTTAGTTATATAGTGTTGTAGACGTGGGGCCGGGCCCTTAAATGGGCTGAGTTTGCCTTCCAATCAAAGGCAACTAATAGGGATTAGTTTAGGATTAGGATTGGGCCTGAAGGCCCAATAGACCTGACCGAGGTCAAATCCAACAGATTATTCTACTCACAGAATACTATTGAACCAGCCCACCAAATTATTTTTCTCTCAGACTTTTCAGCCCAGCAAAACGAACAGGGCCGCGGCTTGCATGGGAAAAGGTCAGACTAGCTTAGCTAGGGAGAGAGGCATCGACCCAATGCAATCATTGATAATAACACTATTGATAGGAGATGAGAATCAAATCCTGGTTGGGTGCGTACGTGACAATAACTTACATCTTCAACCAACAACAATACATCTCCAGGTAGGTAGCTGTAGACTCTCCCCTTTTTATCTTCCATGCATGTAACCACCTTCAACTTATTCTTTTGTATGTACTAGCTAATACAACAACTCAACAAGGGAGGAAATAAAGGGAGAAGAGAGACAAACATTGACGAGACCGAGCTCGCATATGCTTATTCCTGGACACGACACGCCGGCCAGCCACTGCATGCGCATCGTGCACGTACGGCGTATGCATGTACATATCAATACATATGCATGCACCGGCCGCCAGCCGGGTCGTCGTGTCCGGCCATCGACGACGCGTCGTCGTGCGCGCGCCAAGCGTTCCGTCCCAGCTAGCTTGCATTGGCAGCCGCGCAATTATAATGCATGGATGGTGTGCGTACGAGAGACTATCTCTTAAACAAGAGATAGCTCTACATCCTCTCTCTTCCACATTGGCAAAAAGCTGATGTGACATACAGAGCTAGCTGAGTTGGCACCATTGAAGGAGGCCTGCGTGGTCGTCGCGTGCTGGCGAAGCGATCGATCGAGCACTACCTAGGAGCTAGCCACGCGCGCGCCACTGTGGAGCTATATATGTAGCCTGCCTCGATCTGCCTGCGTATAATGCGTGCACGATGTAGATAGGCGCGTGTAGCCTCCGCCTCTTTCTATCGTTTCCACGCCGGCCGGTGCACTGTACTGCGCACGTCTAGTCTCGCGGCACTGGCTGGGGATTAGCACGGAGAAGGACGACGACGAAGCCAACAATGGCGGCATGCAGAAATGGAAAGGGCAAAGGCAACAAGCAACCGAGCGCAATGGTAATACTATAGCTGCTACGACCATATGACCTTATCATGTTCGTCCTTGTTGTTGCTTTGCCCTTTCACCATCATTCTGCATATACTGCATGTGCGTGTATTACGTACATGCATATGCTGTTTTCCAAGGCCGGCCATGGACGTATACGTGTAGTCGTCGTCCACGTACCTTCATTCATGATGTGTATTACGTACAGCTAGAGAGCGTGAGAGGGAGGGAGGAGCTGGGCTTTTCTGGGGTTGGAGCCTGGACATTTAAAGTGCAAGCATATACATGCAGGAGATGACATGCATGGAGCAGCTAGCAGTGCATGCACAGAGACCATAGAGCGAGACAGGCCACAGCCACAGGGGGGAAAACAAACAAACGAACATATTCAAAGTCTGTGGGGAGGCCGCCCGTAGCAGGGAGTTGCAAGCCGCATGCGCAGAGGCGAACACGGGTGAGATTCTCCGGGGCGGCCCCGGCGGCCCGGCCGTCAAATGCATGACTCAGGGTACGGGCCAT
Organism: Urochloa ruziziensis; assembly: GCA_015476505.1. Classification (NCBI taxonomy): domain Eukaryota; kingdom Viridiplantae; phylum Streptophyta; class Magnoliopsida; order Poales; family Poaceae; genus Urochloa; species Urochloa ruziziensis. The sequence goes on from CM027119.1 coordinate 50,215,197, forward strand.
GTCGAGATCGCCAGGGTACGGGCCTGCTCTCCCAGTCTCGCTCGCTTGTCCGCTCCGCTCGCTGCAGGGCATGCATGCATCAGCTATACTAGGGCTCCATCCGTCGAGATATATATCACGTACCAGCGTTGTGTGTGTGTGAGCTAGCCCTCTCTCTGCTCCTGCAGGACGCGCGCGCGTGGCCCCCTACATCTTAGCAGATACTAGCAGGGTGCAGGGCCGGCGGCGGCGGCGGCCTCGCCGGCCGACCTTGCGCCCCCCTGCAACATCCTGACGTGTGGTGTTGCTTTCAAGGAGTTCACTTTATTAATTATTAAGCTGATTGATGAGTGGACGGCAAGCCTAATCTTGTACGATATATAGCTCTGTTTGATCGGCCTATATTTGCCGCCCTTACTTCTTTTGTTTAAAAAAAAATATAAAGTAGCGGATCATATCAGGACTTGATCGATCTTGGTCTTGCACAATCAGTAGTCATTTTTTAAGAAACTGTAAACGTTACCCTAGCTAGAATGGTCCAAGATTGAGGACGGAAACGTGCGTGGAGATCGCATGCGCAGAGCTCTCTCTCCGACCTACGCATAACGCATTCACCCGGCCGGGCCCGAGATAAAGCTACGAGAACCACCTGCAGGATGCATGTAGCGCGTCGTCGTTGAAAGAAATTAAGAGGTGTCACGTGCCTGCGCTCACATACTAGCAAGTACAAAACCCTGAACATGACTAGTACTAGCTATCAATAGCTCAATGATCATATTTTCGTTTCTTTTGAAAAAGTTCATCAGACCGCCACCAGCTAATTAATTTGCAAATAGAATTTTACTTGTGTGTTTTTGGGTGTCGGCATGGGTGGCCGGAGGCATCCCATCCACACTAATAAAGGTGGCCGGAGGCATCCCATCCACACTAATAAAGGTCTACTTTTGGAACGCAAGAGGTTGAAATGACTCTTCTTCATGTAGAATCTTACAGGATTTTAAAACGCGACTGATAGAGGCGATGTGTTTGGATGGTGCACAGCTAGCGGCATAGGAAACAAACACATGAATTTGGAGGAATCAAGAGAGAGGCAAAGATGCATTGGACTTTAAAGAGCAAGATGTTAGAAGTCATGTTTTTTTCCTTAGGATATTTGACATTTCCAACTAGTTTGTTCCAAAGGTTATCCATATAATATTTTTGAGAATTTAGAACTTTTCTTCAATTATTATAAAAATCCTTTGATCAAAGGAGGCTCAAATGTTTGTTTTCAGTTTATATGTATTTACAATAGCAACACATGAAAGATTTCAAAACTTTCTAGGTTTCACATAATTGGAGGGATTGTTGGCTACCAATGATTTTCATCATAAGTTTATCAGGCTCTCAGGATCTATATAATAACTTGTAATATGTATGACAAACAAACTAAGCTTAGCTTTGTTGGCTCGGTTATTCTTTGTGGTGGAATCTGTCCACTTGAAATTTCTAACTCAACAAGTATGTTCTAGTACGTTAGAATGTTTATTCTTTATGTACAGGATAGCTGATGTGCCTAGTACAATGAGACGTACGTATGTAGTTATGGAAAACTCATTATGGCTAGCCATTGTTTTGTAGGCACTAATAAGGGTATAGAGTGTGTGCGTGCATATATGATATATGTGAGCATGTGCTTCTGGTGCTGATGCATGCTTGGTTATCCAACTTCCAAAGCAAAACAGTATACATATCATGCCACATTTGTTGTTCTTTTTTGCGCTATAAATATTCTAAACTAGGTCCCCAAAGTTGAGGATAGTATTAGTAATGTAGATGTATTAAAATAAAAAAATTATGCAATCCATCGCACTTTCTAATACTCCACCATCATACTGTTTTGCAGATCTCCAAGAGTGCTTCCAGGTTGATTCCATTCCGTGATTTTCGCTAAGATGACTAAGGGGCTGGGAGCTAAAAAAAATAGCCTTTCCTTATTCCCTTCCTGCTCAGAATCACTTCATGCTACTAACCTAGAAGAACATAAAGAATCACTCAGGGGCGGACCCAAGAACTGGACAGGACCGAGGCTGATCCAAGTTTAACTTAATCTCATGCATTAATGTTCATTGATATTTGTCTAACCTTACCTAAATCCTTTTTTTTTGGGCCTTGGACCGGGGCTGCAGCATGGGCAACCCGGGCCGTAGGTCCGCCGCTGGAATAACTTGTCATGGTTATTTGGCAGGATAAGCTCTACCAAACGTGCTCATTATGTATGCTATCATATACCAAGGAATTTCTTGTTTTCTAAACCCTTTGTTTTTCCTCATAGGTTGCACCTCACAAATATTTATCTTCAGACATGTATATATCCACCTTGCCTATTGAGATCCATTTAATATTTTCCATCTTTGGTGAAAGCTAGCATCTATATTATAGATTTGTAAATTTAGAGTTAGGGGTTTAGGAAATTAGAGGTTCTGAATTAGGGTTTATAAGGAAGAGATAAGGGAGGCAAACTTGACTGGATAGTGGAGACAATTGGTGGGGGGGAGGCAATGGGGCCTCTGGCATCTAGGATGGTGGGTATGGAGGGCACCTTATGGTGTGATTCATTAGCTAGATGAGGGTTTAGCCAGGCTATTGTATGCAACTTTGCCTTGCTTGGTTGCCCCAACTAGGAACTAGGCTTGGACCGTTGACTCCTGGGGTGAAGAGGGAAATCAGTGTTTCTACTGAGCCGGCCTCACCCTGGTAGTGTGGCATGCACTTGTGGGTGAGACAAGAAAGGCTTTGCATGTGCACAGGTTGCTTGCATGCGGCTAACCATTGGTTGTATAGAAGTAGACAACCAAACAAGGCTCTATGCTTGTGGTCGACTAGCCACCGCATTCCTAGCTCCGCTGGGGCATGAGCCTTGCTCACCCCAATAGGAAACCAACTAGGCTCTTATTATAGAAAATACACCCCGATGGATTATTTTGAGGGTAACAATTGTCATGGATCTCGCAACACAAGGTACTGGAGATAAGTAGAGGTGGGCTAAGCTACTATGATGGAAGAAGGAGGAAGAATAAGATGGATTGGATGTTGAATGGAAATCCAGTGGTTAAGAAATTTGATAGTGAGAAAGGAGAAAATGTCCAAATATAGGCTAGACCTATCGTAATTATATTGTACATAACTTAGGTATGATTATCAGAATGATTTCGTCATATAATCAGAAGTCGATAGCTTTTTGTGCATGAATGCATGCTTGTAGTATGTAGAACATGTTTTATCTTGTGCATGCATGGTATTATATTGTGTATGATGCTTGAAATACATATTTTGATTAAATGACACAAATATGTTCTGCTTTGGGACCAGATGTTTTGGTATTATAAAACCTCTGTAGAATTATCTAGATCTTCTAGTATTCACTGATTCCACCATTAGTTCTTTATTAGTTTCACGAAATCTCTATTCAACCTCCTCTAGAAGACACCTCAATCCTTTTTGGAGGTGAAATTTGGTTTGACCACATCTGGGCTCGATTAAACTATCATTTGTCTTTTCTTTTCTCCATTCCAAGAATTGATTGAGCCACACAAACTCCATTCAAATTGATCCATAGTCAGTCCCAAGATGGCTTAGTTATACCGAGGTGAAGTGGTTTATGCATTTTCTAAAGTGCTCCAGTGGACATGCTATGAGCACCATAGAGTACTAATCACAATCCGGTCATACTAGGACCTTTCTTTAGATGGAATGAGAGGTCCTAGGAATGGTTTTATATGTGAAGTTGAACCGATCAAAACTAATATGATGTCATAAGTTCATGAAGTGGCATAATATGTGAAGTTGAACTATACATATCTATTTTGAGAAAATATCAACCCAAATCTAAAACTAGACTATGCTTAAGAAGAAAATATTGAAAATGAAAGGCCCTCAAGATTTTGAAGGAAAGAAGTGGTTAATAAAGTTACTGAAGCTCAAGAGGTTAAATTAGATGTTATAATAAAACTTAAGTATAGGTATGCCACTCTATCAAAACAGATCTTGCACAGATTTCCTTGAAAAGTCTCCTAAGTGGCTCAAGTTAAGATACATAACCTACCTCATGAACATTGAGTGTTCTCACATGTTGCCAAAAATGGATGGCTTTTTCAAACTAAATGCTCTGGCCCTTGCTCCTGGTAGGAGTGCTCAGTCTGGATTTGAACATTCTCATCATATGCCCTAGTTAACCTTTAGATGTTTTTTACATTATCCAGTTTATGGTTTAGTGTGGTTGGTACAGATGATCTAGTATTTCTCAAATGGTCCAAAGTCTGTGTTAAATGGGGTCATGACCCATGGAAGCCATAATTTTTAGTTTTTGAACACGGTGTTCTTGTTTTGGACACGGTGTTTTTTGAACATGGTAGGAGCCTTTCTAGATTTCACATAATTAGAGTTAGGGATTGTTGGCTACCAATGATTTTCATCATAAGTTTATCAGTATCAGGATCTATAACTAATAGTATGTATGGCAAACAAACTAAGCTTAGCTTTGTTTGCTAGGTTATTCTTTGTGGTGGAATTTGTCCGTGAGTTTGAATCTCTAGCTCAACAAGTGTGCTAGCACTTTAGAATGTTTATTCTTTATGTACTAGATAGATGATGTGCCTAGTACAATGAGACGTATGTAGTGGCTATGGGAAACTCATCATGTGCTAGCCATTATTTTGTAGGCACTAATAAGGCTATAGAGTGTGTGAAAGCATGCATATATGTGAGCATGTGCTTCTGGTGCCATGCATGCTTGGTTATCCAACTTCCAAAGCAGAGCATACATACCATGGCACATTTGTTGTTCTTTTTTGCACTAAATATTCTAAATTGGGTCCCCAAAATCGAGGATTTTTTTGCGAGGAAAATCGAGGATACTATTAGTAATGTAGATGTATTAAAAAATATACAATCCATCGCACTTTCTAATACTCCACCATCATACTGTTTTGCAGATCTTCAAGAGCGCTTCCAGGTCGATTTCGTTCCATGATTTTCCCTAAGATGACTAAAGGGCTGGGAGCTAAAAAAATAGCTTTTCCTTATTCACTTCCTGCTCAGAATCACTTCATATTATTATCCTAGAAGAACATAAAGAATCACTTCTCATGGTAAATCGGCGGGATAAGCTCTACCAAACCTGCTCATTGCGTATCCTTTATATATAGGACAAATATTTTATTATAGGATATTTAAAAAATCATTTTATGGTTTAAAATAACAAAATTTGATTATTAAAGTTCTGGATACCGCACTACAAACAAGGCTATGTATCTCTCTTTATTTAAACAAAATAGGCAAAAACAAAAGTGGTTTCTCCCTCTTCATGAATCTCAAAATCTACAAATTTGCCACCAACTTTGAACTTTTGCTGCAAGCTTATTACTATCATTCAAGAGGCAATTTTGTAAATTTCTCAAATTCCTATCGTGCGTGGTGGGTGGACTAGCTTGTAGAGTGAATGAGGTGTAAGACCTACAGTAGTTATGTGTCCTTTTGATTTGTCTCTAGAAAGTAGTGTTAGAAAAATATTATATTAATTGAAGGCATTCACTAGATAATCTTATGAGAATGCTATCCTATATTGAGGAATTTCTTGTTTTCTTACATAGATTTCATTGAAAAGTCTCGTAAGTGGCTCAAGTTAAGATACATAAACCACTTCATGAGCACTGGGTGTTCTCACATGTTGCAAAAAATGGATGGGTTTTCAAACTAGATGATCTGGCCCTTGCTCTAGTACGAGTGCTCAGTCTGGATTTGAACATTCTCATCACATGCCCTAGTTAACCTTTAGACGATTTTTACCTTATCCACTTTATGGTTCAATGTGGTTGGTCCAGATGATCACGTAGTTCTCAAATGGTCTGAAACCTATGTGTTAAATGGGATCATGATCCATGGAAGCCATAATTTCTAGCTTTTGAACATGGTATTCTTGCTTTGTAAGAGCCGCTTCTACATGTACTTTTTGGAAGTTGGGTATCTATATCCCTCACATTAGTGTTTGCTCGTGTTCCTCACAACCAAAATGAAATCCAAAGGCCATTTTGGCTCTTCTCACGCCGTCTTTGTGAGTAATTTGAGAAATCTTGTGAGTTGTCTTGAGAGATTGGAAAGTTGAGTACAAGAGCGCTAAATATCAATTCTTAAGATCTTGAGGGCATCACAAAGAAATTCATGAAGCATTTGTTACTCTTTCAAGTTAGGCCTCCTAGATAGCTCTTGGCATTAGCTAGTAAGCTACCAAAATGGTTATGAGCTGGCGAGCTGCAGGAAGCTTCTGAAGGCATTGACTTCACCTCTGTAAGCAAAGAAGATTAGTGGTGAAGCTAAGACGACAGTTCAAAGAGGCCTAACTCCATTGGGAGCCTCAATGAAGACATATGAATCTCACTAGAGGACCCAAACTTTGAGAAACAAATTTTTGTCCATTCCTTATAATTTGCTTGTTTTTTAAGTTCTCTCTCTATTTTGTGTTTGCACTTGATCTACTTGGTTGTGTGACTTTTTTGAGGTGCCCCATGGGTATGGGTATATTAGGAAATTCCCCTTGAAAAACTCATCTCCATTTGGTTTAAGCTAGAACTTCATAATCATATACTCCCTTTGACTCACAAAGTTTGCAAGTTTAGCATCTAGCACACGGACCAATGAATATGTAAAAAGACATATATGCCCTTACTTGCTCGACGGTTTTGAGGAGAAAGTTGTACGCTGGAGTACTATAGATTCTTTTTTTACCCGTTGGCAACAATGCACTGTGTCCTGCGGAGGGGGTGCTGCCGATTTTGCTGTGTTAGCTTGTGGTGGAGGAGCGCTGTCCATTTTTATCAGGGCCTTTAAAATGTGTGGTGGGCTTCATGTTAGCTAGTGTGGCATTCTTTTTGGGACTGGATATGAGCACCCACTACTAGAGAAGGTGCTATCTGCACCGGTTGGGAACCCCTTTAGCACCTGTTTCCCAACCAGTGCATATCTTTCGGTGCTAAAGGGGTGCCCCTTTAGCACCGGGTCAAATACTCGGTGCTAAAAGGAAGCCTTTAGCGCGCGCCCCCTCGAGCACCCTCGTGCAACCTCCAGCGCTGCCGCGCGGACCTTTGCGTGCCCTCGCGCTCCGCGCATGCGTCGGGCCCGTGCACGCGCTGCCGCCGACGCGGCCTCGCACCCGCGTGCGTCGGACGCTGCCGCCGCCTAGCCCACGCTTTGCCCGCTGCTGCTTGCTGTGTTGGAGAGATAAGAGAAGAAGTGAGGAGAAAGAAGAGAGATAAAAGGAAAAGGATAAGGCTGAGAGAAAAATATAGAAGGGGAGGAGGTAGTGGTGACGCCCGGTGCCTGCCTTCTCGATCCGCTCGCACCATTTAGCATCGGATGGTGGTGACACCCGGTGCTAAAGCCTAGCCATCAGCACCGGGTGCAGCCACCAACCAATGCTAATATGCCCGAGCGCATTTAGCTGCGTCCGGTGTTGATGGGTGGGCTTTAGCACCCGGTGTTACCACCATCCGGTGATAAAACCTCTCCACCTCCCCTATCAGGCTCCAAATCTTTGGGCCGGTGCTAAAGCCCAATTAGCACCGGGTCTAAAAATGGTCGAGGCATATGAGGAGGGTGGATAGCTCTTTCTCTAGTAGTGACCATAAGAGAGTACTAACCATGATCCGGTCATACTAGGACCTTCTTCGGTCGGATCAAGAGGTTCTAGGAGTTTGCTTCTATATAGTTCTTTCTTTGTGTTCTGTTTTAAGGGTTTTAGAGTATTTGTTCTTAGGTTCAGTAGCTCTCTGTTACGAGTACATGAACTTGATTTTGCTAAAAGAGAGACATGTTAGGTTATACTTTGAGATATAGGCAAGATCTCGATGAGAATTTTGAAAATCCGTCATCCCTCTCCGGTCGTCCTTCCGGTCTTTTATTAACGAATGGTTTTCACCCTCCGGCCAAAATTTAATCCCGCTGCCAGACAAAACCTTGAGACAACAGGGTACCACATCGTATAAGTGCACAGTAGTAGCAAGAGAGGTTGAGAGGACATGTACGTGATGAGTCATGCAAAATCGTGCATACCACCATACGTACCGTACTGCGCTGCAGAGACCACATTGCTAGGCGGTATATGTTTTTCACCGGGCCTTTTCCTTGCCTGCCTGATCCACGTGTCCCTACAGTGCACCCCTGTAGCCGCCATAGCTATCTGCATCGATCGAGCCCAATAATGCCTTCATCATTCCCTTCCTAACTCCACCATACCGCGCACACCAACGCCACGCAGCTACCTCTAGGGCTCCCCTCCTAGTATTACTTGCTAGCCTAAAGCTTGTGCAGTGACGCAACAGTGCCAGGTCGTCAGCGACGCCATTGCTCTGAATGCTGTGTGGCTCATGCCCCTCCCTCTATCTCTCCTACAGAGTCGCTGCCATAAACAAACAAACCAGCACACAGAGGCACACAAAATATGTCCTAGCAACAAAACACCTAAAGGCTTCTCTCACTCACATCTCTTTCTGCTTCCTGTGCACACACACCGGCCGACCGGCCCCTTTCGCCATCCCTAACTTTTCCCCACTTCTTTCTCGATCTTGCCTATTCTTCCCCCTTTTAAGCTTTGATCGATTCACACACCACACACACCAGTGGGAATGGACACACTTCAGCTCTTGATCTGAAGATCTGTTCATTTCCAGTGTAGTAGTATCACTCGCTCTCAAATGTGAGATCAGGAACCGACCGAGAGGTAGCAGCGAAGAAGAAGATGATCAAGAACTAGCAGTGACAGTAGCACTAGAACTAGCTAGATCTCGTCTCTCACTAGCTACGACAATCATCGCCAGATGTTACCTTACCCTAACCCTCACCACTTCGGCGCCTCCCAAGAACCCCCACCACACTCAAACCCTACGGCCGGCTTCCCAATCATGCTGCCCCCGGCCGCCGCTTCGCATCTCATGGATCAGCACTACTACGCCGACCAGCACTTCTTCCCCGGCCACGGCCACCCGTTCAACTCCGAGACGCTGGAGGCGGTGCTGCGCCCGCCGCGCGCCGCCGCTCCGGAGCCGCGCGGGGGCGCCGCCGCCGTCGCGACGGCGCAGCAGCACGGCGGGAGGAACGCCGCAGCCGGCGCCGGCGCCGGCGGCACCGGGCAGGGCCACGCCAGGGCGCGGAAGAGGCCGTTCCGGACGGACCGGCACAGCAAGATCCGGACGGCGCAGGGGGTGCGCGACCGGCGGATGCGGCTGTCCCTGGACGTGGCGCGCGACTTCTTCGCGCTGCAGGACCGGCTCGGCTTCGACAAGGCCAGCAAGACGGTGGACTGGCTCCTCACCCAGTCCAAGCCGGCCATCGACCGGCTCACAGAGCCCGCCGCCGCCTCCCAGCGCGGCGACGCTGCCAGCTTGTCGTCCCCGACGTCGGCGCCGGCTGACGGATCAGGTAAGAGGGGAGGGGTTGTGGAGAAGGTTGGGGGTAGAAATGGCGGCGGATCGGCGGCGTTCATGGAGCACAGCTGCGAGCTGGACCGCCTGGTGGCCGCCGCGCCGATGCTCGGGGAGTACTACTACGCCGCCGGCCTCAGCGAGATGATGAGCAACAACGACGGAGGAGAAGGCGACGACGACGGTGACTACGAGGAAGACGGTGATGAATTCCTGGACGGTATGCAATATTAGTAGTACTGCTGTAGTAGTAGCAGCTTGCATGGTTTCTACGTAATAGTAGAAGTAGCTTCTGGCAGCTTACTTATTTAGCTAGGTCTTGATCAATCCGGCGGCGAGCACTACTACTTCACTATTGTTAGTTAGCAGTAGTAATGCATATGTACTAGCTCCTTTAAGCTAGAGCTATCGGCAAATGTTGTGTCAGATGTTACTTGATCCCCTTCTGCTTTGATGTTACTAGCTATATATATGTGATCCGGTTTTAATTTGGTCCAGGTTTCAATTTGAGCATTCTTTTTAAGTCCTTTTTTATGAAGGTCTAATATACTAGCTAGCTTGCTGGAATAAAGAAGGTTGCTTGTCTGATTAAATAATCTCATGAATTATTGTGACACATATTTGACCCATAGGAACTCTGAATGGGTTTAAGGTTTTATCCATGTCTTTCAACTTGTAACTTGATGGAGTCATATCAGAAGATGCTATATATTAATGGTCAAACATATGATATTCCGAAATTTTATGCAAATTGAAATTTCCCAAATTAGATTATTTTGTCCTTTTGCGTGCCTGCTAACTAAAGTTTTGCTAATTTTGGTTGTGCGTCAAAAGGTGCAGCTACTGTATATCTTTTTCATGTTCCTAGCTAGATAATAGCCCATATATATTAGTCATAGCATCGTCTAGACATGCTCATGTCATGTATCTTTCCAGCTGCAATCATTCGCACGGCGGTGCATTTCTTTTTTCAATTTCGATTGTAGGTTGAAATAGCATCTAAAACAGAGCCATTGGATACGGAATAAAAATTTCATAATAATTCAATGGATAAGAAAAATAATTTACAATTTATTTTTAGTATTCTGATTCAAAAATTTTTGTATAATTCCTTATGTTTTTGATCTTATTGGGTTTTAATTTCATGGTTGACATTTGTTTCATTTTTCAGAATATCTGTTTCAAGTGAACACAGCATCTACTCGAAATAATACCTGATCTTGAAAGGTGAAATTAATATTTCTTTTTTATTGATATTTGTTTCATATTTCTTTTGGTACAAAATTTTGGCTTGAAGTTGTGTTAATGGTGAAAGGCCAATAGCTAGTCCATTTCTAGTTGGCATAGAAAGACAGCTTTTATATCATACTATGTTTTGTAAATAAATTGTTCTTCATTAGTTATAGAATTTAATATTTTTTTTATTATCAAGGCTGCATACATAACATGATAAATGTAAAATAACCTTTTCATCATTATTACAAACTAATGGAATGTGCAACTAGTTGAATTGAAATGGAAAAGGTGAGTCTCACATTATTGATTGACACGCAGTAATTAAATTCTCAAAATATGTTATAAATGTGCCTATGAAAAATATTGTAGTAGGTTTTACAAAATTACAAATATGTTATGTAAATTAGTGGTTCACTGGATTTTGGAGACAGTCTTGATGCCCAAAACAATACTCTTTAGCCATTGAAAATAAACAATGGTGCATATTCACATGTAGAAAGGGAGGATTAATTTAAGTTGATTTCTGATCTATTTTTTCCAAGTGTCAGACATAATGGTTAGCTCTGGGGTCTAAATTGATTCCCACCTTTATTTTGCTAATTAAACAAACTGTATTTCTAAGTTGCAAATAAATGTAATGACCAAAGTCGCACAAATGAATCGATAAGATCTGCATCACCAGCCTAGATTAACCGAAATGAACTAGTTCTTTACACATTATTCTGACCTCTTGGAAACAAGCCTTCGAGTGTTGTGTCTGTGCTTCTTTTGTTCACAACCATAATTGTAGCTAGATTATTAAAGAAACCTTTTAATTAGCAATTTCTGTCATGCATGATTTATTACCATTTGTTATTTGCCATTTCCTTATGTTTGCCATATTAGTTGTAAAGTTCTATATATTGCTGTCAAGTACTACTGGTACTATATACTACTACCACCAGCAGCAGCAGCAGCTAGCAGCACTTCATGCATATTGTTCAAGGTATATATATGATGCTTAATGCACCTTGACTATAGCTCATGTTATAGAAGAAAGGGATGCATATCCAACGGTTTGTTATATCATTAATTCATGTGAAACAGAGACGATGTCCTTTCATGAACTTGGATGGGACTCGCTCTAGGTTCTACTACCTGTGTGTGGCTGCTTGAGAGAAGGTAATTAAATATGATGAGCATATGCATGCAAGAACCCTCTACTTGCTTGGAGCAAATTGACCTCCTGATGCACGGCTGATTGAACAAGGAGAAATTGCATGTCTTTGCATGTTTACATTGCAGTTGATGATGTAGATTTTTTTTCTGAGTCTTTATTATCCCTATATACCTAAACTAATTTGCATCTCTGCGTCATATATTTTCTGAACCCAGCAATAGTTCACACAAGGTGCATGCATGATGCAAGGGCGTTTAATGACTTTAATTAGAGTGTCATGTTTCAACTAGGTTTATATACTATACGATATAAGAAATGGTCGGTATATTTCTGTGTTGTTAGCGAACCATAATTCAATGAGGAATATATATATGATAGCGATTTATTGCATGAAGAAGCCAAGAAGGTATGCATGACAGTCCGGTCATGCATCGTATATATCTGTGGTTAGTTGTGCACGCGCGCACGTCACGTTCTTAGTAGCACACACACCGATCGAGAATTGATGCACGCAGGCACTCACTGCACTGTACTGCACGCACACGTCACGCGACGGCCAACGGTGACACTCCTAGCTAGCTACGCCGGCTAATATACTCTTTCCTAGCTGTTTGCATAGCCCTGTTACTACTGCGACAACAAGAGATTTTCAATATTGACTAGGGGTCGTAGCGGCAGCTCTTCTAGCTAGGTCTCTACTAGGCACGTACAGAGAGATGGCTGATCTGATCTCGGCTTGCGGCCAAAGTACTGTGCTGCTCGATCTCTTGCCGTACGACGTAGCGCACGCATACGGCATACAGCTCGCCATGCATCTCGGGAAACCGCATCGATCATCACCACCGCGAGGGAGGGATCAATTTGATTCGAGGCGAGGGGGCAGCAGGGCCGTGGCCCGTGGGTGAGCGCGTGTCCGTGGATTGCCTTTGGTTGGCCTTTGGGTCGGGGGATCGGGAAATTAAAGCCCGGTCTCCCGCCGATGCGCAAGCGAGAAGCGCGTACGGGTGTGGTGGTGGTGGATCGAGCTGAGAGGAGGACGAGGTGTGCGCGGGGTGTGTGCTGTGTGTCGTGTCGTGTCGGCGCGCGCGGCCGGCCTATATAACAGCCGCGGGTTGTAAGCGGGAGGGGAGCAACTTATATTAACCCTGCTAGCTAGGGCAGCATCTGGACATGGCAACGTGCGTAGGCTCCGGCCCCGTGTCTGCGGGCAGCGGCCTAGCTGCTACCACAGTACCGGCCTGCACGTAGTCTCCGATCGTCTACCAGCTGGCATTACGTCGTCGCAGTCGTCAAAGCGTTGAACCGGCCAACACACAAGCAAGCATCATCCATCAGTATTATATTCGCATTCCATTTGATTTGGTGCCGTACCTAGCGAGGGCAAATTTTTACGCTCCCGGCCCTTGCATTATCGATTGTGCATGTATACAAAAGTGCACAACTACAAGTCTCAATGAAATCTGCAGGCAAAAATGAAAAAAATGTGTATTTGGTGTGTTGGTGTGGTGTCCTATTCCTCTTGGAAGGTAATTTTGAAAAAAAAAACTATCTTATTTCTGCCATTGTTCTTGTTATTTTTTATATCCAGAAATCTGCCAAACTAAAGCAAATATTTGGCCACTTATATTATTGATGAAACAAAATTGCATAATTAAAATTGCTTTCACAATGTTATCTTTTAACAATATCTTAATGTAAATTCATGAAAATAGTAATTGTCAAAGGTGTATAACAAAGCTAAAATTGTCGAGTAAAAGTGTGCAAACTTTAATGGTGATATCTTTTTTTATGAAACGGTGGAAAAGGTCCACACTGACTCATTTTTTCATTAATAAAAGGTAGATATTTACAGGTACAAAGGTCCAAGACCCAAAGGGAGAAATCCTACCTAACATGAGAGAGCTAAATTACATATTACATATCCACATATCAAGTTCAAGCTTTAGGGAGGACTTAGCTCTAATTGTTGTCTTACCAAATGCTTCCCTAAAGAGGATTTCCATCTGGTCAGAGATGTACTCCCCTGATCAGAGATGAGTGAATTAATGGAGATATATACATGTTGTGTGCCTATCAGTATGCTTATTAACATTTTTTTCTGAAGATAGCATGCTTTTTTTGCGGGTAATATAGCATGGTTAGTAATGTCGTACGTACTCACTCCATTTCTTATTTAATAAACATTGTCCTAGCTAAACATTGTCAATTTGTTATCGGGGGAAAAGCAAATAAACATTCCAACCCCTGATTACATCAGCCGTTTCCTATAGCAATATAAACCGGGCATCAGTTCAGTACGGTCTAGAGAAGGAAACAGCACTGTTACTTACTTACATGTGCGAGTAAAAAGTCTCGGCCTGTTTAATTCTGATAAATTGATGAAAAGTAGTAAATACTTTTTGCATTAGGCCACGTGTATAAAAAGAAGAAATGGACTGACACGGTTTTTTAGGTGAAAACTTTTTGCAAATTTGGTGGAATTGAACACCCCCATCGTCCGTCACTCCGTCCTGCTGGCGCCATACGTACAGACTACAGAGTGCTGCGCCGTGCCTGCAGGCTGAGCTGAGTGACGTCCTAGCTAGCAGACTCCCGGTACGTGCCGATGGGACTTTCCTGCTGGCTGCAGCTGCCGCACGCAGGCGCGCACGTCTTCGCGTGTCCGTGCGTGCTGAGCCGTGAGCAGCAATGTGTGTGTGGGTCGCGGGACGAACGCGTGCCGGCGAGGGGTTCCGGAAGGCCGACCGACCCATCACCACCGGCCCAGCTGCCTCGCCTCACGTGGGCCTGCCTAACAGTGTGGCCAGCCTGAGAATGCGCGCGCGTGTGGTGTGGACGGACAGCGTGGGCCTAGGAAGCAGGCCGGGCTGCTCAGGAGCTTTTTCTTTTAGAAAAAGTCCCTTTTACCTCCCTAGATTATGGGCTAAGTTTGTATTTCCTCCTTGAACCGCACAGCCGTTTATCTAACACCCTCAGCTATCAAAACCGTTCGTATAACCCCCTCGTTGATTTGGATGGCGGTTTTTGCTGACGTGACAGCGGACCCCACATGTCAGCGTGGCCCCACCTCCATTCTCTCTCCTTTCTCTCTCCACCTCCTCTCCTCTCTTCTCACTGACGGCACCGCCTCTCCCACGCGGCGCGAGGCGAGGCGGGCACGACTTCCGGCACGTAGCTCCTCGACAGCGGCGAGGCTCGCGGCGACGGCCGGCTCCTTTGCGGGGATTCGGGAGCGACAAGGACGGGGCCCACACGACGACAAGGCGACCGCTGCAGAGCTCCGGAGAGGGCTTGGCGAGGGGCCGTGACGCGGAGGAGAAGGGCCGGCGGGATAGAGGCGACGCCGCGGTGAAGAGAGAGAGAATGGTGGTGGGGCCAACGCTAACATGTGGCCCATTGTCACGTCAACGAAAACCATCGTCCACACTGTTAAGATGGGTAAAACAAACGGTTTTAATAGTTGATGATGGTGTTTTTTTTTAATAGAAGGTAGGAGCACTGCCACGTCATATAAGAAGAATAAGCATTCGTACATAACACGCTGAAATGAACACCACCACTACGCAAACAACGCACCCAACATGACACTACACCACCACAAACTGGGAGAGGAGCCAAGAGAAGCCACCGCGAACTGCACCGTCGTCACCAACGTTGTGCCACGCTGAAAGTTGCGGCTCGCTGCAAGCCTCAGCGGCAACTCGAAGCTCCTCCACCATAGGACTATCACCTTCAAGCCACACACGCGATCGTCGATCCTCTGTCCCTGTGAAGCATTAAACGTGAACTCGGTTCGTACTTCAAAGAGATAAAAATGACTTTTTCTCCTCGCCAGACCGGGCTGGCCAGGGCTGCTCCTCCATCTCTTTCCTCTCCTCCTCGCCGGACCGGGAGGCTGGGCTGCTCGATCTCGCTCGCGCGCATCGGCCGCGACCGCCGAGCGAGCGACAGGCACTTCAGACTTTGGCTGTTTGATTCCCGCGTCCCTGTCACGGTGGCAAAACATTCCCCGGCGACGGGGCCCACCGGATCCAGCGCCGGTGCAAAGCGCGGAAGGCCATTTTTTTGACTCGCAAAGTAACGGAGGCACCGCACGCACGTATGGGGGGAGGAAATTAAATAAAATCTACCGGCCTCCGATCCGCCGGTCGTTTTCCCCGGATCTCTCCCGTGCCATCGTGCCGCACTGCCGCTAGCTGCGTGCGTGCTACCACCATGTCGTTGAACGGCACTACCGCACTAGTACGAGTCTACGACAAGCAAGCACTCTCTTCTTCAGAGATTGAGCGCTCGACTGCAACTACCACTCAAGTAAAAAAAATTCCTTGACGCTGCCTGCATGATGTAATACCCCACTTTTTAACCTCCTTTTGACCGTCTCCGTTCTCACGAGCGTCGATGATGTTCGTACATGCTACTAACGGAGCCTAAACTGTTTTGCAACACCTGTGTCGAATTGTCGATGCAGTACGTGGTCTCCTTTTCTTACCGGATTACGGCGGGGAGCAGTGCACCGATGGCCCTCCGCACACATCACGCGCCGCCGCGCCCAGCCTCTCTGCCTGTGTCTACCTACTTGCACCGGCAACCGCAAGGCTACTTTGTTGTCTGTCAGACTGTCACTGGGGTTTCTGATTTTGTCCGCATGTTGTCCCAGCATGCAGCACATAGCTGAATGAAAGCCCCGCCGCCGAAGAAAATTAAAACGAGACAGCCTATCAGAGGATAAGGAGCATTATAAAAAAGACGTGTCTCGCCATGGCTGCTTTGCCAAAAACAAATCGATCCTGCAAGGTCATGCTGCCCCATGCATGGACTGCTCTAGTAACTTATTAGGAGCCTCTTTGACAGGGCTCAAAAAGCAGCTCCAACCCCGGCTCTAGCCGGAGCCCTGTCAAAGGGCTACTTTTAGACCGGATTCACCCATAAATCCTGTAGTGGAGCCAAAAACGGATTTCATTGGGGAGGCGGAGCCACAAATCGTGGCTCCGCCCGGCTCCGCCCCGTCCCTACTCTGTGGTGGACGACGATGCCCCCGACAGCAGCAGCGTGGGGAGGACGGAGTGGTCGAGGAGGGCACCGACGACGTGGGAAGGCGGCGCGGTCGGGATGAGGCGCCAGCGGCGTAGCGAGGTGGCATCGACGGGGATTGGTGAGGCGACGCCGGCGTGGAGGGACACCAACGGCGTGGAGAGGCAGCGCCGGCGGGGAGGTGTGCCGACGGAGGGGAGAGGAGGCGGCGGCGGAGGGGAAAGGCGACGCCGGCGGGGAGGGGCGCCGACGGAGGAGAGAGGCGATGCCGGCGGACGGAGACCCGACGGAGGACGGCGGCGGCGGCAGCCCGCAGCGCCCTACGGCGGCGCGAAAAGGGGCCGGCGGCGCGGACGGGGCCAGCGGCCGCGCGGGAGGCAGAGCGACGCGTGGAGGAGCCGGCGGCGGCGTGGGAGAGGAGCTTGGGACGGGAAGAGATGGGAGGCGTGGGGGAAGACGGAACGGATAAGTGAGGAGAAGGAAAAAAAGAGGGGAGAAAAAGAAAAAGGAAAAAAAGAAGAAAGAAAGGGTAGTAGGGTCATTTTACTGGTTTTTATCCATATCTAACATCTAGGTGAAGCTATTTTGCCAAACATTTTGCAAAACAGATTCAACTCCATCAGTGGATTCAGAGCCGGAGCCGTTTTCGAATGATCCGAAGCCCTGCCAAACAGGCCCTAATTTGCCTGCAAAATACATGCACATTACAGAAAAAGGAAAATGACAAAAATTATAAGGGCTAGGTTTCTGGCATAGTGTAAAAGAAGCTGAAATTCCATTCAAGGGTTAAACTGAAT
Source organism: Urochloa ruziziensis (assembly GCA_015476505.1). Lineage (NCBI taxonomy): Eukaryota > Viridiplantae > Streptophyta > Magnoliopsida > Poales > Poaceae > Urochloa > Urochloa ruziziensis. Next base: position 50,232,851 of record CM027119.1, read on the forward strand.
TTTGTTTTGGGTAATAATAAAATGGCTTCTTTATTTGTTTCTTGTAGAAAATGGACAGTCCTCTTACACATGAGTTTAGCCTGACCCCCAAGGTTTCAAAACAATATTTAGCCATTAGGGTGAATTCTAAGAGTTTATAGATGCACATTTCGTGCACCTTATGTTCTAAAAAAAAAGTAAAAACAGAAGAATTTTTGTATCTAAGAGTTTATAGATGCACATTTCGTGCACCTTATGTTCTAAAAAAAAGTAAAAACAGAAGAATTTTTGTAGCCTGACTAGACTAACTGTTTGTCAGAATATATGAAGTTTGACACTATAAAATCCTAGGACACTCCTACTAAAAACAAACTGAGGGAGTAGTTCACTGCATCCATGTTTCTTAATTAGCATCAAGTAGTAGCGAATAATATGATTTTCAATGCCCTCAGTGGTTAGAAGTTTGCCGAGAAATGGTACCTACCAATAACCACAGCCATGATCAAGAATTTGCAGCAGGGCACAAGGATATGCCAACATTGGACATGGTGATAGTCACAAGCAATTGCAAATAATAAAGGCAAAACTACAAACTTCGCGTAAAAGCATCAGCATGTGTACTTGCACCTTGCGTAATTCACATGCTTATACCATGCATGTCTGGGGCCCAAGAATTTTGCATCCTTTTTTTTCTTACTTGTTGAAGTTTTCACTGTTTCTGAACAAAAGCAAAAATCCACAAGCATAAAAAAAATGATGCAATTTATATTATCAAACAAGCTAACAAAGCTAGTGTACGCAATCTAAATTTAAAGATTTGATAGCATGAAAATGCTAGGGACATATTTCAATAACTACTATGTGCATAAATTTGAAACAGAGAAAAAAAATTGCATTCCACATTGGCGCCAAATTCCCACCTTGCATTATACCCGAGGTTGTGCGTTTGTACACCCATATCACCTTTTAACCAATACTTTCCAATTCAGTAATCATGATCAGTACCATGAGCATGCATGATTACATGAACATACAAAGGGATACATAAAACTCTCCCTCCTGAACCTCCCTTTTCCCATCATGCATGCATGCATGCATGCACAGGCATGCACTGATGATGCGCCCACCCACCATTATACCCAAATAAACCACGGCAACAAAAGCTTGAAACGACCGCTAAACTTGCACTAGCTACTAGCTACGCCAAATAACTTGCACGTATGCCTTCATATGCATGCATCCATGCAAAAGCATATTAAATTCAGCTAGCTATGGGCTGGACGAAGCGCCTGGAACACACAAGTGCTACACCGAGCACTGCTCCTGCGCGCCGTAGTTCATGCGCTGCCTCTTGATGCTCCCTCCGCCGGAGGACGACGTGTCGCTGCTCGCCGCCCTGCGGTCCATGACGCCACGCAGGGCCTCCTGCACCGACGCGATGCACTCGTGCCTCCGGTGCGACAACGTCGACGCGACGCGCTCGCCGCGCCGGAGCGCGTTCAGACGGCGCCCATCGTCCTCGTCCTCGTCCTCGTCGCCTCCCAGCGGATCGTCCTCCGCTCCCTGCTTGTCGGCGGTGATGAGGAGCACGCTCCGGACGCGGCCGCCGAGCGTGGTGATCTCGGCGCGGCGCGCGCGCATCCGGAGCGCGGCGAGCGCGCGGACGATGTCCGGGATGAGGTCCGGGCGGTCCTCGCAGCAGAGCGACGCGCGCACCACGAGCCGCCCGGCCCTGTCGGCCGCCGCGTCCACGGCCAGCTCGTCGGCCTCCGTCGGCAGCATCTGCGCCGGCCCGGCGGCGCCCTCGTCGTCGTCACCGCCGCCCGCCACGGCCGCCACCATCATCGCCGAGGTCTGCCGCTTCAGCTCCTTCACGTGGTCCAGCACCTCGGCCAGCAGCGACGCCTTGTCCGTCTGCACCCACGCACGTACACGACGACAGTAACTCATCAAGCAGCACATACAATCACACGAGTGCGGTGAATTGACTTTCACCAGACTGTATGAACATTGTTATTTTTTTTAGATAAAAGAACATTCACATTGACATCTCTTACGAGATCAGAAGCATGATGACTAGCTAGTCTCGCTTAGACCTTGGAATAGGGTGGCGCACTCACACTAGCGAAATGATCGAGTGTGAGCGTGGAGAAAAAGGGCTTGCAAGAATTGCGGTGCAGCTTTTCATCTCTCTGCATTCTCATATGGCCTTTTGAACTTTTACACTGGCTAGGCGCGTGTAGGAGGTATCCGTGCTCGTGGTGGTGTGGTACTGTGATATACCTGTGATCTGACACGACATGTAACGCATTCATGTCATGTCGCACAGGGGGTTTTGAAGCCGGTTTCCCCTGTTGCCCAAGCAGGAACAGCGGCTTCCGCGCGTGAAAGATTTGTGCTGCAGATCCTGTCGTGTCAGGAGTTGGGCAGCAACGCATCGCATGCGGCGTGCGTGCTGCGGTGCTGAGTGCCTGACTCCTGCCTGGCCGCCCCATTGCCACTAATGTCCACCACTTTGTTAACACCAGTGTTTATCTTATCCAACTTATATAAGAGTGGATATATATGACTAATATATAGTACAATCCTTGTACTATAGATGCTTTTGATCCTGACCCCAGGAATGAAATTAAAATTGAATCTATACAAGTAGTTCAGCGCATGCATGTCGTTAGGTGATAAGGGGAAACCTCAAGCCTAGCAAAAGTAGTTACATCCTTATTGGAAGCAGCTTCATGTAATGATGCAAACTACAACTTTTCCCAAAGCTAGATCTAAGCTCTACGTGCAAGTCAAATTCGTTCAAACTATATGCTTTATTTGCCTTTCCACTAAGACCTAATCAGTCAAAATAGGTTTAGCAATATAGATTTCATCACTACAAAAACTATAAAGATATTCCCCTCCCAGGGCACCTTATTAACTCTAGCCAATCAGCCATGATTCTTATTGTCTTACTGTGTTCAGTGTTCTTGCACTGTGATCATCACACTGCTAGCTGCTAGGGTCATATATCATCTATCCAGTCGCTACTGTTCCATTACGGATCTTCCCCACTTCCTAGTCAATCTGATGCTTCGATCTCTCCAATCCAGAACGACAACGAGGGGAACGACGTGATGAGTGTGTGTATCCAGATGACCAAAATAAATGGTCTCGCGTTATTGATTTGATGTGCTTTGTGTCAAGATTACCTCATGAAGATAATAGATGCACGTGGCGATTAAAAGATCGATCGATCAGCATGAAAAATGGATCCGACGATGATCACCTTCGTGGTATTGGGGAGGAGGCTGCGGAGCCTGGCAAGGTGCCCGTTGATCCGCTGCCGGCGCCGGCGCTCGGCCTCGCTGTGGTTCCGCGACGCCGCCAGCGACTTGGCCTCCACCTCGCGCGCCGTCGCCATCCGCCCCAGCTCCGCCTGAAGGCTCCCCAGCAGCCCCGACACCACCACCGCCTTGCCGCTCCCCTCCGCCGCCGCGCCCTGCTGCTGCTGCGCCGCCGCCGCCGCGTCGAAGCCGGCGAACCCGAACATCCCGCCGTGCCCGTACCCGATCCCGAGCCCGCCGACGCCGTCGCAGGCGGCGTAGGCTCCCATGGCGGCGCCGAAGCCCGCCACGGCCGCCGGCTCGGCGAACGGCGCCGCCGCGCCAAGCCACGGGAGCAGCTGGTGCGGCGGCGCGGCCTCCTGGCTCATCCCGTGCTCCACGCCTCCACCCCACATGGCTAGCTGCTCCGATCCGAGCTAGCAAAAGGGGGTCTTCGTGGAGTTCTTGGTTTTGTGGTTGGTGGTGATGGACTGGCCAAGAAGGTGGCTTCTTCCGGTAGCTCCCTCCGATCTCTCCTCCTCGCTCTGCTGGTCAAATGGGCGTCGCGTCGCCTTTTAAGCCGGGTGCTCGTGGCCACCGCGCACGGCGACGGCTTTGTGGGAGGTGGCTTTTTATCGAACCCTTTTGGCGGCCGCGGCACGACGGTAGTGGCCGAGACGGCAACCCAGCCACCAGCCAGGGGCTCGTGTACGGCAGGGGGACCCGGGCATGCTGTCTTCTAAAAGATTTTTTTTTCTTCCAAGTAGATGTTTCATGTTACTATAGTGGTAGGAGTATATGCTTTGAATAGAACAGGGATGTGACTAGGGGCACTAGGCGTGTAGGGACTGGTAGAGTCTGTTGCCATCGATTGTTGTCTATGGCATATAGGAAAAGCCGACTAGCAATAGTACATGAGATCCAGGATCCGTGGCGTTGTTGGAATTTTTGTTTGTTGGAAAAGAAGTGGTCTTGGTTTGAAAAAATAAAGTGTTTCTTTGTTGGAAGTTTCTTTGTTTGATGCTTGCTTTGGATATTCTTTTCTGAAAGTTCAGTCCGGATAATAAAAATTTAAAATGGAAAAGAGCAAAGAGTCATGACAAGAACGGTAACGCGATGGCTGCGCAACGTGGCAAGATCAAGGGAAAGGAGTGTGAGGACATGCAATTTCGAAACCAGGCTCAAAAGAATCTTCTTTTTTTGTTTGAAATAGCTACAAAATTAGAAGATAATGTAAATCTAGAGTTTTTTTTTTCTGAGTTCGGTAGAACCTTTGTTACCGAGAATTTCTACTAGATTTTACGGCGCCACACGGCTCCTCAACTCAACGCTAAGCGAACGAGACGAGCGAGGAAGTGGCCTTCAAAAGGCTGTAGCAGCAGCCGCGGCGCGTGATCAGGTCCCGATCGAAACGGGAGCCGGAGCCGGCGATTTGACAATTCAGGGAGGCAGTTTGAAACCTCCGTGCATCCGTGACACGGGCCGGCTGCTGCGGCCGCCCGTGGACCCGCCCGGCCACGGAGCCGAGCATAAAGCCGACCAGCGCTGCGGAGCAGTCAATGGGAAAAGGCGCCCCCGCTCCGGCGTGCTGCCGCCGCAGGGAACAGCGCGGCGCTGCGTGCCCACCCAAAACCCAGACGACGCCGCCCCGGCCCGGGAGCGGAGCCGGAGCGCCCTCCTATTCCTACCATCCTACATTCCTACTCCCCTGTCTATCCATCGGCTAGGCTATGCGCGTAGGCGCGCCGCGAGCGAGCCAGCCGAGCCGGCGGTTGGCCGGGAGCACCTGCAAGAAAGCGCACGCGCCCACGTCTTGCACCTTCCGTCCGGCCGTCGGGGTGGTCGCGGCGCGGCTGCGTGGGCGCGTGATTGTGTCCGCTCTCGGCCTTTTGGCAGCCCACGCCGGCGCCTCGTGTCGCAGTTAGTACTCGTATTTCCCTTCCCCCGCCGGCCGTGGCCGCTGGCCGGCCTCGCGCCTCCTCCCCTCCCTGCCTTTTTCTCCTCGTGCCGTGCTGCGCGGCCCGAGGCGCGACCGGATGATTGCGTCCCGCAGGGCTGAACACTGCGGCTGCTGCATGCCGCCCCCGTCACGTCCCGTGCCTGTCGCGGCACGCACGCACGCACGCTCCCTGAGGAATATCGCCTGCGGCTGCCGGGGACCCGAGGACGCGACGCGATCGATGGTGCGAGGCCGCCAGCGATCTCCGCCGGCGACGCGCGGCAAGGCGGCCGGCCGGCGCCGTTGGCTGGCTGGCTGGTTTAGGCTCGTGGCCCGATGGATGGGGGACGGAGCCAGGCTTGGAAAAAATAAAGATGGTCGCGCTCGCGAAAGGCGGCCGTGCCGGGGGGCAGAAAGTTGGCCTTGGCTGGGCAACGTGTTGGCCCTTTTCGTGCTGCTGCCGCCTTTCGCTCTTCTTTTTGTCCCAACTCGTATGCTCTGCATTTGCGTACAGACTACAGAGCATCTTGTCAGGCGATCGAACCACCGGCTCGTGACGCTGTCGAGCTTTTGCTCAGCACGTCGTGACCGGCCGTCGAGACTCCTCCGGATCCTGCACCGGCAAATATGACACGCTCAAACCGCCATTAAGTTCGGTTAGTTTACACGCTTTTTTTTTTTCCAGACTGCTAATGGAACTAGAGATGATACTACTACTGTGTGGGCGGTGAGACGGACGGGACCTGACGGATGGATCGTGGATCGCATCGTGGAGTGTGAATCGGAGGTGATGATGCCACCAGCAGCCACCACACACCACCGAGCACCCACCGCCTCTCTCGTCTCGAGAGCGCGCCGGCCGGGCCGGGGCCCCGCGTGCGCTTGAGATCATCGCCACGCCATTATGACGCGGCTGCCATGCGGCTTTTCCCCCTTGCTCCTCCCCGCCGGAACAAGATTTCCTAGAAAGCGTGCTCGCCTTTTCTCGGCCAAAAGGGACGGGAGCATCAGAGGAAAAAGAATTTTTACTACCGTCTGCCGGTGGGGTACAAGTACGGGGACTTACTTGAGCTGTGCACCAGCAGCTACGCTCACATGTGCCCAAATTATAGTGCCCATAGGACATAGGTACGGTAGACCCCACATCCATCCATTACGTATGGTGGGGATACTGTACAAAGTAAGAGCGTGTTAATCCGATCTTGCTTAAGCATGTTGATAGATTTACAAGTCCAGAGTACGAATCGTTTAAAAAACCATCTATCTATTATCTTAATAAAGCAGAAGCAAAAGGAGCCACCACGTTCGCCGAGAGGGTCAAGAAATTCCCACGTTAATCTAAAAAAGAAAAGGATATAGACCGTCAGATTTTATGAAGATCCAACGGCCCACGGAGAAATACTAAAAATTCACACAATAATCTGAAAAAATAATTTAATATCTCAAAGCGTGTGCCATCAAGGAAATTAGGAAATTAATTTTTGTCTTCCTTTTATAACTCAAAGCGTACACAAATATATTTTGTTCCTGACTTTGTACAACGAATAAATAAATGCGGAAGCTTACTCCAATTCGAACTGTTTCTGTAGTTGTATCTATCCCAAAGCGTGTGCCATCAAGGAAATTAATTTTTGTGCAATCAAAAAAATTAATTTTTTTCTTCCTTTTACAACTCAAAGAGTACACAAATATATTCCGTTCCTGACTCAGTTTGTGTAACGAATAAAAAAATGCGGAAACTTACTCGAATTCGAACTGTTTTTGTAGTTGGACCGAGTAGATTACGTGTAAAAAAGGAGATACGATCCGTCACGTGCAATCCAAGGCCAATAAATAAAATGTAACCAATCCAATCTTCTCGCCAGCCAATCACCAATCTTATTTTGCCGTAAACAAATATTCTCGCCGGCCAATTTTCTCTGGCCGTAAACCAAACTCGATATATAAATTTATAAATAATATGAAGATCTAACGGTCTAGGTTAATCTAAAGGTCCCTGTCAAAATAAATATATAAATTTATATATATAGATTCATATTTTACTAAAAAATATATTTACCTTTCCCAAACCAATATGTCTTCCATGTTCCCACCGTTTACACACAAAATATATCAGTTTTACTAAAAGAAAATCTACTTACCTTTCCCAAACCCAATATGTCTCTTGCTTGACATGGATTACTATGTTCCCCTATTCACAAAAGGTACACGGAGAACTTTACAACACATAATCTATGCCAATTGAGTTAGTTGAACAATCCACACATGTTCCCATACTTTTCATTTTCTAAAAAAAATTGTATATAGAATTATAGATGGAGATATTATAAAACTAATTCAATTAAGGAAGCATAGCTTCGTAGTTAAAGGGCTTGACACCGTGAACCCAAGCTCTCTTGATCATGTTCCTTATAGATCAATCGAACCCTCATGACACCGAGATGGTGAAGGATGGGCCCTGGTAATTGGCCCATCATGATAAACTCAATTTGTACTGGGACTACTCGAGAGAACGACAAAATAATTGAGTAGGAAGCAGATCGTGACATTTCAAAATCGTGGGTGCATTAACAGAAAGAGCTAGACGATCAATTTTGTGATTAGCGATAGCAAATAAGACTATACCCAGGTGGTGAATTAGCGGCGAAGTTCATGACGGCATGCTCCGACAATCCTGCCGACTAAAAATCAATCTTTAGAATAGTGACGAAGTTCCAAGCATGATTGATCGCAACACAAATAAGGCTGCAGCATGAATAGGCCCTAGAGTGGGTCCCGAGAACTGGTAGCATTTGACAATATTAGAAAAAAATGTTACTTCTAATGCAGTTATTTCGTTTAGGCAATTGTTGTATAACGATCTCATAACTTTACTATTAAGTACTCCCTCCGTCCCAAAAAAAAAATATAGGGGCACAAGAATTAAAGAGGGATGAAAAAGTAGAGAGCGCACAGGAAAGAAGATGGGATAAAAGAGGAGAGAGATAGAGATAGAGTTATATTGAAAAACGAGAACAATAGTTTTTGGACAAATCTTGAGCTCTAAAACAACACTCCTTTTGGGACGGAGGGAGTAATTATCACTTCTAGAAAAATACAACGCCAAATAAGACATTACCAATGGTTGATTTTATTTTATTTTTAAAAATGCATCCAAGACATATCTCATTAAGAGAAAAGCAGTTGAAAAGCAGTTAAGTTACATCGTATCTTACCAATAGTTGAGATTTGATCAAGTCGGACTAACGAGGCCTCAACGCGATGCTAAAGAACATGTGCATTACCTTCATTACCAATAGTTGAGATGCACAACTTAGTATTAGCAGCTTGCAGAGAATAAGTTTGATCAAAATAAGGAGAGAAGTTAAATAAATTAGTAGGGAAGAAAAACAATGAGTTGTCCATGAAAAATTATAGCGGGGCAGCAGCATACTTAGAAAGAAAAACAAGAATCCCAGGGCTAAGAAGCAATCCTCATCTAGAAAGCGATGAGCCATTGATAGTTGCTAGACTTGGAAAGCGTAAAAGAATTAGGAGTGCGACAATGATAGATAATGATAGCACAACAGTGCAGCCATGTCATAGCCACGATATAATCTGAGCTTAACCATTAGGTTGAGTATAATATACGTGTACTACACTGTTACTATCCAAAGCATGACAATCACCAGTAGCTATAACAATAAGCACTACAATACGTAGTATTCTGATTAATTGATAACTCAGAGCTCAAAAATTTAGGAGATGAATGAAATGACGCACTCACAACTAAGTGACCATGTGATCTAGAATTAAGTAACTAGAAAATAGGTATTTAACATGCACTCCCATCCATATAAAGTCCCAAGTACTATTTGTCGAGAGAGAATAATATGCCGCCATGGATTCATCTTTGATTACCGCTGTATAGCGAGCATATATCCTTGCGAGCATAAGTAAGAGAGTAGGGACAAGCACAATGGAGAAGGACTATATAGGAGCTGGCATTCATAGAGCTATATTAGTGGGAGATTGAAGGACAAAGAATAGAAAGGAGATTATTATTTGCAGTGGTATTTGTTAAACCACTCACTAGGATTTTCTAAAATTATAATAAAGACTCTGAAACAAACTATACACCGTATGGATAAAGTTTTAAAAATGTATTTATGTTATATCTAAAACTATTTATGTTACTTTTAGTAAATATGCTAAAGATGTTTATTTCTTTTCCATGTTCCAAAAAATACACCCCATAATATGACAGTGGAAAAAAACATCTTGATGTTAGGCTATTAGGAAAAAATAATTACCATGATATAACTAAACAAAACTATTGACGTCTATTTATTTCGGGTAAAAAATCAAATGTTAGAAAAAAGAATAAAACTAGCTACCCGCGCAAATTTGCGCGGGCCATCTTGCTAGTTCAAATAGTAAAGCATGGATATGTATACAAAATTGTTAAGAAGAAAAAAAATATAACAATAGTTTAGTTGTCAAGTACAAAATTTATGGTAATATTGATCCATCATACCATGCTTTTTTTAAAAGATTTTTCTAAGTTATGACAAAAAGAAAAGTGTAGACGAAATCGTACTGCGGCCATAACATGGTGAAGTAGGATATTGCGAGCAAAGGGCAAGCCCTAGGGAGTAAAGGTTGCACTATATCGAATAACCCAATAGACATGACATTGGCGCATTGGCATGAGTCTTAATTAAATCAACTTATCAAAAGAGTTCTGAGTCATGTTGTGATCTTTGTTCCTCCCTCTTTGTTACTATCATATTATCATTCGTACTAAATGTATCTCCATTTAGTATGATTGCTCATAATAGATGTAACACACCCTAAACTCGTAGATTGGAACCAAATGAAACAAATAATTATAGTGATAAAATAATTAAGTTATTTTTCAAAAATATTTCTAGTTGGATCTGTCGGCATAAAACAAATGAGTTTGAGGAACTTAATATACTGGAGTAGAAAAGTTACACAAGATATAAATGAATGATTATTTGAGTATAAGCCAAACGTCAAATGAAAAGTCTATTGCTTTATTTCCCAACAAATATGTAGACTGAGTGCAATAAAATATACTGATAGAAACTGAAAATATCTACAACTTTCAAAAATACATTTATGATTTGTTTGGATTGAGGTACGATGTCATTCTGAATCAGATCATCCTTCATGGGATGACCTCATGGAAGATCGGGTCACTCGGTTGTTTTTGAGGAATCGAGTAGTCATGAATATACTACGTGGGATCAATAAATTCGGCGACGTAAACCATACATTGCGGTCAAGGTCAGACTCTGGATCGGAACCTCAAGCGCGTCAAGGAGTTCTAACGGTCTTTCAATGGATTGGCCATCTACACTTGGTGGAACATTTTCCAAACATTTGCAGAATCTTTCAGCAAATCCTCTTAGACTAGCCTCAGTGCATTTGCACAGTTACCTAGACTGAAAAGTAATTGTGACAGTAGAGTTTCATGGGGGACAAAACTCCCATATCATCCCATGAAACTCTTTCCTTGTCTTTACTCGTCACGTCAGCAAAATTGATGATATGACATAGAATTTAATAATGACATGAAACTCACTATGAAACACCCATTGAGACTGGTCTTACTTGCGTTGGATGTCGCCTGACGAACTAAGGAGGATATTATGCAAAGAGCATGCGCCATGTTGATTTACTGACATTATTGGTTGCCCTTTTGTGGCTTTGGTGTCACTATCTAATTAACATAAGCTTTGTATCTTCAGCACGTTTCTGTGACCAGTGTTATCTAACATAGGCTCGAGAAGATCATGAGACTCAGGTGAGCAGTACTTTCGGTAGGGGCTATACACTTATATATAACATGATAGCCCATTCACCGTTGCCCGTTGGGCGTAATCTTTTCTCAAGCACAAAGTATGCTTCGACGGCCTGCGTGTACTGCACAAGAAAAAAACGCACGGTTCTTCCCCTTTATATGCGTGAGATATCACTACAATGACTCGAGAGTCGAGTTTCCAGAGCCCCTTTTCCCATGTAAGTACACTCCTGGTAGATTGCGATATTGTTTTTTCACAGATCAGGTAAAGATATCTTTTGCTGCATGCTCGTGACGAGCCTATACTAGTACTAGTATTGGTCTATAGGGGGGTATCTGTCCTTGAACAACGGCGTGCCCTCCTTTGGCTTGGACCAAGGGTACTTCATGGTAGGGTCCCTCGGGAACTTCCTGAAGTTGACGAATGGCGCCCAGAACATCAGCCTGCAAACACAAATCATGTGCACTTAGAAAAAAAAATGGAGCTGAATCTAGTTTGTCTCTTCCATCTTTTGACTGTATGAAACTGCATTCAGTTTGTAGTAGAAGTCTAGATTTCTAATTCATCGGTCCAATCAATACCGAGTTATTGGTTGATGGAGAACAGTAGCATATCATGATTTTTTTTAGCTTAATAGCCACGTAAGACAAGGGAAAAAACGAAATCTAACTGTAACAGCTGTGTGACAGTATATGAAGGAGCAACTGAAACAGAAGCTGTTAGCTTGGAAAGAAGTTAGACCTCGTCTTTTGCGGCTTGAGCCTAAAGGTTACTCCACTACATTCTTGGAGTACTAGATTAGCAGTGCCATCTTGGTAGTATAATCCAAAACATGATTACTTTATAATGTCTGTGACTGTGGCTCAATGCATCGATCCGGGATGTCCGTTTTCTATCCCCCCCACCCCCAAAAAAAAAAAACAATTGGAACATGTAATATTTGTTTTGTTGCAGTGAAGCAGTTAGAGTAGGAAGGCGCCACTAGATCCTAAACAGATTATGTCTGCTCTGTTTCCAGTGTTCCAATCCCTAAACAGATTATGTCATGTGTTACAGAAAAATATATTTTTAGAACGAATTGCCTTAATTTGATGCCAAGACTAGATCACTAGACTCTATATTCCCAAACTTTTGCCTGAGAAATCCTACACCCATCACGCAAGGCACAATTTGATTCGAACCATGACACCGTATCTGTCCGTGTGCAGAGCAACTATGCAAAGCCAAGTATTACTCACGCGGGGTAGAAGAGGTAGGTGATCATGAACTGCAGGTACGTCTCCACGAACTTGCGCTTGTACCACCTCAGCCTCATCCAGTTCATGATCAGCGGCTGCACGAAACACACCACCAATTCAAAAGCACACGCGGCTTAGAGAATAATCCTACAGATTGCATGAACTCGCTTCGCAATTGCAAGAAAACTAATCAAGATCCTGATCAGTATAGCAGCTCACGCACAGGGCAGACGAGGAAGTAGAAGAAGGCGAACGCCGCGATCGGCGGCAGGATCCCCAGGATGTCGAGGTCCTCCTCGCCGGTCACCGTCGCCAGCGCCGCCGGCGCCTCAACCTACATCATATACTTGCAATGTCACGTTCGATTCTAGCTACTTGCAGCCAAGCAATCCCACAGGAGACTCTCGTTGTACGTACGGCTGCCCAGGCGGCGCCCAATTGCAACGCCGCCGCCAGCCTCTGTAGCTGCTCATTCTGCTCTGTCTTCGTCGTCGGCGGCGCCGGCGCCGGCTAATCGTTCAAGAAGCAAACAGGAAATCAAGAACACGCATGGGTCAGAGACCGGTGGGGATCGGATGAGGCAGCTAAGCTAGCTTTACAGGCAACGGACCTTGCCGTGAAGGAGGCAGAGGACCCTGAACTTTGTCTTGCACGACAGTTTCGTCGATCCGGCGAAAGTTGGCTGCCTTTTGGGGAGCTGCGGGGCGGCCGGCGGCGAGGAGGAGGCCGGGGAGAGGAGGCGCCATGAGGCGGTGGTCTCCATCGGTGGCGGCAGCGGTAGGCTTGCTTCCGTGCGGTGTGCACTGTGCACGGCAAGCGTTGCCGTGGCGCGCCTTATCTGGATAGGCGATGTAGGTTTGGGGTCATGGAGCCCTGTCCAACCAGAAGCAACAGTCCAAGCAAGGATGCAATGCAACTGATTTCTTTCTGCGGTCTAGGATATGGCCTGCTTGGACAGTTGGATAGGGATCTAGCGGACGGGTGCAGTTAATCATGGCTTACAAACACGAGTTCAGTTTCAGTTACGTAGGACAAAAACCTATCCCCTTCACTGTATTTAGGTGAGTATTTAGAAAATAGTCAAAACGGCCTGGTAGAGGCGAAGTGCCCGATCTTTCAGTGAGTGGAGGATAATTTCGACTTGGGCGGTAGTAGACCCTCACGATCCGACTACGACGAGCGAACCCGAAGCGCCAATGCAATCGCTGAACCAACTCCCTGTAGTTACCGACCTTGTTGAAGCAAGATCAGCCTGATCACGAAGATCAATTCCTATGCGCAATCGAAGAACGAACAAGAACGAGAGGCGAGCAATCTTATTATCACTCGAAGGTGGAGTTCTGAATCACGAGGACATCACGTATTTGTGCGGCCGTGAATGTAGCTAAAAGCTAGATGTAAAACAAAACTCAATCCCTAATGTGGCGGCGGCTACTGAATATATGAGCTAGGAGGACGTCCTCCTAGGGTTGCGGGCGACCATGGGGTCGGCCACAACTTGGGCTTAAGGCCCGACACGATACAGAGCCAACTTAGCCCGCAGCACTTTGACAATTCTGAACGTCCACTTGTTTCTGCAATTGCCGTCGACTCAGATGGAATTTGGGCCTGAAACCGGTGCCATTGGAAGCTCTATAAAAATCTCGTTCCATCCATATATAGAACGTCCAAAACGGACTCCGTATGTGGCCTGGGCGTCAATTTTAGTACGCGCTGTTTCTGGACTCCGAAGTGGACTCGAAACTTGAGTTCCTTTGGGCCTCCACCTTGGTGACTCGAATTGGATTAGCCTTGGGCCTCCCTCATGACTTGGACAACCTTGTTGGACTCCTCTTTCACTAATGCATGACCCAATCATGGTCGTATGCATGTGTGTCATGTCCTCATCATCCTCCCCTTCTTGACGAAAAGCCGTCCTCGGCGTCGATTGTACATGAAACCGATCCTGCACAACACAAAGGAGAACAGGGTCGCGAAAACAAAGGAAACCAAAAGTATTGAGAGGAGGATTCTCACCACGTTTTCGATTGGCGAATGTGTCATCTCGCATAGACATTTTAGCAAGCATGTAGGTTTCATGATCGGACGACACACAATGTTTGTCAACATGATCCTGCACAAGATTAGTACCAACAAACGACAAAGCAGTCACCCTTTCTTGAGAGTAAACTTGGTGCACCAAAATAGAGCTAAAGGAATATGGAAGAATATTTGCAGTATTGCTGCCCTCTAGTGGATTAAAATTTTGCACAACGAAAGGATAATTCAGATTTGCACAAATGTACACTCGATGTATCATATATGCTCCCTTGTTGCTATATTTGCAAATAATATGATATGTATGTCTAGAAAAGCATGGCAAATCAGCATATTTAAAAAGTCTCTCTTCTAAACAATCTAAATTACAAAAATCATCAAATTCAATGTAACCCAAAGTATGTAAAGAAGACAACAGTTTTAGCTCATCATTGGCACTAGCAATATGCATCACATGTTTATGTGCAGCAGAAATATTTGGTTCCAAAAAATGTAACACTGCTGCATTATCAAACGATTCATCTTTATCACAAGAAACAGGAAACACATTAGGCGACAAAGATAAATCAAGAGATGGTTCCACTAACAATTGCTCCATGATAGCATGGGTTGTGGAAAAATTCAGCACATCAGAAGAAGTCTCACCAGCCGTTAGTGGAGCACCTTGAGCAGTACCTTTGCTTTCAATTTCAATAAGAAGCACTGCCTGTGATCGAGGGTGCTGCAGGTTTGGTCGTCCTCTCGTGCGGTGTAGTGCCAGCCGTGGATGGCGCGGGGAGAGTAGGAGCTGCGATGGATGCCGGGGTTCGTCCAGCAAAAGAGTTAGCATATGTCTTCGAGCGGCATCCCTGCACTTCACGTTCAGCTCGCCAAGCATATTCAAACAATGTGGTCATATCAGCATAACTTATATAATCAAGTATGTCCTGAATTTCGCGGTTCAAACCACCACGAAAACGTGCCATAGCAGCATCGTCCGTCTCACATAAACCACAACGAATCATACCCTTTTGTAATTCCTGATAATATTCCTCAACAGATTGTGAACCTTGCTGACAACGCTTAAGTTTATTGAGCAAATCATGGGCATAATAGGAAGGAACAAATCTATGTCGCATAGCAGTTTTTAATTGAGCCCAAGTGGTGGGAATGGCAGTGGGGTGTCTTTGTTTATAATCACGCCACCAAATTAAAGCAATATCAGTAAATGCACTAATAGCAGTTGTAACTTGTGCACTAGCAGGAATATCATGGCATGAAAAATTTTGTTGGATCTCTAATTCCCAATCAAGATATGCAGCAGGATCATATTTGCCATTACAAGAGGGTATATTAAATTTAATCGTAGCAAATGATTCAATGTGTGGATGGCATACCACAAGGCGGGTACAACCGTGGCGATCTCCATCGTCTAGCTCCGTGTCACTGTCATAGTCCTTGTGCAACGTCGTGACCGACGTAGACCACGCATCGAATCGTGCCACGATGCCGTTGGCGTCTCCTGACATGATTAGCGCAAACACAAAAAAAAATACTAGGACAGCAAAGGTGTGTATGTGTGTGTATGAGATGCTCACAAAGATGCTGCGATCAAATTCTTATCCGTTCTTACCAAGCAACAGGGGCGAACTGCAAGCAACAAGTAGCACCTGTGAAAGATTGGAGCAGCGATTGCCTGGAGAAACAAAGTCGGCTCGTCGTAGGAATATTTGTAGTTCTGGGTAGGCTGCACTCAAATCAAGGATTAGCACAATCAATCAATAATGCAAAGTTGAATTATAGTGCTAAACACGTAACAGGAGCTGCTGGAACAAAGTACAACAGTGGAACAAGGTGATGGAGGAGAGGCGACGGTTTCTGTTGGTGGAGACAAAAGGAGCGATCAGGGGAGGGGGGGGGGGGGGCGGAGGCGATCGATTTTGTGTCGATCTCGGTCTGGTGTGTCGGTTTGTTTTCTTTTTTTTTTGGAAGAGACCGATCCTAGATCGGTTCGGTGTAAGCCGATAAAAACCGAGAGGAGGAAAAGTGGAGGGCGACCAGGAACGATGCCAGAGAAAACGGAGACAGACGGGCTCGGTTCGGTCTGTGCCAAAGGAAATCACGATGGTTCCTTTCCTTTTTGTTTTTTTTGACTTGGCCAAAACCGAAAATGATCCAGAAAAAGGAACGCACGGTGCTAGGCAGGTAAGACACGGCGCAACCTGCGTCGTGTGGACTTCGAACTTTTCTTTTTTTGTTTTTCTTTTTTTAAGACTTTTCTTTTTTTTAACTTTCCAAACCAATCCTGAGTGGGCGATCAAGAGTTTGTCGCAAGGGGTGGCGGTGCGTTCCTGAGGCTTTTGGCGGAGTATGGCGGGTGACGGAGAAGAAAAGCTGCGGCGGTGGAAGATGTGAAGGAAAAAAATGGCGATAGAAATACAATGCAACCAGCAACAATTGAACGCGTAAGCACACAAATTCAACAAAACAAATTATTGAAAGAGAGTGCAAGGCTAAAAAGGGTGCTGGGACAAAGATCTAACCTCGAAAAATTTTGTTTTGGTTTTGTGGACGGTAGATAATGAAAAACAACACTCGATAAAACTCACCGATCAACCTGGACTTTTGATACCACTTGATAGAGGCGAAGTGCCCGATCTTTCGGTGAGTGGAGGATAATTTCGACTTGGGCGGAAGTAGACCCTCACGATCCGACTACGACGAGCGAACCCGAAGCGCCAATGCAATCGCTGAACCAACTCCCAGTGGTTACCGACCTTGTTGAAGCAAGATCAGCCTGATCACGAAGATCAATTCCTGTGCGCAATCGAAGAACGAACAAGAACGAGAGGCGAGCAATCTTATTATCACTCGAAGCTGGAGTTCTGAATCACGAGGACAGCACGTATTTGTGCGGCCGTGAATGTAGCTAAAAGCTAGATGTAAAACAAAACTCAAGCCCTAATGTGACCGCGGCTACTGAATATATGAGCTAGGAGGACGTCCTCCTAGGGTTGGGGGCGACCATGGGGTCGGCCACAACTTGGGCTTAAGGCCCGACACGATACAGAGCCAACTTAGCCCGCAGCACTTTGACAGATTCTGAACGTCCACTTGTTTCTGCAATTGCCGTCGACTCAGATGGAATTTGGGCCTGAAACCGATGCCATTGGAAGCTCTATGAAAATCTCGTTCCATCCATATATAGAACGTTCAAAACGGAGTCCGTATGCGGCCTAGGCGTCAATTTTAGTACGCGCTGTTTCTGGACTCCGAAGTGGACTCGAAACTTGAGTTCCTTTGGGCCTCCACCTTGGTGACTCGAATTGGATTAGCCTTGGGCCTCCCTCATGACTTGGACAACCTTGTTGGACTCCTCTTTCACTAATGCATGACCCAATCATGTTCGTATGCATGTGTGTCATGTCCTCATCACGCCTATCATTGGAAACAGGAGTAACTTAACGTACAAACTATAGTGTTCAAGGCCAAAACTCTGGGTGGCTATCTTCGTTGGTCAAAGAAAAAAAGAACGAGATGCAATACAAGTATGCGTATCCAATGCTCAACATAAGAAATATTCCCTCGCTAATATAGGCTTTAGTACATACATAAGAAGGCGTTTTTGGTGCAGTGGTAGAGCTTCACCGCCTGTGACCGGAAGGTTCAGGGTTCAAGCCATAGCCTCTGCACATTTATGTGTGGGAAAGACTGTGTGCTAAAGAACCTGCCCCCAGACCCCGCATTGTGCGGGAGCCTACGTCACTGGGTTGGGTACGCCCTTTTTTTACGTACTATTTGTTGGTCATATCTGATGCCTAAAAAAATGCGGGCGTGCTAGCGCCCGGACGTCTGATGGGTGGAAAAAAATCGGATGGTACCGTAGCAGTAAAAATGTTTTTTGCAACATCTAAAATGTGCATTTGCAACATTAAGAATGTGTGATTGCAACATGAAAACTCAATAGTTACAACACCGAAAATGCGTACAGAAATGCTATCGAAAACCTCATCGATCGAATAGCATCCGGTGAAAATTCCTGCCGCAACATCAGGTAATGTTGCATGAAATATGTAAAGTTTTGTTTGCAATATTGAAACAAACCTATTGCAACATCAAAAAACAGTTTCTGAAACATGAAAAGTCGTTGTTTGCAACACTGAAAACAACGTGCTCCCAACTCTCAGCCACGTGCGGCCGCAGTCAAAACCTTGTGATGAAAATGCAACATCCGGATAAAACACTTGCAACATGCGTGTGAAACATATGCAACATTCGAAACATCCCGATCTACTTTTTGCAACATCCGCATAAAACTGTTGCAACATTCTTCTGAAACATCTGAAACACGTAAAACATACGTTTGCAACATGCAACAAACCCTAGCCAAAAAAAGAAGAGAACTACACAGAGCTGGACGGAGGGAGGAGGAAGCGGATGGCGAGCAGGGAGCTCGCCACCGGCGGACCTCGTCCTCGTGGGGAGCTCCGGGCGCTCATTCTCGCGCCCGCTCATCTCCTACCCGGCCTTCTCCCGCCATGGCCACCACGCAGAACCCCTCCTCCACGGCTGCCCGGCTGACCCCCGCCATGGACGCCGGCCAGAGCTCCTCCTCCACGGCGGGCGGCCGGAGGTCTTTCTCCGTGGCCGCTCGACCCTCTCTTGCTGGGGCCGCCGCCTACCGACGGCCTCACACGCGCCGACGAACTCGCGCGCCGTCGCCCCGGATGAAGGCAGGGCGGGATGGCGGGCAGAGCGTCTTTGGGCTCGAGGCCGTGAGGCATACCAGCGGCGCAGCGGCATCCTTGGGATGGCGAGCAGGCGCAAGGCCGGAGCGCGGCGGCGCTTGGGCGTGCGGACGTCCGATGCGTCGGACGTCCGAGCCCAAGCATTACCAAAAAAATGTCTTCCTAAACAGTCTCCAGGGCCTCATGTAGTATGGGCACGCAACGTGTGTTTTGGACTTTGGAAGCTCGTAGTAACTTGTTAGTGACTTTCCTAAAAACTTATGTTCCCTGCGTGGTAATGAGTCGCATTGCGAGGCAGCCAATCCCGAGATTACCCTGATCTGTAAGCGAATCCTCTGGCTCCTGAGGTGATCTCTGACAAGGGCGCTCATGCGAGCTGAAAGCTCATCGCTGACGGGACCCTGGGCACACGGGAAGAGCAAGGCCGTGTTTAGTTCCTGAAAACTTTTCGGTGAAAAGATTTCAGGTTATGATTTTATCAATTTAGGAGTAGTAAATGTAGACGAAAAAGGTGGAAAGTTATATGGATAGGTTGGAAATCTCGAGACGAACTTAACGATGGTAATTAGAGAGTAATTAATCCATAATTAGCGGATGGTTACTGTAACATTACTGTTGCAAATCATAGATTAAGTAGGCTCATTAGATTCATCTCGTGATTTACAGCCTATTCATGTAACTTTTCACTTTTTCGTCTACATTTAATACTCCATACATCTAAGATTCTCCTTCGATGTGATGGGTGAAAAGATTTCGTGTTGGAACTAAACAAGGGCCAAAGCAACTTTTTGTTGTGGAAGAGTTGACATGTCGAGCGTGCAGCCTGCGGTCAGATGCCTCTTGCGAGAAGCAGAGCCTGGCTACTCTGCCGGCGAACAATTACCGATGGGAAGCGCGGCTGGCGCCCTGGCCAAGCGTGACCTGACACCTCCAGGTTTGCCGGTATGCAGGCACAATGCGCCAGGCGAATGGACTGCTCTGCGCCACTCCTGCACAATTTCGCTGGCCTCTGGCTCCTTCCTTTCGCGCCAAACAGTTAAACAGGTTCTTTGCTTTGCTTTTGTACAGGATTCGCTCGCCGGAGATAAGAGAGAGGAGGGGCTAAATTTTTATTTTAACCCCATTTTAACGGGCTGGACTATTCAGGTGTTCCACCTTTCGGCCCGTCAATTTAATGGGCCGTCCAGCTAGCCTGTCGCACTATAACCACCATGGTGCGCGAGAGAATAACGGGCGGCACGAGAGGAAAGGCCTGCCCCGCTTGTGCGCCGGCGAGGGGAAGATCCCCTGGGAATCGGCATCCTGCGCTCCCATTTCTTGGCGTCTCGCGGCGCGGCGCGACGCCGTAGAATTCCAACCCAACACCGCTCGGCACACGCGAATGCCATTCCTATTTATCGACCTCCTCGCCGGCCGTGCGGCGAGGTGGGCGGAGAGCAGGCACGGCACGGCGCGGGGCCATTCACGTCCCACGGAACTCTCGCCGTAGCTAACGGCCAGCGATCTTACGGTGCGCCCCCTACAATCCTACTCCGTAGCTCATTTTTCAGTTCTCCTGAACTGGTACATGGCGCCTAGCCTAGAACAAATGGGGGACCTTGTTTGCCAACGGATATAGCTGAAGAACACTAAAGAGTTAGTTTATCAGAGGCTATATATATTGGTTTGGAGTCTTTGAGAGACGACGGAATAGTTTATCTTCGCTAGCATAGCAACCTTCGAGATTAATCATGAGCGCTGTTCAAAGTTAGCAATCAACTGCGCCTTATCTGCAGGGCTCAAGGACATAGCAAATCGATTGCTCCGTTCATCATCCTACTAAGCGAGACAGCACGAGTACACAGGACAGGGAGGACAGATGGGAGCCCTGAACGTCAGAAACCCTTCTGCCATCTTGGACGGCCTCTACGGAGTACAGCTTGGGGCCATTGGGCGCCCGGTGCCGCAGTCGGCGGCGGAAAGTGAGGATGAAGCTCTACGAGCCACCGCTGCAGAGTCGATGACTTGTGAACACCAGACCGCTGGTAGAACTCAGCAAAGGTTGCTGATCCGGTGAGCTAATTCGCAGCGATGAACCAGCATCATCTACAGCTCAAAGTTTACTTCTACCTTTTATGGGGCACTCTCAGCTGAGGAAATGCCTTTTTGTAACTGCAGAAGACTATGGCAGCAGAGGCCCTCTTGCTTAAAGCCCATCCACTGCACCATCACATGTACGGCAACTTCCATCAGTACAAAAATCTTGCCACCTGATGCTAATCCAATATGACAATATCTACCTTCTTCCAGTAAAACATTCTACTTTGAGCAGGTGACAAGCATGCTGGCGAAACTCTTGCGAATGTTGTCACATCTCTGCCCTTCATTGTTCTTGGACTGCAGACTCCAAGGCAAGGCACCTCCTGATCCTGAAATAAGACATATTCTGCTTTGTTAGCTGACAGCCGAGTAATAGCCACTCTACTAACATGCCCTGAAATGATGCTGTAGGAAGAACTTGAACACCGCTATCTATGCGAATTCGCTGGTTGGGTTGGGAATAGCTTCGAGCTTGTATCATTCTTCCAAAGGAGAAATCCGAAAGTTTCTGCGGTGGGCTGACTACACTATGATCGCTACCACCACACTGGTAAGTCATCATATCCTTGCACTGAGGATAATTGTCATTGTTAGAGTGTCGGGGTTTGCACATCATGAAGACTATGAGTTTGATGCAGTGTTTATCGAGAGCACTTAGGAATTAAAACCCAAGATTACTAATGGCAGCATCAGCATTGCTCCTGCCGTTTCAGCCATTGATGGTTTCAGTTGTCCACACTGGATTGATGGAGGCAAGTAATTCAAATTATCCAACGTCTTTTCTAGATTAAAGAGAACACTCAGTAATCCTACAAAATAATTTGTTTGGAAATCTAACTATTCCTAAATGCCAGGTTTCCTTTGCAAGAAGGGCATCAATTGAACCAGAGCTCAGGATGGCACATAACCTGCACAAGATGTCATCTCTACTGGGAGGTGCGCTATTCATTGCTGATGATTGCTTCCCAGAGACTCCCTACATGCACGCTGCATGGCATCTAGCGGCTGCTGTTGGCATTGGCACATGCAACAAGCTTCTTGAATGACATTGGAAATGGTCCTCCTGATATCAATGACTAGTTGATTTCAGTGTTATCCAGAAGTTGGGGTGCATCCAGCAGTCACTTGTCGAAATTTAAAACAGTAAACACCATACGTCTATATTAGAGAGGGGATTGGAAGTTTTATCAGATTGATACCAGATACTGTTTTCCATTTTACCCCTCATAAAAGAGTTTTAAGTAAGGGAAGCTTAAATGAACTAGTATCTAGGCTGGCTTATGTATGTGCTTCTGCTAGAATTATTCATTGTTTTTTCACCATTATTGTAACAATGAGGTGAGCTGTTGTAGATACCTTCACCAGAAAAAGAACGATGAAACAGCAGGAGGTTTGTTGTTGGAACTACAATATACTTAGCTAAAAACTGTTTCTACCAAAAATTCCCTGTAAAGTGCTACAAAAGAATGTAAAAAAGGGATCATGTGTGAAAACTGGAGAGGAAGAACAGTGATGCATTAGTATCACAAGCTGACCTCAAGGTGGTGAAGATTTGTTGCAGACTAATCCTTTTGTCATCTATACCCAAAGCTTTTCCGCTGAAATACTCGTACACTGTTGAGGAGAAAATGTTGACTTAACACCTGCCGATCAAATATAATTGCCGTGCTCGCTCGAAGCACAGTGGCTTAGTGCTGGACTATGCAGACTTTTATGTTAAAGACTGAGACACTGGTACATCAATTGGGCTTATGCTACCACCACGCAGGACTCATTCTGATTCACCCAGCTTCTTCCGGCAGGCTTCTCAGCATTCAGTGCCGCCACTCTTTCCCTCACCATCAGAGCCTGCTCCCACTGTCCGACACCAGCATACATGTTGGACAGCAGCACAAGGTGCCCAGCCGCTCGTTCTGGCTGCAGCTCAACTAATCTATCAGTCACTTTGGCAGCAAGCTCAAGATTGCCCTCCCTTCTGCATCCACTCAGGATTGCACCCCACGCACCCTCGTTTGGCTGGAATGGCATTTTTTCCACGAGCTCAAGTGCTTCATGCAATCGTCTCCAGCGACACAGCATGTCAACCATGCATCCATAGTGTTGAATCTCTGGAGTTATACCATAAACTCTTTCCATGCTCTCAAAGTAGCGCCGTCCATCATCAATCCTCCCTGCGTGACTGCATGCTCGCAGAACTGCAAGCAGTGTGGCACCATCAGGACGCTCCTGCATTCTGTGGAACAAGTCCAGCGCCTCCTGGGCACGACCATGCATCGCAAGACCCGAGATCATAGTCGTCCAAGAAATGGTACTCCGCTTCGGCATCATCAGAAACAAGCGGAGCGCGTCCTCCACTGCGCCACACTTCACATACATATGGATGAGAGCATTGTCCAGCAATACCATCCTCCGCTGCCGCCCATCCCCGTCCACGCGCGCATGCACCCACCGCCCAAGCTCCAGGTCACCCAGCTCCGCGCATGCTGTCAACAAAGCAACCATGGTCACAGCGTCATCTTTAACCCGCGCCTTCCTCATTCTCATGAACAGCTCAACAGCCTCCGCAGCCCTCCCGGAGTTTGCGCACCCACTAATCACCGTCGTCCACGCCACCGCATCCCGGCCAGGCATCTCGTGGCTGAAGAACCGCAGCGCGACGTCCAGCTCGCCGCACCGCACGTACGCGGCGAGCATGCAGTTCCAGGCGGCCACCGACTTGCCCGACATTTCGTCGAACACTTTTCGGGCGTCCCCGAGCTGGCGGCACGCTGCATACACGCCCACAAGGCTGGTCATCACGTGCCCGCTCCCACCGGGACGGAGGAATTTCGATATTTGACACTAAGTTCGCAAGCCTCACGCGATATGACATCCAATTCGTAAGCCTTTCAATATTTAACCCTGTGCGTGCGAATTGTTTCAATCTGGAGGATTTCTGCCCTTTTTTCTCTATTTCGCGATTTGGATTGACTTTTTCATTCTCAGGTAACATGGATGGACTAAACTACCCTTGGCCTTATCCCTTTACAACAACAGATCGATTGAACTTGACCTTCTCTGTCTCTCCCGTGCTCCTCTCTCCTTCCTCTCTGTTCTCCCGCGCTCTCCTTCCTCTCTGTCTCAAGAACAGGCTCCGTCCTCCTCCTAGGGTTTGAAGTCGAGTTGTGGATTCGGGCACACGGATCGTGCTGAACGGATCCCATGATCCCCTTCGAGCTCCATCCCGGGTAAGACCTCTCTTTCCAACCCTAATTCCTCTCCAATCCATGGTGGCTGTATGCGTTTTTTTAGAGAAAAATAGATGAGTGAATGGGGCATGCGATTTAGCTAGTAGCCGACTGATTCATGTGCTTCTCTCTCTTTTTTTTGGTACTCGGTAGGCTTCATCCGGATGGGGCATTTAGGCTGTGTGTTCAGATTTCTCAGTTTACAGCAATGCTTGATGATGGTAGCTCTGTTGATGTGGGTCGGAAATATTATGAATGGTTTGTGGACTCCCGATGCTATACTTTGAAGGGTTAGAAAATGACATTGCAGCTAGGGTGAGTTGGGGCAGCAGCCACATATTGTAGTCTTTGAACTTGATGCAGGCAGTGGTGGGCAAAGAAAATTAATGGATGATAAAGAGGAGGAAAGTCCTGCACCACCAACAACAAGGTGAATCCTGCAGCAAATTCCATTCCTACAATTAAACAAATTTATTTTGTGCCGTCTAATAATGTGCAACTTCTCTGTTTCAGCCAACTTGCAATCACCTGGGAAGATGAAATAATGGAAACTGAGCAAGTTATCACCACTGCTACTCCAAGTACTCCCCCAGCAAAGAAAAAGAAAGCTATAAAGAAAAAGCTCACACCAAGAAAAGCCTCAGCCAAGGAAGGCAATGGCAATTGAAAGGATGAAGTCTGTGAATCTGAATTTGATGCTTTTGTAATCTTATTTTGTCATGTAAACAGGAAACTATGAACCTGAATTTGATGCTTTTGTAATCTTATTTTACTTGCTTTCAAAACCTGAGACAATTTCCTTCTGTATGGCATTTCTGAACCATTATTTTGATGTCTGAGACTTAATTTTATTGTGTATCCCATTTCAGTTATATAAATTGACATGTCCATCGCTCGAAAGCAATGATTATAGGTACATGCTGTCAAATTTTTTTTGCTAAATTAACAAACATCGCTTGGAGTACAAAGGGAGGCGAAGGAGATGATGGCTGATGACACGCCGGCGGAGAGGAGAGGACGAACGACTGGGAGAAATCAAGTTCAATCGATCTGCTGTTGTAAAGGGATAAGGCCAAGGGTAGTTTAGTCCATCCATGTTACCTGAGAATGAAAAAATCGATCCAAACCGCGAAATAGAGAAAAAGGGGTAGAAATCCCTCAAATTGAAACAATTCGCACGCACAGGGTTAAATATTGAAAGGCTTGCGAATTGGATGTCATATCGCGTGAGGCTTGCGAACTTAGTGTCAAATATCGAAATTCCTCGGACGGACGGGGCGACGAGCGCCCCGCACGCGAGCGCGCGCGCGTGGATGGCGCGGGCCGCGTGGGGGAGCAACGCCCCGGCGGCGCCCGCGGAGGAGGCGAGCACGGCGAGGAGTGTGGAGAAGGAGAAGGCGTTGGGGCGGAGCCCGTGGCGGCCCACGAGGCGGGAGAAGATCGCGAGCAGGGCCGGCGGCGCCGCGCCCGACGCCGTGGCGGCGCGGAGGAGGAGGTTGGCGAGGGTCGGGGACGGTGCGGGCGCGGGGCAGTGCGGCGGCGAGGAGGAGAGGAAGAGGGACTCGGCGCGGGGGAGATCGGCGGCGGCGGCGGCGAGGGAGAGGAGCTTGGCGAGGAGGAAGCGCTTGTGGGCGAAGCCGTTGAGGAGGAGCTGCGCGTGGAGCTGGTCGAGGCCGCGTCGGGCGGCGGAGGGGGAGAGGGAGCCCGCCCACGCGCGGCGGCTGAGGTGCTGCGCGATGAGGTAGAGGCGCTGCTGCAGCGCGCCGGACAATGGGATGTGCGGGGGAAAGTTGGGCGGGAGGAGGGCGGCGCCGGCGCGGAGAGGGGGATCGCGCGGCATGTCTCGCCGCGGCGCCCCCGGTTGCTTCTGGTCCGGTCGTCGTCTCCCCCGGTGCCCGGGAGACGGGGAGTGAAATATTGCAGACTCAAAGCCGTCAGAATTTGTTCTTTCACAAGAAAGTCAAAATTTCAGAGCACAAACCAGTTCACAGGTTGTGGTCCATGTGGAACCTAGTACTAGCAGTTGTCACGGACTCATGCTCATGGTCATCAATATGGCTGACCATTCTGCTACATCTGCTCAAACACTGCATTCTCGCTATTTCAGAAGCCCTCTGCTTACGTAATTCAGAGGAGCAATGCCCGTCGACCATGTTCTCAAGACAAATGACATTTTAAAGCCAACAAATTTGATCTTAGTTGCCGTTATTTTTAAGTTACAGGATATGTGAATAAGAAGTACTCATACTCACTGTGACATGATCAGAGACATGCTGAATATCAGGAACTGGAGAAGATGGGTTGTGGTACAACTGATAAGGCTTGAAATGGCAAACCATTGCACATATGCGCAAACCCATCACGCAGACCTATGTCGCCGCTGGTTGATATACTGCAATTAGCTCTCCACTAGGGATGGCTGTGTTTGGTCTGAGGATGGATGTACATGCAAGTATGCAGCATATGCTGCAATTGGAGACATTGACTATGGTCTATACCAGATATTGCACATGGTTTAGTCCAGTTAGGTGAATATTAGTTCAACTATTCACCTGATATGACTATGATTGATGATCATGCATTATTTTGAACGCTGGTGATGATTCAATTTTCCCAAACTTTCTTTACACATACCATTGTACCATGCAATTCTTAGCAGTGTCGGAATGCATTTCTTTCATTAGCACTGTTGGACAAATAACACTACAAAAACAATCACTAGGTCTCCCAAAAAATAATTTCACCATTGTCACCGACTAAACCAAGATCTTTGAGTCTTCTTTCCTGGTAGTACTCTAGGCCATCCAGTTCCTCCTCCCTCTGTTTGAAAATATCATCAATCTGCTGCAGTACTTTCTTTTCGCCTGCCCTTACTCCAATCGCAATTTTAAGTCTTGACGGCAAATTTTCTGTTTGCAATAGTTCTTCATCCTGAATATTCCACACATTTCAATACGATTGATTATGAGATAAACAAAAATGCAAAGGAAATGAACGACATTATACAGTTAACAGGCAAACCTCTTGTATTGTGGTGTGATAGCAATCAAGGGCAGATTTGCAAGCATCTCGCATGACCTGGCATATTGATTCCTCATTGTCAGGACTAACTGGCAGTTCAAGGTGGCCCCAAACTGAATTTCTGAAGAGTGCTTCCATGAGAAATGCATCCGTTCCGCCGATGCAAAGTAACCGCAGGTAAGTAAGCATTTGAGAGGGAAGGGGTTCATCGAGGACAATATCGAAATAAGCTGTTTCCCCCAGCCCATTTAGTTCTGCAATATCAAGCTTGTCTCCATAAAATGGATCAGATTCAGAGATTTCCAGTGTCACAGTATATGAGTCCCTTGATGGATTTGATTCGATGAACCCGTAGTCAAGTGCCAGTTCAGCATTACTCTTGTCCAGGTCATACTGAACATATATCTGTCAAGGCAAAGCTCTGTTATAAATTGCATATTTTTATCCTTTTCACCAGAGAGGCAGAGACATCCAATTTGGTCTATAAATGCTGAAAACTACATAAACATTGCACCTAAAAAAAAAGGGGCGTACCCAGTGCCGTAGGCTCCCGCACTATGCGGGGTCTGGGGGCAGATTGTTTAGCGCACAGCCTTTCCCGCACATAAATGTGCAGAGGCTGGGGCTTGAACCCTGGACCTTCCGGTCACAGGCGGTGAAGCTCTACCACTGCACCAAAGGCCGCACCTAGTGCAGAAAAACAGTACAACTGTACCTGTTCTCCAGATTTAACGTCCACTGGTGTTCGCAAAGAGAACATGGCTTCCCTACCAAAAAGGCCCTTTCCTTTGATCTCCCAACTGGACCCTTCTGAGGTAATAGCAGGACTATGATTAACCTGATTTGGCAAGGCAGTGAAACAGTTACAAAAGAATGCACAACCAATTTTCCGAAAAGCACTGTCGAACAGAAATTTTTTATCTTTTGACATCGAAACTTGATGCCTTGATCACAAGAATCATAGGAACGTCCATTGTGAAAGTAAGTATGTCTGCAGACTGTTGGATTCGACACTAGAAAATTCTGTTATGGATTGCATTTTGAGAACTCACCAGATCAGCAAACGGTATGAGAGCAAGCTTATCTCCACGGAGCTCTGGAAATACCCTTGATCTGAGTACTCCAAATGCCCAAAGGAAATCATCAGATGTTATGGTACCAGGGAAGAGGTCCTTATTCACATTTATGATCTGAGCTTCAACACTTTCGAATTCACTCTGCACATACTCTTTCACACCCACCGTTGTACTCAGTAACTGTGTTCCTGCAAGTGTTCGACAGACAGAAGCACAAATGATTAATATAGCAAGCAACAAATCAACCAGAGAGCCGCCGAAATGTTAACCAAGGAAACGCATGGATTTTGGTCTTTCAGAAGAAGAAAAAAAAGGCATGGATTTTTGCATTGCACACACACCTTGTATCTCTAGGAGCTCTTCTTCTGACCTGCACTGGAGGCACGAAGCACCATTCGAAAGCATAAGGACGGCGCAGAAGAATCATTTCAACAAAAACATAGGGTGCGAATCGGATGTCAGCTCACTCACCAGAAGATGGTGGAGTCGGTCTGGCGCGGGAGGATGGCGAGGTAGGGCGCCCACGGCGAGTCCGCGCCGCGCGAGACCTCCCGGAGAAGCAGAAGCGCGACGGAGACCCACGGCCGGAGCCCCCCGCCGCCGCCGCACGCGCGGCCGATGTCGGAGGCCGCGACGGCGTCGGCGTCCATCCAGAGCTTCTTGGGCACCTCCGCCACGACCTCCCCGCGCGGCAGGTCCCGCGCCGCCACGAGGCCGAGGCCCTCCGGCACGGAGGCCGGGAAGGCCTTCACCTCGCTCGCGCCCTGGGAGGACAGCCACTGCCGGAAGTCCTCCAGCGCGGCGGTCGACGCCGCCGCCGCCGCGCTGACCGCGCGCGCGCGGGGAAGCAGGCGGCGGGGCCTCGTGGGCAGGCAGAGGCGGAGGCGAGGAGGCGGCGGACGGTGCCGCGGTAGGAGGTGGTGGTGCTGGGGTTGGAGCGTGGCCATGGTTGCGGTGGCGCACGGCGCGGCAGGCTGCGGCGAAGGGGATAGATGGGTTTGGACGACCACGACCGTTGGTTTTGTTATTTCTGGCGGGAGTGGATATGATAGCGCAGGCCACAGCGGCAGAAGCCCCCACAAATTACTAGCAATAGCAATGGATGATGTGGCAGGTGATTATAGGTTGATTCATGATGGCAGTTTTTTTAATTGAATCCGAACTAATCAGAGAGTTGATTCCAGTTTTTTTTAACTATATAAAGCGCTAGGAATTTAATCATTCAGTTCAAATTGGAACCCAATTACGACCGAATCAAATTCCGAATATTAACTGGATAGTGCTGCACCCCTTATGGAACTGATCAGAGAGCTAACAGCAGGGTTCCAATATTTTCACCAGAAAATGCGCTAGGAACTTGCATCATTCAGTTCAAATTGGAACCCAATTACGAATCTACGACCGAATCAAATTCCGAGCTCCAGCTCAAACGGATGCCGATACATCCTCAGTTCCTCACGTGAGATGTACATCTAGCTGAACAGCATTAGCTCAAAAATGGGGAGGGTATCACCACGATAGATATGGCATAGGTTAAAACGTAGATGGTACGAAAATGCTAAAACCGAGCTATATGTTAACCAACCCAAATAGATATGGCATATCAGCATCATAGTTTCATAGGTTAATTACAGCAAAGCACACTTTGTTTTGTTTTGGCAACTCCTTTGCAACAGCATGCGAATAGCCAGACACAAAACACAGATGTTCAGCGATTATTGAGCCAAGAGGCGGTGTTGGCATTGCGTCTCATATTTTGCCTGATGAGGCCTCCCCAACCCGAAGCACACTCCCAGATCAGTTCTTCCTTCCTTCACAGAGGATAAAGTGGTACCCGTGCCTGCACCGGAACAGAAAGAGAGAGTGTCGTAGTGAGTACCAGGTAAAAGATGAGGCATGGGTGTCTTAAGGAATGTGATTGTAAGTCCAAAGGAACAATGCAGGAATTGCGCATTCCACTCTACTAGGCCAAAAATAAAAGAAAAATAGTGGCAAAGACATACGTGGACTTGAATGGTGCACTAACAGTTCCCACAGGTGTGTTGAATGCAACCTCCTGGAAAGGACCAGCCATCTTGCCGCGCGGGAACCAGCCAAGGTCTCCACCTTTCTTCCCTGATGGGCATTCAGAAAACTCCTGGGCTACCTGCAGGATGAAGAAGGTGACGCTTTATGCATTATAACTTTGGTGTCTAATGGCACTGAATTTACAAGAAATTATCCAGACAAAATAGTTGGCCAGGTTGTACATGGCAGAACACTATCCAGACAATAGTTAGCCAGATAGTAAGGCAGGCTAAATTGAGATCAAAGTCTGCTGCCATATGTGGTCAATAACATGGAGCTGATACTGACTGCAACCCAATAAATAGCAGTTACAAGTATGCCCCAACCAGAAACTCTACAGAATCATTTACAGAGTTCATCAACCTCCAGATAAGGAACATTTACCACAATAGACTATTTCCAGGACGTTACTCTATGCATACTTGAATCTCTAATTGGGCATACTTGAATCTCTAATTGGGACTATGAAATCCGCCAGCAATTTTATATTTTGTACAAGTTCCCAAGTTTCAGAACCTGAGCAAACTGCAATTAGTGTGTATATATATTTATATAAAAAACTGTCTTCCTAGTTCCGGTAGTAATAATGCAAGTCAAATATATATACTAAAAGGGATGTTTAATTTGCTACAACTATTATGCTAGAGCTTTGCACTGCATGTTTTGGGTTAACTGTCTTCCTAGTTCCGGTAGAAATAATGCAAGTCAAATATATATACTAAAAGGGATGTTTAATTTGCTACAACTATTATGCTAGAGCTTTGCACTGCATGTTTTGGGTTTCTTCCCCCATTGCATCGCGTGTACATTGATAGCTTGTCATAGCTTTACCCCACAGGCAATTTTTAGTGCCAGAACTTTCTGGCTTTGCCAACTACAAGAAAAATCTCCCAAACATATGAAGTTTCAACAGAATGCATCAATAAGATGCCAGCAGCTAATCCCATCTTAATTAACTGTTCGTATACATCATCTGTTCATATGTTCTTGTAATGAGTCAGGACTCAAGGCAGTAAGGGTCTTAACAAAGTGCAAATAGAAGTCATTAACAGTTCATTCACACTCACAGAAAACAATCTACACAACAAAACAGTGACGCATACTTCAAACCATAACTCGTAAGGGCAGGGGCAAAAACTGTCTACATATCCTTATATCCCTACACATTTAATTCCCCTCAAGAACTACAGAAAGTTCACTAAAAACTAAATAGAACAAATCTATGAAGGTTAATCAGTATCATTGTGCAAGATTCCTCATTAACCTTTCCTTTTGAGCAAACGTAACTACTTTTTAGCTAAGACACATAGATCAAGTGCTCATCAAGCAGCCCCTTACCTTAGCAAACTCAGCAGGAGGGACCTTGTCCCCATTGTCCAACCATCCATCCTGCAACTTCTTATAAGCCTCATTGATCTTCCCCTGCTTCTCACACAATACGTGCCTAGCTGCAGATGCAGGAGAGAACAACATACACAATTAGCTTTTTTTTTTTACTTGCAAGGTCCTTGAAAAAACAAAGCATGAGTAATTAGAGTTAGTAGCAATAATAATTTCAACCCAATTTCACAACATATCATAGAACGAGAGAATCACAATCAGTTACGGACGGCCCATCCACCCAAAGCCTGCTCAACCCCAACAACCGCGCGCGAGCTTTCCCCCAATACTAGATGAAATCCTCGCGCGAAATACAGCTGGGAAGAACAAGCAGTACCTTTGACGTAGGTGCAGGTGCCGAGGCCATCAGCGGACTTGCCTCCCTTGCCTTTCCCCCCCTTGCCGCCGCCGGCGTCGTCGCCGCCGGAGGGTCCGGCCTTGCCCTTCCCCTTTGCATCCTTCGATTTCGATTCCTTCGGCTTCGAGTCCTTCCCCATCGGCGCCCGCGAGGTGGATCGGATTGGACAGACCAAAACCCTACTCCCAAGTAAGACTGGCTCAGAGACGACGACGACGATAACGACGCGAGGACGACGAAGATATTTGGACGGGACGGAGAAGGGCCTTGTTGTAAAAGGCCTTACAGGGCTGATTTCACGGGCCGGTTCATCTAGTTTGATTCGTTGGGCCGAAACTGGACGATTGTTGTTGTCGCTCCTTCAGAAGCCCATTAACTCCATATTCCATGATATGGCCCATTTTAGTCCAACGAATTTGGCGCGCGTGTGGGCGGACCTCGCCGCGGCCGCCGGGCGGGAATTTTTTTTATTTTTATATTTTTTATTTTTTGATTTTTCAAAAATAAATATCTGGCCCAAAAATTAGCAGATTTGGTCTTATGTCGCCAGATGAAACGGCTATAGCCGTCTGAACCGGCGAAAGGTTGTTGCACATGCCACGTGGCGGCGTTGCAGGGCTTTTCGCCGTTTCAAACGGCTATAGCCGTCTGAACCGGCGAAAGGTTGCTGCACATGCCACGTGGCGGCGTTGCAGGGCTTTTCGCCGTTTCAAATGGCTATAGCCGTTTCACACTGCGAAAAGCTCCTGGCCCCGCTTTTCGCCGGAAGCTATAGCAGTTTGAAACGGTTATATTTCTTAAACTTTTTTTTAATTTACGTTGAGGATTTATTCTGCAACTGTTTTCTAATTTATGTTGAGAAATTATTCTGCTATATTTAGTTTGATATTATGAAATGATTTAGAATTTTACGGATAATTTTTTGGTTCGCCTATAATTGTTTTAATATTATATGTTTATAATTTTATACGGTTTGTGGGTGACCATTTAGGTCGGAATGCAATTGTGGGTTTTTTTTACGGAATGCAGTTGTACTACGGTTGTGCAGGTGTACCATTACACACATAAACTCCACAACTGCATTCCGTAAAACAAAAAACGCACAATTGCATTCCGGCCCAAAGGGTCACCCACAAACCGTATAAAATTATAAACATACAATATTAAAACAATTATAGGTGGACCAGAAAATAAACCGTGAAAATCTAAATCATTTCATAATATCAAACCAAATATGGCATAATAATTTCTCAACATAAATTAGAAATAGTTGCAGAATAATTCCTTAACGTAAATTAAAAAAAGTTTAAGAAATATAGCCGTTTCAAACGGCTATAGCCGCCACCCACCCACCCAGCGCTGGCGAAAAGTGGGACCAGGAGCTTTTCGCCGTATGAAACGGCTATAGCCGTGTGAAACGGCGAAAAGCCCTGCAACGCCGCGCACATGGCATGTGCAGCAACCTTTCGCCGGTTCAGACGGCTATAGCCGTTTCATCCGGCGACATAAGACCAAATCTGCTAATTTTTGGGTCAGGTAATTATTTTTAAAAAATTGAAAAATAAAAAAATATAAAAATAAAAAAATTCCGCCGGGCGGCGGAGCCCCTCCCACGCCGAACCTTGGCTGGAGCTCTGCAGCGGCCCGGCAGGACGCGGAGGAGCGACGTGCCGCGGCCGGAGCTTCGCGCGAGGGCAGGCGAACCCGGCGCAGCGGCGGCCGGGGCCACGCTCGCCGGCGCGAGCCCCGCCACGTGCGGCCTGGACGGAGGTGGGGAAGGCCGCGAATCGGGGACAGCCGGCGGCAGCAACCGTGGTGGTGGTGGGAGTCTGGGTGACGAGGTGGACGGCCAGGACCTATTTCCATTGGCTGGATCGTGTGGCTGCCAGTGAACAGAAGGAAAGGGAGGAAGGGGGTGGATTGAGAAAAGAAAGGAGAGAGAGGGGGAAAATAAAGGGAAAAGGGGAAGGGTGAACTGTTGGAGATGATTTTTTTGCCTCTAATTTGGCTATATGGCTGAAAAGTGGAAGAGGGAAAGGAGGTGGGGAAACTGTTGGAGATGCTCTAAGTGGTGGCAGATGAGAAACTGGCGCGGAAAATTTTCTGCATTCGTAAATGCTATGTGCATATGTATTGCATCCAACTGTTCGCGTATAGAGGTGCTCATAGCTAGGGATAAGGTTGTGTGTATGTGTTTGTAGAGATGAGTGTGTGTGCGTGTCTGTGAGCGTCTACGTCTGTACTGTGTGATTTTTTAAAAAAAATAATTGTCAGATGAAAAAAGAGAGAACATTCCAGTTTTTTTCTCCTAGTAGAGTACAAAAGGGAACATTATTAAAGAACACACTTCAGTTCTTGAAATGAGATTCTTCAAACCATAGAATCAACTTGCACTAAACATGAATTATCAACTTATAATTATGTAGTACCGACTTTTAGGTACCATCTGCTACTCAATTCCTTTCCCGCTGCCTTGTATTTGTAACTAGTATTCAAGGGATCTTTCCACGTCCCTTGTGCTTGGCTCTAAGAATGATGCCTGCGTCGGCTGTTCTTAGTTTGGTAGAGCTGTCTCCATCCCAGAAAACGCCATCTCCTTCAACAATGTCAACCAACATTCCTGTTGTGTGCTACTAGAAGCTTGGGGGGAATAATACCGTGACGCCAGCCGCAATCTAGCGAGATCTATCTCGGCATCGACCGCAGCGCGCAGGAGCCGGCCGGGGACGACGAACCTCGCCTCGATCTGCTGCTTGTGCCGGAAGGCTCCGGCGCCGGATTATCTAAAGCCAGCAGCCGCCGCCGTGTCCCCGGAGCCACTGTGCAGCGGTCAGGCGGAGGCCTCGCCTGGCCCAATCGGACGCCGCCATCGTATCAGCGACCGGGTCTGACCGGGCGAGATTTTCGTTTCCGAGGGGGGGAATGATTAGCTAGCCCTGTTTTAGTTGAGATTAACTCGAGTTCATCAGAACCTTCAGTGCTAGTAGAATAAAGCAACTTGTAACTAATCAAGCACCTGAAGGATATTCCTGAT
This sequence comes from Urochloa ruziziensis, assembly GCA_015476505.1. NCBI lineage: Eukaryota > Viridiplantae > Streptophyta > Magnoliopsida > Poales > Poaceae > Urochloa > Urochloa ruziziensis. The sequence goes on from CM027119.1 coordinate 50,268,131, forward strand.
GATGGGAGGGTATGTAATTAGCCAGCTATACAGTACAGTATAATTAATAGATGGCTTCCACAGGGGGTTATTAGGTCTTGGTGATGGTGGTTGTCCTTTCGTGCAAGCCTCAGGGGCCACGGGGTCTCCTCTAACATTCACTGCATGCTTCGTTTGTTTTGTTCGATCACGAGCGCATCAAACACGTGTTTCCGATCACATATTATCATTAGAAGCCCTAATGATGCCAAAGAGGAAGAATAAAGGGATGTTTTTTTCTAATGAAATGAATACAGGGATGTTAATCCTCAGCGTGCAGGTCTCTGTGTTAGCAGGATGAACCGTACGGGGATTTCAGCGGTGCTCGATCCGTGAACCACGCCGAATTGCCGATTCAGTGCATCGACAGTGGGACGGAATATTTTCAGCATGTCCTCGCGACTGCAGATATTGTAGCATTATTTTTTGATGTATGCATGTCATTCTATTTTTTTTTTGCAGAATCTTTTGAGGCGCAGAATGCATTATTACTTATCAGTGCTCTTGCAGACATGGGTTGTTGGTGAGCTACAAATGCAACCATGCATTGATGCATGAGCACCTTTTACATTTGATTTACTCTTGATTTGAATGCAAATATGAATGGACAACAGGAGCTTCTGCACTTTGTGCTGGTACAGTCCAGAAGAAATTCAAGGAGCACATATAGCACACCCCAAGCACTGACCGACACGGGCAAAACACCATCCTGACCTGCTTTGAAATACTATGGCGTGAAGCTATTTTGTAAGCTTAGGGTAAAATGATTTAGAAGCACAATGAAACCAGTTTTTAGCTTCACTAGCTTGGCTTTAATGGCCGTGAAGCTGTTTTAGGAGAAGTCCTCCCAAACTGCATGCTCTAGTAGAGTCGGCGACACATTTGCCCGTGACGTGTAGCGGATCTTTTAGTTTGTGGCCATCTTTGAACTAGTCGTCTAAGCATCTAATTTAGTCTCTCTAACTAGACGTCGTGTCGTGAAGTCACGCAAGTTGAGGTTTAAGAAGCTTTCCAAGGTGATGCAAGCAGAATTAGGCTGCGGGTCTATCTTAATCCACATCTCGGCCGAAAAGAAGCAACCGGCCGTAACCACTAATGTGCCTATATATACTATAACGCGACCATCAGGACCAAAATAAGTCATACCAACCTAACCTCTCTCCGCGTACATATACAATGTCTAAACTACATACAGATGTATAAATCCCGTTGAAAACTTGTGCTTCTTAGATACACCTGAGATACACTTAGCAGTCCAACCCCTTGAATCCATGATATATATTGTCATGTGTATATATACTAATTAATATGTGCTTTATGGGGAACATCTCTCAACATCATCCGGTGATTGAAATTTCACAAACAATGCAATTCATCTTGTGGAATGCATCATCATACTATTTGGGACGTAGCAATAGCCCCATTTCTATTGACGTTAGTGTTCGGGGTTGGAGAGCTCGGAGAGGAGGCCATGGGTAGCAACATCGGAATATGCTGGCAGTCTGGTACCCATGCCGCATTATACCTCAACTTGCGTTATACCTATATGCATAGTATCTGTCATGAATCTAGAAAAGTCAAAACGACCTACATTTTGAAACGAAGAGAGAAGTAGTAGATAGCAATAGCTGGTGGTGTGGTGCTAGCAAAACGATTGACCAAACATCACCTGGCATTTTAGTGAGGCGACAGGTTCAAGAGTTAGCATGAAGATGGAGGACAACATAGCTAGGAAGGTGGAGCGAGAGCGAGCAAGGATGTAGGGATCGGATGAAGGTAGCTTTAAGCAGCTAACAAGCCTATATATGAACTATGTTTGACCGATTTTTCTTTATCAAAATTCAAAATTATGTCAATTTGTTGATTGGTTGTGTATAGAACCTTTCTAAAAAAAATCACATATACATACAATATTTTATTGCATGGTTGCGAGAAAAATTTGAGCTCGGTGCTAAAAGAGATAACATGGTAAAGAAGTTGCCCTTGCTAACTTTGTGCAGGGCATTTAGCTAGTTTCAAGACCTCGTAGGAATTGGAGAGTTGTTCTCGCTGCATTATAAATACCTTTGTTCTTTATTCGGCAATTACACCATGTAGTATGGGAAAAAAATCGAATGCTTTGATGTTGGTTTCACTAAAAGTTATGTATGTCCTAAAATAATATTATGTTTGCAGAATGGATTATTGTACATGTTTGCTACAATAACATAAGATCATCTGTTTTAGTTGCTGCCATTGCTAGACAAGCGCAAGCTAGATTGGGACAAATTATACTCGATTTTAGTTTGAAGTTGGGGGCTAGCAAGAGAATTATCCAATAATTTGAGACAAAAATAATAATGCTAGCGAAAATACATGTATGCCCGTAGGTTCTTCCATATCTACGTATGAAAAAAACAAATTAGTATAACACATCACATGCATGGCAATTTGATGGTAATTTATGGAATCCAAAACATACTGCTGAATACACACACGACCGTTCACAAGCATATATCATTATATATGTACGTAGAATCTAAAACATAAGAAACATATGTATTGTACAGACGTACTACAACATAATATACAGTAGTATACATATATATAAAAGAGTAGCACGTATATGTACATGCATGACAACAAATCAACATCCATACACCACTGAACTAATAAACCATGTGGTTCACAACATGCCGCTCAGTAACCATTAAAGGTGGTTGACATGTGGGACCTGGATCCATGCTTCGCCTTCTTTCTTCTTTTTTTCGTCTTCTAGCAACTGTGAAAGAATCACAGATGCAGAATAGAGACACACATGCCTGACTGCCTACAGTCGTACATGGACAGATGAACGTACTGTTTGTGGAGCTTATAATTTGGGGCATCATCATCGTTTAAAAAAAAAATGGGGCATGAGAATTCAGAAGTCGTGAAGGAAGGGAAAGCCCTCGTAGTCGAGCAGCTGCGGAAGCGGATCGAACGAGTCTGCGCTCAGCTCGTCACCGAGAAGCGTTGCACATTGCAGTAGTTGTGATGGTGCCGGTGTCGCCGCGGCTGCATAGTCCAACGCCGCCGAATAGTTGTTGATCAGCAACTCCTCATAGTTCAAGTTCAGCGCACCCTGTCCTGCAGTCTCGAGACGATCATCAGCCGGCGGCGTGATCGCGAGGGCATCGGAGGAGAAGCAGTTCGCGCGCTCGGCGGGGTCGGTGGCCGTTGCAACCGCCGCCGCCGGAGTCCCCCCGCCGCCATTGCAACCGTAGATTATTGCCGGGTTCAGATGATCGTTCAGAGGAGGCAGGTTAAGAACTGTCTCCTCCTGCTCCACCGGCAGGCTTGTTTCAACTGTCGGCTTCCTCGTGAACACCCTGCAAATCACCCACTCACTCTGCCAAAACAAACAAAAAACGTGTTAAAAAAAAGCATATATAACAACACATTAGAGCCACCATATACGTTGGATGATCCAATAAGACGAAAAAAATTGCGCAAATTAATTAAAGATTGAGTATGATGTACTTGAGTTCCTGTCGTTGTAATCACCGGGGGCGTGTGCCCATGGGCCAGCCGGTACTCGTGCATGACCCAGTCGGTCTTGCGGCCGGCGGGCGCGCGGCCTCTGTAGAAGACGAGCGTCTTCTTCAACCCGATCGGGCCGCTGGCATGCTGGCGCAGCACCAGCTTGTCCCTCCCCGTGGACTTCCAGTACCCGGCGCGCGTGGCGCGGTTGGTCCTCAGGCCGGAGGGGTACTTGACGCTCCGCCTGCAGAAGAAGTAGCCGGCGGCGGCGCCTCCGGCTGCCGGCAGAAGGTCCCATGGCTCGGCGCCGTAGAGGTCGGCCTCGCGGATCGCGGCGGGGGCGGCGAAGCCGGCGTCGGCCGCCTTCGGGGCCAGGTAGTGCGTGAGGAGCTCCTCGTCGGTGGGCCGGAACCGGAAGCCCGGCGGCAGTAGTGATCGCCGGCCGTCACCTCCTCCCATCCTGTGATTCCTGAAACGTGCGAGGAGTCGAGATGGAGAACCTGTAGCTATAGCTGGGCTGGGCGGACACGGCCGGCGGAGTATGTAGTCGTGTTGCCGGTGGATGCGCCGCGATGCAGGGTTTTATAGTGGTGGCCGGGCACTGGGCAGAGGGCAGCAGCGGAGCGGCGGCTAGTTTCGTAACGTTTGTTTGTTCTTTTGTGCAGCCGGCCGGCGCCCTCCCTTCATGTGATCATGTGCTACTCCATACTCCAACCGTCCAACGTACGACGTACCTGGCAAATTGCGGCGGTCAGGCCTGGCCGGTGTACTTTCTTGAATGCATAATCCCGATGGGCCCCTCAGGAGAAGGTTTTACTAACCTCCATTTCAAAATAATTGACAACTTTTAACTTTTATAGTGTTCACAATTTCAGCGTTATCTCTCTAAATATTTAATTAACTAATATGAGAAATGTATCACTAGATTTGTTATCATGGGTATTTTAAGCATGCAATATGTTTATATCTTGTTACACAAATATTTATAGTCAAATAATGAATAGTAAAATCAAAGTTGTCAAGTATTGTGAAACGGAGATTTTTTTTTTTGAAAGCTTAGCAGGAGCACTGCTCTGTCATTTAAGAAGGAGAAGCAAGTTCCGGATTACATAGGTTGTTATTACAAGTTAACTGAAAGACTCAAACTCTAGCTGTCGTAGAAACATTAAGAAACGGAGATTAGTATTTACGTATGCGTACATATTCTGGACCTTAGACCCGGCTGCTGATTTTTCTAGGGAGCAGAATGTTATTTCTAGCAGGCTAACAGCCCAGCTTTGCTTACTTCCATTTTAGTTGCTTAAAAGGTCCAGCAACAACAAGCAAAGCTCTGGGCTTGTAAAGTATGCATGGGCCCTGGAATGAAGGCCTGTGGGTCGTAAAACAAAACGAAGAATAATAAAAGGATAAATATGCAAAATAAAAATTATTGGCCCATGCAGGTCTCGAACCTGCGACCTTCGCGTTATTAGCACGACGCTCTAACCAACTGAGCTAATAGGCCTCGTTGTTTCAATGTTCAAACTAAATATATTTATTGTAATACTCCCGTTGTGTTTTCAAATCCACTAATCTAGAGAAGAAAAGGGATATGCCAGTGTAGTGTGAAGGGCTTATTATTTTCTGGTACCATATTTTCCAGTGAGATGATACTATTCAACTAGGCAAAAAAAAAATTCATCATGAGCTCGTGATATTCATACAGAGAAGGCGATGCACTTGATTGGAACTTGGAAGTCAAATGTGGAACATATCATAGAGAAATTTGACGGCTAAGCAACTCAATTTTGTTCAACGCAAAGCAAAAGGGAAAGAAGCAACTCCATATCGATTTTTCAACTGATTAAGTGAGACAAAATGGAAAGCTCATGTTTTCTCACACAATACCCTCCTTGTCCAAGCTGGATCCGTAATCTGTGTTTCTACCATTTCTACTAGTGGCTAGTGAAGTACTGCATCCCAAATCACTCTCACACATTCCGGTATCCAATCCATCTCCATACTTGTAGTTCATCTTTGACCGCTCTAGCATGAGAGAAGGGGGCAAACGCGTAGCCACAGATGACTTGCCGGCTCTCTCCATCTTCAGACTTGCAGTTCTCCGATCCAAGAGCTGCAGGCAAGTCATCCTTGGCTACACGATACATAGTTTTGCACACATTGCTGCTAGCCTCCTCCCCACATGCAAGAGCTAATCAAAAGATGGCAAACAACATACACTAACTGATTTTTTTTTTTTTTTTGAAGCGGACCCACTGAAAGATTGATCACTCTGAGGGTTCAGGCAATCAGGCCTCATATCCCAGGAAGCCTGCTCGGCATGAGCTCTTCTTTTTTTCAGGAGGGAGCTTCTTCAGAGCATGCTGGGAAGGGAAGACGATGGTTTGTTGAGTTGTTGGTGCAGTGCAGGAGCGCGCGCGGCATGCCCCTGCTTCTTATAGGCGGCAGCGTTCTGACGGCACCGGCCGGCGGTGCATGCATGTGACATGAACATCGAACATGCCTTTGGCCTCGTCAGTAGGATCGGACGCATGACGTGGGGAGCAGCGAGCATGCACCTATATGGCTACGGGGCCAGGCCCAGTAGGAGCATGCAATGCCATCACCTGTCGACACGGCACCTCGGGCCTCGCCGTCTGCTCTTCCGTTCGGACATGCATACAGTAGGATCTATAAATTGCTCTGGCTCCACCCTGTCCTTCGGATCGTGCAGTGTTTTAAGTTTCATGTGATGAGAATATGGGATAATCACGTATGCTTATTGCTCGTCAGTCATCAGCAGTAAAGACAGTAGTATTAGTGATCCAAAGCAGCAGCCTCTATGTCGAGAACTAGGTGCATCCGGACGTTGCAGTAACATTTTGAAGCAGCTACCAAAGAAAGTGGTAAACGCCTAAACCCCTTGTTACCTCCGACTCCGATTCCACGAACTGAAGTCGGAACGGCGGCAAGCTGTTGCCGGGAGACACGGCGTACCAGTATTGAGCACTGACTGGCCGCCAGTAACATGGAGAGAGGCTTCAGCTCCGACTGTTGTCCGGTAAACCCCCGCCGGTGCAGGTACCTCTTGCGTTGCGTTGCGTTGCGTGCGGCGAACCGGCCGGGCGGAAAAAGCTGCGGAAGCAGGGGCCTTGCCCTGCCCTGACGCCGGTTGCCAGGTCAGAGAGATCAGTCGAGGTAGTAGCAGCAGAGAACAGAGCATGACTCTGCACTTTCTTCGGCTCAGCTCTGGAACCGTACGTATGCGATATGTGGGGTGTTCCTCGGAAAAACAAAAACAAAAAACGAATTTGGTTTGAAAGACGCGTTTTCAATGACGAAAATGTCAATTTTAACCACTGAACTATATAGCTGGAGTATAATTTTGCCATCTTTCGTTTTTAGAATTTTAGCCACCAAACTTGAAAAGGGTATGAAAATAAGACATTTTGACCTTATAGGGGGTCAAAGGTTGTTTTTCATACATGCATGTTTTCTAAAATAAATAAAAATTAATATCTGAAGAATCATTATTAATTCATTTGTGGTCATAAAAATATGAAACATTTAAAAATTGTGTACCATGTTTGCATCCGTCTTCTATTTAGATTTATTTGGATCTTATTTTTCCTTTTACTAGTGAATTTCTTTGCTCATAGTCATGCCCATTTCTTAAATAATGCTGAACATGAATAAATAAGATACAAATAACTATAAATTTACATACCCACTCTGTATTTTTGTAGTTTAAAATGAATTAATTATGAATTTTTGTATATTAAATCAGATTTTACTAATTTCATTGAAAATATACGTGTATATAAAATACTATCGTTGAAACCAGATAGAGGTTTTTGTCGACTGTTGCTAGTTCCATTCGGTAGGGGAAAAGCTATACAACACACGCGTGTTTCGTCGGGAAGCCAACACATTAATTTTGTGTCTGTTTGATTTGCTCTTCATCTTCTGCTGAACGTTGGATTTGCCCCAAAATCTTTAGGCCCGAGCCGAGCCATCGTAACCGTCAATTAACCACCACCAGCACTAGGAAATTGCTAAGGTCAGGGCAGGGCTGCGCTGATGCATGATTAAAACCGCAACTAGCACGTACACACCCGAAAGATCAACGCGGACGGTGAGCCAACCCTCGCTGCTCCATGATTGCAGTTTGTAACGCGCACCACCGCAATAATATTTAGGTTCTCGTTTCGTGTTTTGCAGTTTACTAGCAAATATGCCCATACGATGCTACGGGCTAATAATACACATTCAATATTTTTGACATCGATATAGTACTAACTCGATACCTAGAAGATAAAATACCTTATTTCTTCTCTATCCTCTCTTTGCCCTTCACATTTTGTTTCTACTATCACATCGATACAAGTAAATATGGAAAATCCTTTCCCCCCAATATCTCATAACTAAACTCTAACCCTACTTATAGATTTTCAAACTATTCTCTCTGCTTCTTCCACTCGAGCAACAACATCGAAACATCAAATCCACTTCGTAATCTCACATTGCCCTTAATTGGGAGCTTCAGTTTGTTCCAATCAAGCTCCGTTGTTCCTTTGTTCTTCTCTTTTAGTAGAGTAACAAAAACACCAACGCATATTCCTCCTCATGTTATTCTCCATTTAGTAACAAGACCTAATCCATCTCCTCCTCCTATTATTCTCCAAATCTTTACCTAACGGATCCTCTTAGTTCTTTTTTTCCTCCTACTTCACCAATCAAAGTTCTCCCTTGAGCCCCGCCCACCCTCTGACATGTCCCTTCATGCAGATGAGGAGGTGGTGTAGTGGTAAGCCTATAGGGTCCGATAGCAGGGACCCACGTGACCTAGCAGGGACCCACGTGCCCGTTGCCGGTCATTATTTTAGTAAATTCCACTTTAAAATTTAATGGCAAATGCATATTAAAATGGTAGCATTTGCTTTTTCACCTCTGGTATTTTCCTATTTGATCTATTTTATCTTCAATTTTATTTTAGCCTTGAAATCTTTTGAATCTGTATTTTTCAGGGTTTTCGAGCATCCCCATACCATTTGTAATATTCCTGACTATAGAAAAAATATGGAATTTTGTACTTTGTAATTTTACTTCTTAATTGAACCATTATAATCTGATGCATTTCCATCCGCTTTCTGATGAATTTTACTCTTCTGAATGCTTATGTTTGCTATGCAAGATCAAGTCTATTTGTTATAAATATGGTTAAAAATGTGCCTAAATTATATTTGTCTTAGGTTAGCTATGTGTCCAAAATCTATATGTTGCCTTTTTGTTAGAACACACTCATTTGAGCGAGGTAAAAATAATGTGCTTTGGGTAGCAAAATTGACTAGAGAAATCAATGTTTTGCCACACTGATTTCGATTTCTTTAAACCAGTGTTTTTTTTTTTGTTGTTGCTCAAACATATGTTGTCTTCATTAGGAAGCACACTCTGATAACAGAGACACTTCTACATTTTTCCCTCAAAAACCACTTTTTGGTAGATCAGTTTCAAAGATTACTTATTTACTTTGCCTACCAATTTTCTTAAAAATAGTGGCCTAATCAATAACAATTCATTACAAATCAATAACTGTATGAAAAAGATTAATTTATTCAAGAAAAGTCTCCTAACTACATTTTCCATAAGCGTTTATAGGAACATCATGTATATTGAAAGAAGAGTAAAAATATTTCAAATAACCTTCATAAGGCCCAACCGTAACTTATCAATTTTTTCTTCAAACTGAAATATCTTTCCCTGGCATTCTTAACAAACCCAGATGGGTGCCAAATAAACATTTTGGACCTAATTTCATAATATATGCCACTCCAATGTTAGTGTTATACTTTCAAAAAAAGATTATGTGTACAAGGGAGTGAATTCCATTTTATTAACAAGTTTTCTTCTAAAATCAATTCATTAGAGATATCTCGTTCTGAGCAAAAAGAAAAATAAAGACTTAATTTTGGAAAGCAAAAGCATCAGAGAGATTCCCATTGAAGACCTCTATCATGCCCAAAAGAGGGTTCTGATGTCCCTGTCTTGTTCTCTATCACCTGCTCCCATGGACTTCCAAATCAGCATGATCTGACGTTGAATTAGGTTGCCAATTAGTCATTCTGAGGTTATGTTTGTGTCTCAAAGCTGATGAATCAGACGAAAATTTGTCTGAACTCAAACAAAAAAAATGTAAAATAGATCTGAAGATACCGTAAACGTGAATTGAACAGCAAATGCCTCAGCTTTAGGTTTATTTCACAGCGAGAACGCTACAAAGTATATTTAACACCATCACCGGCATATTGCTCCTGATTAATAATCAAGAGTAAACAAAAGCACGAACGAAAAACTGACAAATTCAACCTTTTTTTAAAGAGATTACAGATCTAAGAGTCTGCCTCAGTGGTAGTGACAATTTTTGGAGATCGTCATCAAACAATCCGATAATACGTGCATTTTTGTGCATCATCGGCAGCCAATTTCGGTGCAATTACCTCCGACAACATCAGATTCAGACAAAAACTAAAAAAAATCAAGAGACGAATAAAGAAAAAACAATGCTGAGAAACCGATTTGGTTTTGGGAAAGCAAAAGCATCAGAGAGATTCCCATTGAAGACTTCAGTCAATCATGCCCAAAAGAGGGTTCTGATGTCCCTGTCTTGTTCTCATCACCTGCTCCCGTCGAACCCCTTCCAAATCGCCAAGAAATTCGATCAAACGACAAGCAAAGGATGCGGATTACAAGCAACAACATGAGGGGTAAAATTCAAAGAAGACATCGAGATTTAAAGATAAATCAAAACCGCTCTGGGCGGATACAAAGAACGACTCGAACTGGCCGGATACAGAGGGAGCAGAGGAGAACGCCGCAGTTTGCCTGGCTGGCGGCGGCGATGAGGTTGGCGAGGCAAGGGATCCGTCGGTCATTTATATAGCTGTCATATAACATCTAGGGTTTTCTGGTGTTGTCTGGCTGGTGCTGTTCGTGGGCTCGGCCTTTTCTGTTCAGAAACCAAAACGGGCCCTGGCCTCCTAGGCTGACAATATCGTCTTGGGCCGGTTTGGTGATTTTGTTTTCTTTCTCCTCTGTTTCTTTTTTTTTCCAAGAACCTAGCAAAAACACACACACATGGCATGGTTGGCACGATGTGTGAGCTCTCTGAGTAGATCGCACGGCACCGGCTCCACACGACGCAAGATTCGTCACGCGGTACTACGTACGATCTTTTTGTCTCCCATTCATGCGAGTCTGGCAATCGAATGTCTCCAGGTAGAAGTGTTGTATAACCGATGAAATCAGGATACAGTGAAATAAGATGAAGAAGTAGAAGAAACTAGGAAGGGCGGCGCGCTACCGTCGCGCCTGTTAGAGTTACTTGTTATCGTCGTGGTTGGTTTTTTATTTCATCTATTTTTTAATTTTTCTAATCACTAAGAGCACAAAATGCTTACATGGATGAAACAAAACACACACATATTGAATGAAGTAGACAATATGCATGGAATGTACGTACACAGTAGCAATCATGAACAGTGATGGTGTCATGCTAGCATGACTCCTCAACAAACTCGATGGCGGTAAGGCATATGTTATCGACCATAGAGGGCATGGTTGTCTTGACATAGAGTGCGCAGTTAGCAGGGCCTTTTGCCATTACCGCGCTAGAGCTCGTAGGAAATGAGGACTGAAGCGGCGCGATGTGACGTTGTTGGCTTGCTGGCCAACGAATAAGAAAGAGAGGGGAGAGGACAACTTGACGACAGGAACTACGGTTCGGCGAACTCGTCTCACGAAAACGGTGGTCGTGAGCTTCACATGTAAGGTCGGTAAGCCCGTGGTGGACGGTATGTCCCTCCGAGGCAGTTGCACCACCTCTGATCCAAACTGGGGCTCAAGAGCAGGGAAAAAGGTGGCGAGTTGACACGTGATGCGAGAGAATGTGGGAGCAGCCGAGGAGCGCAATATTGTGTCACGTTCTAAACTTCGTGAGGAGGCAACGACAGCTCTAATGCATGAAGGGCACCACAATTTCATTTGGAATCATGTGGCGACGACGCACCGACTCTGGTTGGATGTTTTTTTTTACCGGTATGGATACATAAGGTGGTCGTGAGCTCCACATGTAAGGTCGGTAAGCCCGTGGTGGACGGTATGTCCCTCCGATGCAGCTGCACCACCTCTGATCCAAACTGGGGCTCAAGAGCAGGGAAAAAGGTGGCGAGTTGACACGTGATGCGAGAGATTGTGCGAGCAGCCGAGGAGCGCAATATTTGTGTCACGTACTTCGTGAGGAGGCAACGACAACTCTAATGCATGAAGGGCACCACAATTTCATTTGGAATCATGTGGCGACGACGCACCGACTCTGGTTGTATGTATTTTTTTACCGGTATGGATGCATGTACTTCTTCTAGAGATAATACTGAGGTACCACCAGACGTGATACTCGTGTGAAAAAATAGACATATTGTAGCGAAAGAAATATGTTGTAAAAAAGTTTTAAAAGGCAAAAAAAAATAGTGCACTGTAGCGCACTATAGCTGACTGCAGCGCTATAGTGCGCTACAGTGCCAGAGGCGCTGGGGAGGGCGCAAACCTCCCCGCGCTATAGAAATACTTAATCTTTCGGCGACATGGATGTACCTATTTCTTCTGAAGACAATGCCAAGAAGCAACACGTAAAGCGCAACGTTGAAAGTTTGAAACCACGTGGCAGGCAAGGATGTGCCAACTATAGATGACGATGCTTTTTTTGACATAAATGTACTTATTTTTGCTAGTGACAAAATTAAAGTAGTACTCATATATGAAAAGAAAAAAAATAAAAAATGAAAAAAAATAAAAGAAAAGCAAAAAAATAGAAAAAGAAAAAATATTTGCTACAACACCACGATCGCTGGGAGGGCGCCAAACCTCCCAGCAATATAGAGTTACTTATATACTTACTCTTTCGGCGACATGGATGTACCTATTTCTTCTGAAGACAATGCCAAGAAGCAATACGTAAAGCACAACGTTGAAAGTTTGAAACCACGTGGCAGGCAAGGATGTATCAATTATAGATGACGATGTTTTTTTTGACATAGATGTACTTATTTTTGCTGAAGACAAAATTAAAGTAGTACTCATATACGAAAAGGAAAAAAACCAAAAAAAGAAATGAAAAAAATAAAAGAAAAACAAAAAAATATAAAAAAGGAATTTTTTGCTACAGTGGCTCGAATCGCCGGGAGGGCGCCAATCCTCCCGGCGTTATAGAGTTACTTATGCAGTCGGATGTGCTATCACCTGTTACAACCAAGTATTTCTGCTGACTACATCTGCGTAGACCGTATTATGAACAGAGGAGAGAGATTAGAGCACAGCAGCGATCTCAAAATTTACATGGAACCATAAAATGGACAGGATTGTGTGGAGGCTATTGGTCAAGTTGGTACAACTGAAGATTCCGACTGAATGAGCTAAATGACTCGACCACCAGAACTTCAGAACCAATTTCACAATCCAAGGGAGCTATCCAGATTAGCTGGTGATCTATCAGAATCCAATTGAGTGTGGCAATCAGCTGTTCTCCAATTGCCAGTAAGGAACGCCATTGACAATGACAGATTAGCTGGTGATCTATCAGAATCCTTGAGCTTCGCCATCTGTAGAGCCTACTAAAGTAGCCTTCGATGTGGAATTTAGCAGTCTACCCTTGGCACATACAATCTGGCGCAGGATAGGTATAGATAGATTGCTTTGGCTTCCTCAGCCTGATTTGCCCGTATCTTCCCTTGTGCCCTGCCTGTACAGCCTGCTGAAACTCTAACCACTCCATGCTCTTGTTCACAAAGGTGCGGCCCAGCAATGCCATGTTCGGCCTTATGGTCTTCAGGTTCTCGTATGTCCGGTGAGCCAACTGACATGAAAATTTGTTCAAGCCAAGACCACAGATTAAAGGAATAATCTAGCAAATACAGAGGCCATGAGAACTTACCAAAGCATTGTGCATATTCCCAGGTGACGCAGAGATGAAAATATCACTATGCATGCTGATGTAATAGTCCAGAGCAGCTAGCACAGAAGCCTTCCCTTCAACATCAGCAAGCTCCTCTTTGGATGCAAGACTCCTTTTGTCCTCCATCAGTGGGAAAAGTTTACGCAAGCTAGAGATCCTGGCTTCCCCACCATATACCTGAACATGTGATGCATGTTAAAACTTCATGATATCCCCTGGAAAAATGAGTTATTTCACAGAAGAGTCAAAGTCAAACCTTGTGAGAAGCAAGGTAGAGTCGAGATCTGCTGTCAAAGCCAAGGGCTACCAGTAACAGCCCAATCTCTTCTGGGGTCAATGGGCATCGTCCTGTGTTCCGGAGCTCCTCATCAGTTAGCTGTGAATTTAATACCCTTCCTTGCCAGATAACTTGCCTGTACTTAGCGAGAGCTATTTTTTCAGCTCGGCCACCTCCAAAGTCACAGGATGAATGTGCAGCCATATCCTGATAAAGTACAGGTTAGCTTGAGATGTTACAGGCATAAATTATTTGAAGTGCTCAAAAAATATATAAGCACCATCAGTAGTGCAGAAATTCTTGTTCCACAGACCTTATCAAAACGGAGATGCAAAACTGCATACTTTCCAGCCTGAGTTGTGCTTCCTTCTACAACTTGATGGATAGATTTATCAGAATGCCCCTGGACAGGAGACCTTAACCTCTTCACAAGATTCTCCCCCAACGAGATAATGTGAGGCCGAAAAACCAGGGCTTGGAAGTTAACTTTGCAACGTAGACGTTGAAGATCCGCAGGCAAATCATCAAATGCAAGGCGGTGAGAAAAGGGGGCAATAGCAGCAATACCATAGCTGGCAGTGACAGAAGATGAATAAGATTACTGGTGTAGCACTATCTCCATGAGTAACCAATTCATTAATTCAAACAATGAATAGATATCATGTTTAAACAAACATAGTTAACTCAGTGGCACATAATCTGGGAAAAACATGTGTCTTTCTTAGTAATCCTATGCAATATGTCGAGTGGGTATTAATATGAAGATCATTGCAAACTGATGTTACTTAAGGGAATTACTTCAGAAGTCTAAAAAGATGTCTATGTGATACAAGCAACTTCCATAATGTGTTACGTAACGAATAGAGACAATGCAAATTCAATTTTTCTCAAACCTTTGCATGATAGGACTGACATTCTCCAGATACCAATTTGCTGAGGCGTGAAGAGGTGCTGTTTTTATTCTCGTAGCACGGATGCCTGTGCCATAGTACTCTCTTGTGCTCCAGGAAAATTCTTTTGGAAGCACTTTGATGATGGAAACATCATCTTTCAGGGAGTTGATAAAGTGATCGACATCAAAAATTTCTTCGAATGAGCTGCAGCCGAAGAAAATGCCAGTACAGAAATTACTTCCAGTTCAACAGGAGAACACAAATATAGCAGTCTCAAACTCCAGAGGTACCTTGAGTCCTTCCAAACAGGGTTTACTTCAAGATGTGGGATCACAAGAGTAGCATTAAGAATCTTTGCAACTGCAACTGCATCACATATCTAAAGAACAAAAATATAGAGCTTGATAATCTAAAGCCTCAATTAAGCAATTTATCTCAAGTTCAATACTGTACTATCAGTAATTGAAGAGCATTACCCCCATTCTTTGCTGGTTAAGTCCACCATCAAGAAATACCTGTATGTATCCACTTGGCTCCAGAGGCAATGCTACAATCCAAAACAAGTGCGTAAGAGCCTGATTTCCATCATAGGAAGGGACATGCTGTTTCTCAGTTATTCGATATCATTAAGTTACCATGAGAAATTGATGGCTTTAAGCATTGTTTCCACCCCTGATATGGCAAGGGTGACCATAGCTCTTTCTTCTGCTCGGCTGGCTGTACCCAAAAGGGGCAAAAAGAAAGAGGTTAACAATGTCCTCCAAAGTCCAACATAACCATTCTAGTTTTCATCTGAGGTATATGAACTCACAATTTCCCATCCCAAAGCCTCATTTAAAAGAGAAGGATGCATTGGCTTAGGTGCATTCCATTCCTGCAAGATATTGAAGAAAAGAAATTATACATGTAAACTTCAGAAAAAATATAAGATTATAGGATAAATCATCACCGATTTACTTCTATTGCAACCTGAGTGCAAAGATACAGAGAAAACCTTGCAACTCAGTATCAAGCTAGTTATACAGTACACGCTTCCTTCCATGACTGAACAGATCCAAGAGTAAATGATCATGGAGATATAAAGACATGGTATTTCCAAATAAGCCAGCTTCACTTTAACTATTTTCCAGGACAGAACTAATTTCATACCCGCTTCTAATTTGCGTGTCATGACAAAACAATCTACAAACAACCGCAACTTTCGTCACCTTGACACGACATTTCACCGGACAAACGTTCCCCCACAGTAACATCAATCCGCCTAAAAATGATCCAACCTTCGCGCATTCCAAACGGCGAGGATGCACAAATTAGCAATCAAAATCGTGGGAAGCAACCCAACATTCAATAAGCTGTCAGTATGGCTAAGCCCGACCCAATCGAGCGGCGCGAGAATGGAGAACGAAAGGGGAACTCACGGAGAAGAGGGAAGGGAAGGCGTGGCCGAGCGGAGAGAACAACCCGGGGAACAAGGCCGGCAGAAACACCACGAACGCGGCGGCGAATACCGCCGGGCCCCTCGCCGGAGACGGTGAAGGTGACGCCCTCCGCATCTCCCTCCTCACTGCATCGGTGGGGCAGCCGAGATCCTCACGAATCGGGCGAGGCCCGAGCTCGAGGCGGCGGCAGCGGCCGAGATCCTCGGGCGGTGAGGCCGGTGCTCAGGGCGGCGGCCGGTGCCGAGCTCCTCGGGCGGCGAGGACGGAGCTCGGGTTGGCGGCGGGTGGCGAGGCCGAAGCTCTGGGGGCGGCGGCGGTTCCCGAGCTCCTCGGGCGGCGAGGCCGACGCTCGGGGCGGCGGCGAGGACGGAGACCGGGGCGGCGCAGTCCAAGCTCCTTCGCCGGCGGCGAGGTCCAAGCTCCTTTGCCGGCGGCGGGATCGTTGGGATCCCTGGGTTCCTCGAGGCGGCGGGGTGAAAGATCTGGTCTTAGTGGGCCTACTCTGGCCCATTCAAACTGAGAGCCCAGTTCCCCAATAAGGAAGGGCCGTTTCAAGTTTGAACTAGGCCCTGCACATGTCCCCATTCGTTCTTGTATGTTTTCACATAAAAATATAACAGATTTTCCGGTTTTCCCATTCCAATTGATATATTTTCAAATTGAATTTCTCCAGTTACAATCAAACCGCACAAGTTAGATTAGAATGTTCTTAAATGGGTTTGATTTTTCCATTTTGTGATGATTGACTTTTATTTTGGTGAAATTCATCTAAAATTCTTGTTCAGATGATCAGATCATCACCTACAGTACTATGTGCTCTGCTTCTTCTCTTTTCGCCCGATGACTCTGCAGGGTGCAGTCGCCAATATTTTGCATTATACTACTTATATTGGTTGGCTGTGGTGATATTCCCCTTGCAATTGAAAGTTAAGCTACTTCCTGATGATCTTTGCATCTTTGGAAGAACCGTAGAAAAGGATCTTAAAAGTAATGTCTCCATACCTAGATTATGAGTATACACATGCTGTAACTGTATCATTCGGCTCAATTCCGGCCAAGAAAAAACAGAGAAGAACGAACGAATGAAGAAAGAATTTCTGAATGAATCCAACCGGACATGAACCCCGGCTGCTGTCCAGTTAATCTAATCCGTGTCCTAATTCACGCGCTCGTCTCCATGATCTTGACAAACTCGTGGAAGCCGATCCTGCCGTCCTTGTCCTCGTCGTACGCGTCGATCATGCGCTGGCACTCATCCTCAACGGGGCCGGCCTGGAACCCGAGCGAGCCGAGCACGCTCCGGAGCTCCGCGGCGTCGATGAAGCCGTCGCCGTCGCGGTCGAAGACCGCGAACGCCGCGCGGGCCTCCTCCACGGTGGCTTCCTCCTCCTCGAACAGCGCCGCGGCCTCCTCGAACCCCACCGAGGCGGCGCCGCTGCCGGCGCCCATCACCCCGAGCACCACGTCCATGTCGATGGCGCCGGCGCCGGCGGCGGGCTTGGAGGGCTTAGCTGGGGACGGCTCAGCAGTTGCTGCGGCCGCGGAGGCCGACTCCCGGCGGCGGGACGACGCCGAGGAAGAGGAGGACTTGAAGGCGGCGGCGAGGAAGACGAGGACGGCGTTGATGGAGAGCGTCAGCACGGCCTGCGCCAGGGAGAGGGAGATGCCGTGGGAGGAGGAGGTGCTGGGCGCGGACGCGGAGGCCATCTCCGCCATATCGCAGTCGCGTCTTGCCCCTCTGAGAATCTCCGCTTGCCCTGATGCGGCCTGGTCTCTGAGTTCCTTGATGCTTTGGCTTCCTTTGCCCCTGCGATCGACTTGAGGGGTGTGGTCTTGGTTGGCGCTTGATGGTTTGATCCGGGGGCGCGGCGCCATATATAGCTCGGCAGGGAGGAGACAGCGAGGGGGCGGGCGCGACGGCCGCGCGGGAAGCCGAGAGGAAGTGAGGAATGGGGGCAACACAAGGCGCGCGGCCTTGCCGTTCGTGGACGGAGCGCACGACCGGGGCGAGGAAGGCGCGAAAGCGACCAGGCCGCAGGACGAGACGGTTCGCGAATCGCGCGGGCAGCTTCGCGGAAGGCGGGAGGCTGCTGGGCCGTGTGGTGTTGGGGGCGGAGGGAACGGTCGGGTGGAACGGTCGTGTGGGTACAGTACACCGGGCGCGGCACACACCGGGCGTTTTCCGGGAGGCTTCGCGGGCGTGGAAAGTGGGATGCGACGTCACGTCGGGGGCCGGAGGAGACTTGACCGGCGCGGCGTCCGTCTCCTCCCTCCGTTTCGGAGGTTGGAACAGAGAAATTCCACGCAGACGCAGCGATTCTCATCCCCTTCGCTTTCGGAACATTTCTGCTCATCCATTCGCTTTCACGAGGTTTCGTCTTATCTTTCTCGTCTCCGTTTTCTTTTGGCCCTTTTGTGTGGAGTTGATTTGATTTGGTACGGCGGCTGGACGGACGTGGGTGGAGTGGAACCGGGTTGGTGGTCGAGACTCATAGAGTGTGGGTTGAACGGATTTTTGCGGCCGGGGGCGGACGCAGTGGGAGGGTAAATTTCGTGTCCGCATCTTGCCAGTTGCCACTAGTTTTGTATACTGCAAACTTGCATGTAGCATATAACAAACGGCCTCACCTAGAGCTTGGCAAAAGATTTTTATGAAGTTTTTAAGTATGTTTATTCAGGATTTTTTCACCATTAGAAGCAATTCCGACCCTGATCACTTGACCGTGGAAAGTTTGCCGTCTGCAACCAATATACCGGGTGCAGAAAGGAAAAGGTAAATATATTCTCAAAGGAAGCTTTTCTTTTACTTTACCAACAAAGCTTTAAAAGTATCGAGAGATATCGAGAGGTACTTTTCCTATTTTGGTAAAAGCATCAGAGGTACTGAGAGGTACTTTTTCTATTTTGGTAAAAGTATCAGGAGGTACCGAGAGGTACCTTTCCTATTTTGGTATGGATTCTATCTATTTTGGTACCTCTCGGTAGTACCTCTTGGTAACTCGGTAACTTATGTCTCAGCCGTTGATTTCAACTTAACGGACGGTTCTTATTTGTTTCAAGTATCGTAAAATTCCTCATATGTATATAACAGGACCGAAATGGGCCAGAGTGCAGTAGTTTGAACACATAAGTAGCATCCATCATGCCATATTCTACTTCTTATAGGAGCGACGGTCTAGAATAAAAAAATGAAAAAAAGATTGAATAGTACGGAGTATTTGACTCCTCACATGCATAATGTATTATTGATTTCTTTTAAAAACATGGTTGTACTGATTTAATTAGCTTTTCTTCGAAGGAAGCATTAATTTAGTTTCTCATCAAAGGGTAAGCATTGTTGTTTCTTTTCGAAGATCGAGTGAAAAAGAATTGTTCTTGGGCAAATTCCCTGCTTGCCATTGAAGAATTGAACTTCTTCCCTACATGCCATTGAAAATATAGACTTGTCTTCATTGCCATTGTTTCAATTTTACATTACCCTTTATGCCATTGTCGTGACTTAACAGTTGATGGGCTGCTAAAGGAAGAGGTAAAAAGACAATAATGCCCCTAGGTACTGTTTGGACATCAATAACTTGTATGAACGCCACTTGTTCCTTGCAATGATATTTTAATTATTGTCACATATTTGTGAGTAGCTGGTTTATTGTGAATGACTGATTTAATGTAACTATAATTATATATTGTTTACTGTCTTTGAGTGCAATGCCATGGTGGTGATGAGAGGCCACAAATATGCTCAAATAGTACATAGGGGTATTATTGTCTTTTTTACACCTCCCTTTAACAGCTCACCAAGCTGTTAAGTCACGGCAATGGCATAGAGGGTAATGTAAAATGCATGAAACATTTTCAATGGCATATAGGGAAGAAGTTCAATTCTTTAATGGCAACCAGGGAATTTGCCCGTTGTTCTTCCCTCCTTGGCCATTGCTTGGACGCCAAGAGAAAATGTAAACAAGAGAACAAGGTGCCAAACTGCCAACGATGTCTTCTCTTGCAGTTTTGCGTCTCCTAATTAAACATGAAGATGTTTCTAGCGCATTATAACATGCTGTTTGCAGCTTCTTGGTGCACAAGTATAGAGAGTTTTAATACTTTTACTTTGCCTTGGAAGAAACCTTCATTGTCGTACAAACGCGTACTTTGGCTGAAGACCAACATGCATTCCAAAGAGTGTAACCCGATGAGTCATGACTTGTTCCCCGGCAAGAGTCTTCACTCTGTTTCTCTATGAAGAAGGAAACTCATTGCTATGAAATACAATCATGTTTACCCATGGGCAAGACTGGATCAACATTCAAGTATTCAACACAGTAGACCCGCATGACATGTTAGCTAGACCTGCCTGCTATTACTCTGAAAGAATAATAGCAGCTAGCATGGAATGAAACGGGAACTAGTAGTTCACAACACTAAGTAGGGTCTTTTTCTCCTCTTGTTTAGGACTTGAATGTCCCCAGGGAAAAAATGGATCAACTGCTCAAGAATTGATCGACATAGTGGCCGCGTTCAGCGCTTCAGCTGGTCCATGGTTGCTGCGCTGCTGGGTCAGATAAATATATTTTATGCATGTCTCGGACTCAGCAACTTATTACTGTACAAAGAAACCAAAAAGAAATCTTGTCTACCTCTGACGTTGACTATCAACCTGATCAAATTTTTAATATTTTTTAGAGGTATTTTTTTCCTAAACCTGACCTTTTTTTTTTGAGAAAATCCTAAACCTGACCTGAACAGTGGAGTTTTTTTTTTTGAACAAAACACAGTGGAGTTTGAGCAGGAGCCAGGAGGCGTCATCGCCGCGTCGAGCACAAACACACGGGCCGGATAGCCCAGTGTGAGATTAAAGTCCTATTCTCACGGGCTTTGAAGCAAGTAATGGGCCTAACACGATCCTGCAAGCAGCCCAACAAACTGTTCCCGAAGCTGGCGAGCGGCCGTGTCGGAGAAAAACGCTTCCCGTTTCTCTCTCTCTTCCATGGAAGAGAGAGAAAAACGGGCGTCTCGTGGCACGCCGGCGCGGAGGGTCAGTTGGGCCACTGCTGCTCACTCCGGCTCTTCCACGTTTCTGACTGGACTGTGCAGTGGACTAAAAAAATCATGAGCCCATCATCATTGCTTTGCAGTTGTGCTGAGCTGGATCTCTTGCAGCCGGCGAGCGGACGTCCTTAGGCTATCTGCACTGGTCAACCTCTGCTCCACCCTTTAAAAGAGAATATTCTGTCCTAGTCAGCGAGATTATCTACTTTAAATCTCTTTCTCTCGCACTCGTCAACCTTTACACTCAACCTCTATACCAACTACCAGGTGATGGGGCCCACATTTCAGTTTGTTTTTTCGTTTATTCTCCCTCTCCCCAATCTCCCACCAGCTCTTTCCTGCTCCCTTCGGCATCCCCAATCTCTGTGCCGCTACCTGCCCTGGTCCCAACGCCGGCGAGCCTGAGGAGGAGGCGGCGGCGACGGCGGCGGTCCTCTGCGCGTTTGCGGGCGCGGAGGATGTCCGCCAGCGCGGCTGCGTGGGCGCCCGACGGGCCCCCACCGAGCGACCTCGGCAGAGGCAGGCGCAGCGGAGCCGGATCGAGGAGGCAGCAGGGTGGACGATGGACGTGGGGCATCAGCAAGCAGGCACAGCGGCAGCACAGGGCAGCGGGAGCAGCGGGATCGAACGCAGCAGGTATGGAGGCTGAACTGGATCTGGAAGTGGTGTGCCGCAGGGTGTCCAAAATCTAATTGATGCTTGCTTGAAATTGGATTGTGCTGCCAGATTAGTCAACTGCTGCATTTACGTTCTATTGTGCCGCTCGAGCTTGTGTGTGGGTTGCTGTCAGAAATTTGTTGATAGTTCTAAAGAAAGAACAGAGGAAGCAGGAGGGTGAGATGGCTGCCGAGGCTTGCTCCCATGGTTGTTGAGTATGTGAACTTGCAGTAGAAAACTTCCCTCTGTTGCCATGGACGCGTACCCAGGATCGTTGCTAAGGTATTGGATGGAGGAGGAAGATGATGACACTTATTTTTTACTTGATGATGATGAAGCGGAGGCCGCAACATACAACTACTTGCTGCAAGCAGAGAGTTCACGCACACGTCGCCGATCTAATGCGCCACCAAAGGTGATTCGGCCAAGGGACCTTCCTTCCGGTCACCGAAGGATCAAAGCATATTACTTTGTTGCAGAACCAGTTTACAATAAGAGACAATTCCGTAGAAGGTAAATTTCAGCATATTTTCATTCAGGATCAGTCTATGCCTCAAGTATTTTACATATGAAGTGTTCTTGCAGGTTTCAGATGCGTCGGCCTTTATTCAAAAGGATTAAAGAGGCTGTGAAGAATAAAGATGACTACTTCAAAAAGAAGTGTGATGCAGCTGGGAAGGAAGGACTATCGGCTCTTCAGAAGTGCGTCGCGTCGCTGCGCATTCTTGCTTACGGTTGCCCCACGGATGTCGTAGATGAGTACGTGCGTATTGCTGATTCAACTGCTCGACAAGCTTTGCAACATTTCTGTCGGGCGGTCATTGATGTTTTTGGAGACTATTACCTACGGGCACCCAATGAAGCAGATGTAGCCAGGCTTCTTCAAGAGGGTCAGAGTCGTGGGTTCCCGGGGATGTAGGCAGCATTGACTGCATGCACTGGGAGTGGAGGAACTGCCCCACGGCATGGAAGGGTCAGTTCATCAGCAGAGGGAAGCATCCCACTATGATCTTAGAGGCGGTTGCATCCCATGATCTATGGATATGGCATGCTTATTTTGGGATGCCTGGGAGTAACAATGACATTAATGTGCTTCATAGATCTCCTATATTCTCAGCTTACTACAGGGGTGAGGCCACCCCTGTGTCATTTGAAGTCAATGGAAGGGCCTACAACATGGGCTACTACCTTGTCGATGGGATTTACCCTGAGTGGGCAGCCTTTGTTAAGAGTATTCGTTTCCCCATGGAGCAGAAGACGAATCACTTTGCCACGCAACAGGAGAGTGCACGCAAGGATATAGAGCGGGCATTTGGTGTCTTGCAATCTCGTTTTGCAGTGATCCGAGGACCCGCGTATGGTTGGGACCGTAGCCAGCTTTATGACATCATGATGACTTGCATTATATTGCATAACATGATAGTGGAGGATGAAAAACAAGGTGCCGGTAATACTAATTTCAGTCGTCTGGGTCAACTGGCAGTTCCGTACTCCAATGTCAACAATCCAGATGTCCGTGATTTTGTTGCTGCACAACATAGGGTTAAGGACCCTACGGCACATAGGCAGCTACAGAGAGATCTCATTGAACACCACTGGATGAGGCTGGGATCTCGATATCAGTAGATGGATCAGCATGTAAGAATTTGAGACTTGTAGTAGTATGTGGCTGTTTAATATTATGAGGGCATGTAAGAATTTGAGACTTGTAGTAGTATGTGGCTGTTCAATATTATGAGGGCATGTAAGAATTTGAGACTTGTAGTAGTATGTGGCTGTTTAATATTATGAGGGCATGTACACCTATTATCATCTATATGCATGTTCAGCTAGACATTTGTTGTATGGCTGCCATTTGGATGTGCTGCTGTGAAACATTCATGAAAACATAATCCATCAGTGCTCACACAGCACATAATTGACACACAAATAATCCATCAGTGCTCACACAGCACATAATTGACACACAAATAATCCATCAGTGCTCACACAACACATAATTGACACACAAATAATCCATCAGTGCTCACACAACACATAATTGACACATAAATAATCCATCAGCCCTTACAAATTGTACACACAAATAATCCCTCAGCTCTTACAAATTACATATTACATATTTCACACACAAAGAATGTCCCCTACTGCACACTCAACAAATAATGTCCTCTACTGCACACTCAACAAATAATGTCCTCTATTACATAAGAAAGTACACAGGCTACACTTGAAATTACACACTCAAATTGGGATACATTGGCTGAACGCCATAAATATGGTTCATGCTATCCTCTGTCAGTCATGGTTGAGCCCCCTGTCTCTTCCTGCGCCTCTCTGCTATCTTTTCTAATATCCCTTCCTGGATCTCTTCATAGTACAGTCGTAAAGATGGTGTGCAGGCCTTAAGATCTATTTTAAGGATTCGTTCCTCCTTCTGCAACTCCCTTTCCTGCTTTTCTCGCTTCAGCCGAATCCTCTCTTGCTCACACTCTAAGCGCTTCTCCTCTATACTGGAAAGGTGCTGGAACCTTTCATTTTTCCGCACAGATTCTTCTTGCATGAGGGAATTCCTTTGCAACGACAAATTTTCCATCCTCGAAGCATACTCCGCAGATGATGATGACCCTGCATCAGAATTTGCTTTCTTCTTGGCTGCCTTAGCTGAATCCCTGCCTATAGGCCTCTTCCCTGCAGATGAAGTTGGGTCTGCATTTTGTTCTCCAAGGAGGACGGCGTCCTCTCCAAAACCTGCACCTGAAGCTGATGTTTTGCCCTTTGAATCTTGGAATTTGGGCATGTGCTTCATGATCTCCCAACAATGCAGATAAGCAAAATTGTGTCCCTCTACACCAGCAAAAATAGCTGCTGCACGAGTGGTCTACAACAACAAATATTTGTTATTAAAATTAGAACAAATAGCTGTACTTCAGTGGATTAAAAGCAAATAGCTAACTTATTGGGATAAAAACAAACCTTATCGGCATCCGTCATCCCGCTAGGATTCTGCCGAATGACTTCAGCATGCTGGGATGTAAACTTAGCAACTTCAGTCTTGATTATTTCAAAACGGCTATGTAGTGATCTCAATGTCCTTTCTGGGTTTTCTCCCCTCTCCAAATTGTATCGTTCCGTAATCCTCTCCCAGAACCGTTCTCTTTTTTGGCCAGTATTTGTAATTGGGTCCTCACCAATTTCAGCATATGACTTCACAAGGATTTTATCTTCAGATGGGCTAAAGTTGCTTAACTAGGTCCTAATGCCAGCCCTTTTCTTCCTTCCTTTTCGTGTATGCCCCGGCGCCGGAACTTCCTCCACATCTACCTCCTCATTTTCCACAACAGCACCCCCCATCTCAGACGGCGGTAACCCTTGTGCATAATTGCTAGTTGGATGCATCATTGGGAAAGTGGTTGGAATATGTTGTAATCCTTGGGGCGCGACATTGACTGGCATATGCTGCATTCCTTGGGGGTGGGACATAGGTTGCCATATGCTGCAATCCTTGGGGGGACACCATTGAGGCATCTGGTAGCCCATCAGGTACGGGTTGCAGCCTGCCTGGTAGGGAGCATTATTCCCACCTGGAAAAGATCCTTGTGATCCATCATTCGACTGGTTATGCTCCATCCTGAAATCAAAGGCAAAAAACATATATCAATTTTGAACAGCTATCATAATAAGACTCTTATGGTTTAACCACAGAGGAAGTCGGTATAAAGCATACAAGTTTAACTAAATAAGTTTTCAGTTGTAGTGTGCTTGCAATTCTAAATATGAGCCCCATCATTGAGGGCAATGGACTGCTCTGTGCTAAGTAATATCACACATGATTTTATTTCTTGGAAGCTCTCTGTACAGGCTCAAGTACTACAACATGATTCTACACTTCTTCATGCTACTTTTACTGCCCTAGACGAAGCCATTATCCTATTGAATTGAACTATCCCATACAAATCACAATGAGGTTTGATCTCTGCAATTTTAACTACCACATATCAAACATGGACAATAAATGAATTATTCATTTGCATATCTTTTCGGTTGATGCAGAATATGCATGTATATCAAACATTCAAGGAACCATACTCCCAAGATTGAGGGGAAACAACTACACAGACTAGTGTTCTGCAAGGTGTCATGGTGATTCAACGGGAGTGATTCTCTAAATCAACTACATCTTGGACAACCTCAGTGGTACGAAGGATGGACATACCAGAGTTGGGGACAACGGCGGCCTGAGCGCGCGGTGGAGCTCTCCTCTGATGTGACCGGTGAATCTCGCCGCCGCCGCTTGCACCCACGGCTGCCCTCTCGACGAACTGGCCCGCTACTCTGGCCACTGGATCCTGCCTCCTTTTCGCCTCCCACCTCCGACGGCCTCGGATCTGGGGGACAACCCGCCTTCTCCAGGGCGGCGGCGGCCGGGCGTGTCGGCGGAGCGGCGCGAAGGCGGACGGGACGGCGGCGGCCACAACTCGGCTTCCCCAGCGCGGAATCTGAACGACGAGACGCCGACGAAGCAACTGCGACCCGGAGGATCCCAGCGGCGGAGGTGGGTACGGAAGGGAGGCAGGGGAGGTAGGGACGCCACCAGCGCGGATAGGACTGCGGCACCGCGGTGGTGGTCGCCTACCGCGGGGCGGCGGCGGACGGGCGCGACGGTGGGAAGCTCGACCGGTTCCGCAGGCGGGCGCGAGGGAGCGGTGGTTGGGGCCTGGCGGCCACGGCGGCGGATCCAGTTCGACTGGGAGACTCTCTCTATTTACCGCGTCGTGGGAAGAAACGGGACGCCCAGTTTCATTCCCAGTTCCCCGCTGCAGCCGTTTTTTACTGGAAACGGAACTGTAAAGTCCCATACCGATTCACATACCGATCCCGGTGCACATAGCCTTATTAATCTTGCTCTTACAAGTCAGGGTCAATTTTGGGTGACGAAAGTTTTTTTTATACTGGGTGACGAAAGTTTTACACGTGGGTCCGAGCGGACCAGGGCCCATATGTCAGTGACTCAACTGCAGGTGCAGTGACTGAAGAGTATCTCATTCCGTCGAGAGACTATCAAGCTACCTTGGAGATTCAGGTTTCACGCGAACGACCGCACTGCTCCGAGAATGTTAGAGCAGCTCTAGTGGGCGAACCATGGGGAAGCAAGGTGGGCGTCAAACCGTGGTTGTCAGAGCCAAAATCAAACTCGGCAGACGAGTCGAACCGAGCCAAATTGAATAATTTCTTGCACTGCTGCACATCGTCGTTGCTTCCGCCCGCCGATCCGTCCAACCGAAGTTCCATCGCAGCGGGCCTCCGCGCCGCGCTCGGCGATCTTGCGTAGCGGTCGTCGTCGTGTGCCGCCGGCGAGGGCAGGGCGACGCTGAGGACATAGACTAGCTGCTTCAAGGCCTACAGCAGGAGGGAGGGGGAGGGGAGGACGCGCTGACGGCGCCAGGCAGTGCCGACGTGAGCTGCAAGACTCAAGGTCTGCACGTGTGCCGCCGGCGCGAGCTGCAAGACTCCCGTGAGAAACTTTTTAATCCATGGATCGATGATTTGATTTGTCCTATTCAGTGT
The DNA here is from genome assembly GCA_015476505.1 of Urochloa ruziziensis. Classification (NCBI taxonomy): domain Eukaryota; kingdom Viridiplantae; phylum Streptophyta; class Magnoliopsida; order Poales; family Poaceae; genus Urochloa; species Urochloa ruziziensis. The sequence continues at coordinate 50,295,512 of CM027119.1, forward strand.
TCAATTTTTGGATTCATGGTCAGAATAGGATAGGAGAAGAAGGATGGGGACTTGGGAAAGGGCCGGAGGAGACCAGAGATGAAGACTCAGGCAATCTTCTTCAATCCATAGGCGGATGAATTGATTTGTTGTTCTCCCGTGCTCAAATTTTGGATCGTGGTCAGATTGGGTCTATGATGAGGGAGGGGAAGAAGGATGGGGAGGGCCAGAGGGGAACGAGAACGAGAGTTGCGTGAGGAGGAGACCGGATGCCACGGAGCCAAATTTTTTAATCATGCGTGGGGCCCACAAGCCGATGCCGCCGCTGCAGCTAGCCGTGCCACCGTCGTTGACACCCCCAGCGGCTTTCTTCCCCATGGCTAGCGACTCTCTTTTCCCCGACACGAGCTCCTCTCTGGCCGACGGCGTGAGATCCCTATGGAAAGCAAGACCCCAAGGTCCACTTCCTCTCCTATGACCGACGGCGTGAGATCCCTATGGAAAGCAAGACCCCAAGGTCCACTTCCTCATAGATGGCGGCGAGCTCCTCTTCCTTCTCCCATGGCCAGCGGCGTGAGCTTCGTCTTTCCTATGGACGATGGTGAGATCCTCTTCTTCTCACCATGGTCAGCAGCACGAGCTCCTCTCCCTCTCCCCCATGGCCGGGTCTGAGCTCCCCCTCGTCATGGCCTGGGTTGAGCTCCTCATGGCTGGGGGTCAAGCTCCCCTTGTCTCCCATGGTGCGGGAGGCCCCATGGTGTTGCAATAAAACTTTTTTAATGTTGCAGTTTTATGATAGCGATGTTGCAATAGTCTTGTTTCGATGTCGCATACAACCGAGCTCCGATGTCGTGGCGGGGATTTTTTACTCCTCTGCATCCGTTATGTTTCACTGTGATTCAGTAAATGTTGGTGTCAACCATAAAGGGGTCCCTAATACTACGGGGATATCACCTCATAAATCCTCACGAACGAACAAAACCAATCGCCAGTTGAGCATCGGCTGCATCAAGCGTGGGCACCTCCCCCGCCCCGCTCGAGGGTACTCGCTCACCCTCGAGGATTCAAGAGCTCCGCCTCGCTCGAGGCCTCCCTAGTCGAGGCCCGAGGAACCTCCGACGGACATCTCCGCCTCGCTCGAGGCTACCCCTCGACTACGGGGCCCACGTGCAGGTCTACCGGCCTGCGGACAAAGGCATTTATGGCTTTGTCCCACAGCGAGGCGCAGAAGTCAAAAGCTTAATCCCTGTCCACTCCGGGTCATCTCCGCCAACTCCTGTCACTTTGCGGCCTTCCGTGGCACTGTATAAGCGTGCTTGGCACTGTGTGGACAGGACGACACTGTTGTGTTCTCCTGTGCCGCCTAACCAGGCATGAGAAGCCCTCGAAGGAACAGGAGGAGACCCTCGAAAGGCGTACGACCGATCATCGGAAGCAGCAACGGACGACGCGAGCCCTCGAGGTGGGGAGATAGGACGCCTGCGTCATCTACAGAGGTCGCCACTCCGCCTACTGGGTCCAAGGACGCTGGACCACTCCACACAGTTGAAGGGACGTGCAACTACGACAGCCATACCCGGTGCCACGCCGCCCCGTACGAGACCGCTGTAGAACATGTCGTCTCCAATCAATGTTACTGTCCCTCCTTGGACAATAAAAGGAGGAGGCAGCCCCCTGAGACGGGGACAGAGGAACAACCCGCATACTCGCTCACATCTGCGCTCAACCACACGCTAAGGGACTTGGAGACTACACCTCCTCTCCCGCCTTGCTTGTAGCCCCCTACTACGAGCACCCTCGGTGCAAGTCAATACAGCGCTCACGCGTACTCTGCTGGACGTACGGCCCAAGGCCGGAACCAGAATAAACCCTCGTGTCTCTGTATTGTTTTCTTGCATCAACCATCGTGAGACGGGACACAGCGCACTTTCTGCTGGGGTTTTGACCATCGCGGGTTCGAACGCCGACAGTAAAGTTTTTTAAATGTTGCAGTTGTATAATAGCGATGTTGCAATAGTCTTGTTTCGATGTTGCACAAATTGAACAATGTTGTATACAACAGAGCTTCGATATTGCGGCGTAAATTTTGCTCCCCGCGTACAGATGTTTCACTGTGATTTGGTACGTAGTTTCCAATGTTATGAATATGTATTTTCGATGTTGCCAAGGCGTATTTTTGATGTCGTAACGGGCCGTGTGATGAAGGCGCTAGCGATGCCCATGCTAGTATCTCTAAGGACTTTTTCGAGAAGAAGCACCACGCGAGCCGATCGGGTCGCAAATCGCCATCGACCATTCGATCCCCTCCTCGGCCGACGCGACGTAGGCACGAAGCGCACACAGTTTGGTTTCCAGCCATGTGGATAGGATCATTAGGACGTGAATGGATGCTGGAGAGAGAACAGTGGGAGACCACTGGACTAGAGATGACCGCCGCCGCCGGCGGCCTCCACCCCGTCCGGAGGAGTGATAATGGGCCTAACTTTTTATACTAACAAATTTAAAGATCGGGCTCTTATATACAAATTTAACATATAAATGATTAGGGCCGAGTTAGATCGTAAAGGGGCATCAACCTCTGCGCTGAACGCAAAAAGTCGGTCAGAATTCCGAGTAAACCGAGCCTGAACTTGAGCTGCCCAACTGGTTCGGTCCACTCGCACTCGCGCCGCGCGCTAGCTAGCCTCGTCTCGTCGCGGCGGAGGGATTGGCGACGCGACGGCGGAAGGCAGCGAACCCATGCGCGCGAGTCAGCGGGATGAGGAACGAGCCAGCCGGGGCACGCGCCGAACCGTGGACTCGCGTGACGTCAAACGCTGATGCGCGGCGGAGGACGAAGCGGAAGGCGACGCGTACGGTTGTTAACCTTAATCCAGTGCTCCGGGCCAGGCGGCCAGCTTTTCCTACTGGTACGTACTACTAGCCCGGTAGCGAGTGACAGTCAAAACCGTCGTCGCTCGTGCACACCCGAAGGTTTGACCAGCAGTTGACCCCACCCCACGGGCAGTCCACCAGCAGGCCACCGTCTGCGCCATGATTATTCCGGCTTTCCAAAGGGCCGATCGAGATAATAATCTATCAAAGCGATCGTGGTTACAGTTGTGCAGACGCAAGGCGATCGACGGGCGGGGGGACGGAAGGCTTTCCGAGATCCTCCAGCTCCTCCTCGGTTTGGCGACGCATGCATCCAAATCCAAGCCGATCACGTATCGTACAGCTCAACCGCCGCAAAGTCCAAGGCTTGCCAACCTTTTGTTCGGGCGCTGGGATGCATGCATGTGACTCATCCACAGCACGTGAGTCCGGTCCAACTGAACGAACCGCTGGATCCATCGGGCACACGGCCCTGTCTGTTTGCGTCAGCTAGCTGCCTAGCTTCATATGGACTGTGCAGCTCTTCAACGAATAGTATGCATGGGCGTACTATATGAGACTGCTAGCCTGTGGCGCAATCTTGTCCAGTGCAAAGGCTTTTGATGCAATTCCGATGATAGAGCTGGCCTATTTAGATCGAGAAAAAAAGGTAAAAAATATGACAAAGTAGTATGGTTTCTGTAGAGATGTGCATAAAGATAAAAAATAAACTGGCATGGTTTTTCAAGTGGATAACTTTTTATGAAAAGGTAATGTCTTTTTTATCTAAACAAGGTCCTACTAGCATAGTAGGAGGAAGCTGAGATTTCTCCAGAACTTCGATCTAGTGTCGTTGACCATATATGCATGATCTGACTCATCTGATAGGCCCTTTTCTCGCTCCTCCGGTCCTCCCCCACGTCGCATCCCCGTCGATCGGATGAAGTGACCAACACGCATGTGCGAGCGAGGCGAGACGATGGATGGTGGCCTGAGATGATGGATCACGAGGCCGACATGTTCCAACCGATCAAAAGAAGCTGCACACGCGCACAACAATGACGATGCTGCTCGCTCAGCTACGTCTAGCTAGCTTTGCTTCGCGTCGATCGCCGGCCGGTGGCACGCATGCAGGTCGCTCACACCTTCCTGCTGCATTTTCAGCCGGATCGGAGCCACCACCTGTCGTGCATGCAATGCAACCGTACCAGTTCAGAGTGACTACTTCAGATATGCAAACGTGGGAAAATATCAGCAGGAAACCTGGTCGATCGTGCGGTGCTGAAAAGCTATATATCAGTTCTGCTACAAAATGTGCATGGAATGGAACCCGATGAGTTGACCCAGACGGTACACGTGCCAGTGCCACTCCCTCTAGTGTGGTACGTTACCGTTTGGTTGCCAGCATCAAGGTCCTAGGAAAAGATGAAGAACAAAGCGAAACTGCAAGGATGGTTAGTTGCTTGACATCAAGGCATTACAGACTACAGAGAGTATATACTATAGTATAGGAATAGTGTAGCACCATGAAATCTGAACGCATCATCTTCGAGCCTTCGGGATGGTCACACCAACTGTTGTATTTTGGTTGACACTCATTTTTTTAAGCATCCTTATATATATCTGGCCGGAGATCGAAGTTAGGCGCTGGGCATGCATGTTGCAAAGGGTGGCTATCTCTAATCAATTGCCCTCTCCAAGGAAGATGAATGATTAGCCCCTTGCTTAATGAAGCTAAAGGAATAAGTGCCACTTGATTCCTGTTTAGCAGGTTCTGGTTTAGTTCCTTCACACATAGAGAACCTACTACAGTACTACACTAACATGATATGCTTTATTTGTCTCAGAAGTCAGCACTGACACCAGACCACCTGATCTCAATTAATTGTTACAATTACAACACACAATAATATCAATTCCCCTGCAATTTTGTACTAAGTAGCTTGTCCCCTTCCCTAATTGTCCATCAAGGAATATTCATCATGCAACTGATCATTCAGACGCCACACTCTTTGAGTTCACATGCACAGAGAGTCAGACAGAACACAGAGTGGAGCAGCAATGCAGTAGAGATCACTGGCGTATTATTGGCGACGAACTTTTTATTCCAACGAGCATTGATCTACGAATTGTACATATTACAGACTATCAGAGGGGATACAGATAGGTCAGACAAAATTTCAACAAGTCACCACACGTACGTCCAAATTCTCCAAAGCAAACAAACACAGACAAACAAGGTGGTCACTGACATACTGATCAGAATGGAAATGAAATGAAACGATTTGCGTTGACATCTCACCAAATAATACACATCACACTCTAGAGACCCACTAGCAACTCGAATTACAATCGAACCAACACAGAATTATACGTACTTAGCTACAGTATACGCACGAATACATACGCGTACTCGCGCTCTACGGGCGCCAAGGGAGAATGAACAGCTTGTGATCCCCTCCCCTTTCACGCATGCACTCCAATCCCCCAAACCAGAGACCATACAGGGTATATATGTGTGGATATATACGCAGGCGCGCCCGCCGGCCGGTCGATCAGTGCGTCGGCGGCGAGGGAGGGTCCGGCGACGGGACCATGCCGCCGCGGGTGTTGGTGTTGGCCGTCGGCGGCCCGTAGTCCATCAACGTGTACATCTCCTCCGGCAGCGCGCGGCGGCCGTGGAGCGCCGGCGAGCGCCGCCCGTCGTGCCGCACCGCACGCATCACCCGCACCTTCCGCGCCTCCACCATCCCTGCACTCCATCAACCGCCGCAAAAACATCACTCGACAGGCACCAGCATGAGAGGAATTGGAACAGCGATAGAACGAGACAGGCCGGGCCGGCCGGCGGCGCCGGTCTTTCTCTTACCTTCCGAGAAGGAGAGCGCGAGGAGGGCGGTGACCAGGAGGAGAGCGAGAAGCCTCTGCTTGGCTGCCATGGCTGGCGGCGGGAGAGGAAAACAGAGGGCGGGGCGGGGGTGGTAGGATCGAGGAGGACGAAGGGTGTGGGGTGGGATCCGTGGGCTTTAAATGAGGCTTTCGGAGGCTTCGAAACTGCCGGGGCGCTTGCGTACGCCGGGCGGGCCACCCGCCTAATTTGACGTGCCACTCCGCCACCACTGAGGATGACAGATGGGGCCCGCCTGCCCAACTCTGGTCCCGCCCTCTTGCCGTTTCCGTGGACGGAGGGGCCGTGTCATGATGGGCGCGAGGTTTGGGTCAGAGGAGATTTGGGTTCAGAACTTCAGATCACTCTTATCTTATTTTAGTTTATTATTATATGTTTGACCGAAAAAATTATATTAATCTCAGTTCCCCATAAGCTGTTAGTAAATTCAAACTACAAGCTTGTCCGGTGGCAAGCAAGAACAAGAAAACAAATCAACTAGCCTAATCTTGAAAGCCCAAACTCTCTTTAAACTCCCATGTTCTAGCCCAGCCTATCTTTTCGTGGTAAACGCTACGCCACTGTGATCAATTTGGGCCTTGGAGTTTAGACTCGGAAAAAGTCCTTTCACCGTCCCTCAACTATTGCTGTAGTTCGGGTTTCGTCCCTCAGGTACAAAACCGGTAATCTACCGTCCTCCATGTTTAAAATCCGCATGTTTTTCGTTCCTCCTGCGGTTTCGTGGTTTTGCATTGGGTCCTACTCCCTCCGTCTCTAATTATACGTCGTCAAGAAAAAAAGCACCCCAATGCAGCTGGTAGATGACTGTAATGCCCCTAATGTGTGCTAGACAAGTTTTGGATGGATGTGCCATCAATATCAATGTGCCAACCAGGAAAAGGGATAGGCACTTGGGGATTTTTTTCGTGGGCTGGGCAACAAGCCAACAACTCACTGCATGCCCTGACTGGGCTTCCACGCAGTGGAGCAGGCTTTTGACAGGGGCAGCGACATTTAAATCGGGGCAGCCATTGTAGCTTCCGCGACACATAATTAGGGACATAGGGAATATATGTCAAGTTGCGACGGGCCCACGTGCTAGGTGCTTTCTTCCTCCCCCACCCTCTCATCTCTTTGCTCCCCGCCAGCGCCACTCGCCCGATCCCTTCCCGTCTTGCCGCGACCGGTCGACCTCCCAGACGAGCGCGTCGAGCTACGGGCCTCCTCGAGCGGGGCGCTCCGCCGCGCGCTTGGATCCTCAAGGGGCCGGGGAATCCGCGGCACGCAGGGGCGGTGGATGAGGTCGAGAGCGAGGACGGGAGCGGGGGCTGGAAGCCGAGGTGGAGGAGCCGCGCCTGGCATGCCGTGAGCCGCCTGGCGTCGAGCGCCCTGACCGCGTCGTCGCGGTGCTTGAGTGCGTCCTAGAGCGCCTCCCTACAGCAGCAGGATCATTGACATGGCCTCGTTGGAGGCGCCCTCGGCCGCACTGTGCTCGACTTCCAGCTCGGCCAGGAGGTATGTCGCGCGTCGCCAGCGCCTCCCGCATCGCCAGGGCAGCGCCGGTAATCAACCCCAGCGCGGTGTCTTCCCCGCGGGCGAAGGGAACCGCGCCCCCCGCCGCAGAGCGGGCACAGGGCGTCGTTGGCGTCGGGGAGGGGGAGGGTGATGATGTTAGGACCCAATGCGAAACCACCGCCAGAGACCGCCAGAGGACAAAAACAAATGGATTTTAAATTTAGGGGATGATAGATAACCGGTTTTGTACCTGAGGGATGAAACGCGAACGACGGCAATAGTTGAGGGACGATGGAAGGACTTTTTCCTTTAGACTTTGAGTGTTCTTGCGTTCTACAAGCTTGTGTTTCGGGACGTAGGATAAACCAGAATTCATTACATTTTCGATAATAAGATCAAGCTTGCCCTTCCGTATTAGTGTTAGGCCATTTTTAGTGGGTGTTTCATAAACACAATTATTTAGAATGACATATTATTTAAAACATATTTAAAACTACGATGAAATATCTTTTTTCATAGTAAAGCTAATAAGCTCGCTCGCTCGCTCGCGGGCGACTCGTGCGCCATCTCAGACGAGTGGCCGAGCGCTAGGGAGGGGGGAGGCACGCCAATTAATGTGATGTTGTGGTTGTGACAGGGACGACAGCCAATACTAGCCGCGGAGCACGTTCTCCACCAACATACGCCCGCTTTGCGCCGGTGAGTAATGAAACGACAACTTCATTCTCTCTCCTATGTTCTCCCTCGTCCATATCAGAATATGCTTAGTGGATTGCTCATTCGCTAACCGATTCAACCCCGTAATACTTGCTCTCAATGTATAGTTTCTTCTGTTGTTGTTCCCTAAGATACATGCAAGAAACTGTGCAGAGAGAGTTTCATCACAATAAAACTCATTTTACCTCTCTTTTTATTGATACACTGCCAAATCATAAAAAATGCTGACATGTGTCTATTTAATGTTTATAAAATTTCCACTAAGACTGGCCTTGTAGTAAGGGTGATGATGCATGAAGCGAGGAGAGAAACAAACCAACAAGCTAGGTACATTTTGGTTAGAGTGGGATAAACGTGGCGATTCATTATGGCTCATTTAGATCTTTTGCGAGTGTGTTACCTTGGCGAGCAATTGGCACGAGCAAGACATTTGGATGTGCCGCTCCGCTTTGTGCGAGAATCGACCGAGTGCTACCAGACGTCCACGTTGTCGATGGATTCCCACCCGAATCAAACGAGAGCTATTCTTTCGCTTCTTCGTCTCATCCCCTGGCCTGTTCTGCTAGCTGCGTTGAAACTCTATTAATTTTCGTTGCACTGTCGCTGCGTTGCATTGATTATGTTATGCGAAAATATGCTTCCGCTCGCTTCCCGCACATTCGACGTCTTCCCCAACCGGGCCCGAAGCCAGCGGTGGGGCGGGTGTGGCTTCAGCCCTCCCCCCGAACGCCACGGTGTCAAAAGAAGACCCTTTAATTACTCTTCCAATTTCAGTCAAAATGTGTACGTTATGAAGGGCTAAAGTTTATTAGACCAACAATCCAATAAAATAGAAAACTAAAGCACACTTAGTACTTTTTTGTTCGGCCTCTTCTAATTCTTTTCCTGCGTCTGTGTCCCCAACCACCCGCTCGCCAGCGGAACATCCTCGCCCGCCCGCAGGTCCCATCCGCTTTTCAATCGGCTGCTTAAACATGCCCAGCGGCTGGTGCTCTTCCCCCCACCGCCTAAAGCTTGGACAACAGGTCAATTTGTGAGATTTGCAACTGCCGAAGCTCGACCGGAGGTTTATTCGTGGTCACCCTCGCACCAATGCTCAATTGGGGATTCGCGGCCGCTCTGAAGCTTGATTTGAGTCACCGGAGGTCGATTCATGGCCGATCGACCTTGATTCGCGCTGTTAGAGGCCATTTCGCGGCGGAGCTCGATCGATACGCGGCTGCTGACACTGTGCTTTGGATGAGCGTTGCCATCGCCTTGAGCTGGAGCGCCACCAAACGATTTTTTTTGGGAGCAGGAGCGGCATGGAGCGGGAGCACGCAACAGCGAGAGGGATCGGAGGAGCGAAGCTGGTTTGAAGCGCAGTCAAACACATATATGTTTTTCAGCTTTTTGTTCACCAGATTGGGCGAGCCGGATGCCCAGATGGGCTCTCCGGCGGTCCGGCCTCGGCAGCAAGCCAGGACATCAAGAAAATCAAACGTGATATACTATTTTAACCTTTTTTTGACATAAAGGTTAAAACTATATTTATTTGAAACATTAAGTTAGGATTTACATATATATTAAAAAATTGCAAAGTCACGCATGTATCAAATTATAATCCAATAGACACGATTAGTTACAGATGTTAGATAAAAATGAATAACAAATGAAAAGAATGCCTTTAGTGAGTACTGCAGTAGCTCATAATTGCTGATGGGCTGCAACAACGTATATATGTGTTTCGAACTTGAGTTGCCTATTGCAGCAAATACAGAGCCTGTTTGGCAGGGCTCCGGATACTCCAAAAACGACACCGGCTTCGAATCCTCAGGAAGAGCGGATCCACAGGTGGAGCGAAATCCGTTTTGGAAAACGTTTGGCAAAACAACTCCACCTAGATGTTAAAAATGGATAAAAAGAGTGAAATGACTATAATGCCCTTCTTTTTCTTTTTTTCGTTTTCTTTTTTCTTTTACTTCTTTTTTTCTTCCCCCTCTTTCTCTCTTTTCTTTCCCTCAACCCCCATCTTCCTTATCCACTCTAGGCCTCCTGCAACTCCTCGCTTCCCACGCCACCGTCGGCCCGCCGGCCCTCCCCCACGCGCTGGTGCTCCTCACCGGCGGCGTGCAGCGCGGTGGTGGCGACGTCGGTCTCCGTCTGCATCGCCTCCTACGCTGCCCCGACCGCGCCGCATCTCGCGCCGCCGCTGTCCGCTACTTCTCCCCGCGCCGCCTCCTCCTCCTCCCCGAGCCGCCGCTGATCGGCTTGTTCCTCCACGCGTAACCACTAGCTTGCCTCCTTGTCCATGCGCCGCAGCTGGCCTGCTTCTCCCCGAGCCGTCGCCGATCTGCCTCCTCCTCCACGCGCCGCCGCCGGTCTGCTCCTCCCCGAGCCGTCGTTGACCTGCCTCCTCCTCCATGCGCCGAGGGCATCCTCGTCTAGGTTACCATGGAGCCGGGGTAGAGCCACGATTTGTGGCTTCATGTCCCTAGTGGGAGCTGTTTTCAGCTCCACGTCCGGCTCCAGGGGTGAATCCGCCAAAAAATGACCGTTTGACACAACTTTGTGAAGCCGGTGGTGAAGCTGGTTTTAAAGCTGTGCCAAAGAGGCCCATAATCGTTGAGTTCAATCGATCATGTGCCCAACTGCGTACTGATATGATATATAAATGTTTTAAAAAAAAGAAAAAAAGAGAACCTTTGCAATATCTAGCTAGAAATGCATGCTTCCCACTAAAAGGAAGCACTTTAACTTTTCTTTTCTTACATCCTGGTACCATCTGGATAAGGAAGGAAACATATCGATCAATTATTTTGATTTTTGAGACCCGAAGATGTAGCCCTTTTATTTGCATAAAATCTTTATTATTCGAATTTCACATATAACTAGAAAACAGTGCGCGGCTTTGCCGCGCGGTTACAAGGAGACTTTGCATTAGGGAGCCAGTGGTTACATTATGCGACGTTCGTTGTCATTTATTATGCAACAGAAATTAGGAGAGGAAGATCAAGGTTATTTGCAATTTTACATCCGCTGGTGAGCTTGACCAAGGTGCACAGGATGGCACTGGGAAAGACTTTTTTTTTTTTTTTTTTGCTATGGGCCGCTGTTTATTTGTTTGGCATGTATATTGTCTTCCAATTGAGACAGGGCAGATCGACGATGAAAGCTCTAAAATTTTTTATATCAGAGCGCAGACCAACCATCATCATCTACCGAGAATATCTGGATCTAAAACAAACATAGATACTTGAGGGGTAACTATAGACTGCAGATTACCAGTGACAATATTTGTAACAACTAATATTTTTTATGTAGAGAGACAGATAGCATGCAAAAGCAAAGGAGAAATAACGCTCAGCTAGGGTTACGACTTGGTGGGGGTGAGAGGTCCATCCACCATTCATCACCCTGCAAGATCAAGTAACCAATGCTGAGTGAAAATTAGTTCTTGGTTGTAGACAAAAGTAGAGAAATATAACTTTTAGAATAGATTATGTGTATAGTATAGACAATTCAGATTGAATGAGTGGTTTCCTGCTTATTTTATGGGCTATACATAGGCCTTCCTATCCATGTAAATCGTGTTCAGAGCATTACTGGAGAAATTGAAATGAAAATTTAAGCAGTCGTGCAGATGTGTACAGCAGCGTATTATCTATTATTGTAAAAATCAAAGACCATAGCCTGATCAAATATTTGTAGAAGATTCACAGTTTCATGGCATCTGATATTCAGTGCTGAGATCCTGAGCATCAGTTGACATTTCATATTTTCATCTGTAATTGCTCAGTGTAGGGAAAATAATTGAATTTGGCAAATCAGGAAAATTAACATGTGCATCTATTATTAGAATGTAGAAACGGCTTGATTAGCTTACTGCTTAACTGAGAAAAATTGCAGTCAGCTACGGAAAGGGGACGCCATTGCAGGGCAGCATTTGCTTACTGACCTGCTATGGATAGCACATCTTCTAAAACAAACACATGCCGCGGCACCTTCTTCAGGAGATAAGGAGTGATGGGCTGCTCACTCTTCCGACGCGATAGAATCAGTAGTCAGCATCTACATTCTTCCTTCTTCATCAAGGCTCACAACACTAAACATGTGGACTGTGGTCAACTGGCAACTGCGAAGGTGGATTCGGAAGATCAGAGCAGCAGCATGCCTTGGATTAGAGAGAAAGGAGAAGTGGCGCTTGCATTGGTTTGGCTTAGCGGATCGCTGATGTTAGATTGGTGGTGCTTGACTGCTTTACATTTGGTTGATGGCGTGTTACTGCTCTGTATATCTGAGAGAGGATAGTGGTGGAGCCTGGAGAGGGATGGAGCACCAGCTGGCGCCCGTGAGCGCCGCCGCCCCCAGGCCGTCTTTGCCTGCGCGTGCGTCGGCGCTTCCTTGCCAGGCCAGACTAGTATCCTCCGCGCTCCCTGGCATGCGACGGTGCGCCGCTCTTGCGCCCCCCCCCCCCCCCCCCCCCCCCCCCCACACACACACACACACACACAGGACAAGGCTACATGCCTGGTGCTTGCTCGGAGCAGATGGAAGCCAGGCGGCCAAGGTGTGGGCGGCGCAGCAGGCGGAGCGAGGCACGGGCACCACGGCAGGAGGATAAAGGCACCGGCGGCGGGGCAGGTGGGCGGCGCCGTGCTTGCGATTTGCGAGACGGAGAGGATAAGGTTTGTCGGTTGAGCGGGCTCGCAAGCATTCTCGAAGATCCGGATGTGCAGCTTAACGGGTGTGTGACCCGCATCGACCCGCATCGGACGGTCAGTGTTGCGAGTTAGTTGGATCAAACGGGTTGCAGGCTAACGGGCGACGTGGCATTATGGGCGGCCCGAGCTTGGCTCAGGATTCGTTATATAGAGAGAGAGATTAAGCTTGATGCGCCGGAGCACGTGAAAGTTCATGGATGAGACATCAATCATCTAGCCCGCACATCCTATTTACATGATGAACTAGTTAACCAACTCTAGTTAAGTAACCACCATTGGTCAGCCTCAATGCATCCATGCAACCACCATTGTAGGCCATCTTTTGCATCACAACATGTGTTACACTGCTCCTAGACACCTACCATACTAAACAACGCACGAACTACGCCTTTTCTGTAGACTTGAAATGAACCAAGAGGATCCTCCACTTCGCAGAGGTTGCCTCGAGACGTCTCCACTGCCGCCAAAACAAGAATTTTCAGCCACTGGTTCCCATCCTCGTGCATCCCCACTATGGATGATCTATGAGCAAGTCTTGGGGTGAAATATCTTGGGCATCATGCTGCATTTTGCATACTTCATCAAAATGCCGTCCAATTTTCTCTTACGGCCACTGCTTTAGATCTAAAATTGGTACTCCATCCATTTCAAATTACAGGTCATTTTGACTTTTTTTTTTAGGTTTAGAGCTTTTATTATGCACATAGATATATGCTATGTTTAGCTGCATAGCAAAAATTACGAATATAATAAAGCCAAAACGACCTATAATTTAAAATAAAAGGATTACTTCTAGATCTAAATAGTTTTATGAAACATCCACATTAATTTCATGCCAAACATATATTTTCATGCGCTAGCTATATACCTTGAAATTTCCCCTGAGCAAACAAGAAAAAAAAACTGTACTAAAAAAGTAACTGTGGTATGTTTTTCCTTTCTCTGAATATATGAACTAGTAAGTTGTAACGTGACGCATTTGAATTACGGATAGAGGTAAAACCTTATAACAGAAAGTCTGTGTTTGAAACTTGAAAGTGCATAAGGTCCACTGATTAAGATAGGCACAACACTGTCTTACAGTCTCACTAGTCTTCTTTTAATAGAAGAAGAGCACCGGCTCTCCTCACTCAACAAATGGCATGATCACGATAATCGCCAAGTAGATCGATGCGCGTAGAGATATGTACTAATATAGGAGCATTTCAACGCCTAGTGGAAGGGGAGAAACTAAAGGCAACAAAAGAAGTTGGGCCAGTGTCCAATTCCACTGAACATCGATTAGACTTTGGAAATTCCATTGCCTTTTTGACTTTGGTTCCTAATAAACGAATGATCTAGGTTGCATGACATCCGCAATAAAAAGGGGTCCAGGGCATTGCCATTTGCCAAGGAGTGTGTAAGGTACATGAAGGCAATTATTGTCCATTGAGAGCCTTGTTGAGAGATAGTACCGCACTGTTGAAGAGGCCACGGCAATGGAGAGGACACCGGTTCTGTGTCTTCTGATCACCATGCTGGCTTTCTACCTCTTGGTTCCCTCCAGTGCAGTACCTCTCTCAAGTGAGCTCATATCTTTCAACTTTGCCTGCTTCGATTCTTTCTTCTTTGGCTTACTTGGATTTACTGTGATAGCACATGATCAGACTATTCCTGTGGCTCTCGCAGGACTGCAAAAGATGCCCATGCAAGAAGCTGGTCAGATGCTATCGGTTAAAGGCAGCACTCCAGAGGCAAAGGTAAGCCATCCTCTCATTTTTTTTTTCAGCAAATGTTACCATCTCTATAGACTATATTACCTCTTGACCATTTGGCCGGTAACTGCAATTCAACGTTCAGAAAGAAAGCTAAGCTGTTGGCCCTGTTTTCGACGCTAAAAAATTCGTACAAGCTAAGTTCATGTAGATGGGATTCCCACGGTGCAGAAGAAGCCTTACTAATTACAAACTTCATCGGCTTTGTTGCTCACCAGATTCTATAACCTTATTAGCATGTTTCGCTTTGTTTTACTTTGTAGAAGACATGATCATTTCTCATGCATCGTCTTTTTCAGATGAAAACGGAGCGGTTTGTGCTAGAGGAGGACCAATCCGTAATCTCCGAGAGGATGGCCTTCGAGACTCAGGATTACGGGCCCCCGGGGCCCAACAACCACCACAAGCCACCGGGCTGGAGATGAGCGGTGTCACAGCGATCAGTTTGACCAGTGTGTGGTACTTTTGGTTGATGCTCAAGAATCTTTGAGCGCCAGTGTTGGAGCTTGTCCCAACGACCTGTTCATGCATATCACGACGAGCAAGAAACGTGATCTTTTGTTTTATTTTTCCTCTTATTAAAGAAATGTGGTGTATGGTGTGTTTTGTCAAAAAGTTATTAATTATAATCAATGGGATGACAGTGTGGTTAAACAGTGATATGTAAAGTTTGTGAGTTTAGAAAGAACGAGGTACCATGCATGTTTAAAATCTGCAAATTTTCCATGATTCTAGTGAAACTTGTGTCAATTGAGAATTTTTTCGTACAAACTTGTGTTAATATGTCATTATTTAGTGATTTGCACTCGTAAAGCCCAGAATATAAGGCCTCGTTTGGAATGGAGGATTTTCAAAAGAAAGATGTAGGAACAACAAAAACGGAGGAAAGAAATCTCAAGCAAGCGTTTGGAAGGGAGGAAATGACAATTCCTCTCCTCTGGAATCCTGTAGCTAGATACCCATTTCACAGGAATGAAAAAAATCCACTCCAATCCCTTGTTTCTTCTTTCTTTTTGTATGCCCAAGGCAAATCGTGTGAAAAAGAGGTGGAACAAAGTAAAGCGCTGCTCAAAGAACCTGGTTAATCACTTTCGTTGGTGTGTCACGTTTTCCGCCGCGGCGGGCCCACTGTCAAAGGACGACATGCTGCCATCTCTGCGGCTGTTGAGTCGCGGTCTACCTGCTCTATAGCCTTGCTAGTGACCGCTGGCGCTTCTTGCATTCGATTGAACCAGATTTGGAGTTATGCACGCACATCGAATTCGGATGAACACGATGTAAGAGGAGAGAGAACATGAGAACGTTTCTTAAGATCAAGGAACAAATGAGAACATATGAGAAAGGGGATAAGAAATCTGAGGTGGTAACCGGTAAGTAAGTAACACGGTCAACACCTTTGTGTGCTTTGCACTTTGACTGCTGCTGGGACCCACTATGCTGTTGATCACCATGTTAGTAGCTAGAAGGTACTGACCGAGGGCCAGATTAACTAAAGAATGCTAATTAGCTGGCTAGCTGCTGATTTTTTTGCCCACTTTAATCAAATTTCCTAGGTTCCAATTCCTGGTCCCAAACACCTCCTCCTATTTCCTTCCTTTGTTTTTTCTGCTTCTCCGTTTTATCGTCCATTTCTATCCTATTCATGTGTTTTCTTCAATTCCTCTTTTTTTCTATTCATTTGTTTCAAACAGGCCCTAATCTAAGTGACTTTGCGTGATTCAACACCGCTTTGCTGCAACCCCAATGTTACAATGTACCCTTATACATATCTCGGACTCCTCCAAAACTGAGAGAGGACATGTTTTACATAGTTTAATTTTAGAAAACTATACCTGGTGATAAATGGTTGGTTAACCTAGGTTCAAATTTTTGAATGGGGTGTCCTCAGTACGACTAACTTGGGTCCGCCCTTGGGTATGGTTGACACTCGACAAGAGCCATTGACTCCACCAAATGCAACATGCCTGCGGCATCAAAGCTGATGATGACGCACTGCAACTCCATGGATGATGCCCTAGAGCACAACGGTGGGCTCAAGAAGCTTGTCTTTTGTTACAAACATGCTGATCAAGCCAACACGGTTGCTTGAGGAATATATTGGTGTGCCTACCAGCTGCACAGCTCCAAGGATTGCATTGGTATCATGCAAGAGCCTCTACCCTAGTCGTTAGAGCGCTTGAGTAGCATTCAACAGGTATGAGTTCGACCTTGTACTGGAGTGAATTAAACGGAACTGAAATAAAAAAGTTACGTAAAAAATAGGATTGCATTGGGTATTGTGATGAGGTGCACAAGAGGTTGCCGATGCTGGAGCTTCGAAAAAGCAAGGTGGATCCCGAGATTATGAGGCCCAGGATAAAAATAAGAATGGAGGATCCATATAAACATCAAACACTTAGTCATATATATTGTGTAAAGAAAATAACTAGCACACTAAAAATCCATACAAACTAAAAATCATGTCAAACATTGTCAGTGAGTGTAGTGGCCAACGATTTGCCTATAGATTTAGTTAATGGAAACATGTTTTTTCGTTAGATTATGATGCCACATTCTATAAATTAGTTAAGTTCTAATGGATAATATGTGCATATAATGTACTCCCTCTATTTTAAATTATAGATTATATTTGGCTTTTCTAGGTTCATGTCTATATTCGTAGCAAAATCTATGAACCTAGAAAAGCCAAAACGACCTATATTTTGACAGAGAAAGTATATGATAAGAATACCTTGTTAAATTGGATAGTGTGAAAGTGACTATAATTAAATTGGTGCAATCTGTCTCATCTATCCGCATATCTAGAGAAACCATCAATGCAAAACCTATATACACTAAAGTGGGATTACCTTATAGTATTCAACATAGACTCGTTCACAAAATATCATCAACAAAACAACTTATATGGATTCTCAAAATTTAAATAAGATACAAGGCTATTTTTATTTTTTTCTCTATAGAATAGATAAATCGTGTAAAAGAAGCATATTTTAAACTAGTTCTAGGTCTTTTTTTATCTACCACAAATTATATATTTCACTTTATAATTATATAGATTGAACTATAATAACCAAGGCTATGAATAACATGGAATCTATTGTTTTCGGTCGTGGACTCATGGTTGGATAGCCTGTGAGTTATTACAAGAATGATTGGTTTATAACTGATTCTATAAATATATAAAAAAGGAAAAGAAAATCAGCATAAGCTCCCGAGCGCGTCGCCGCCTGTTGCGTTCGCCCCCTCCTTTTACTTTGGCCCATTCACACCCCTCTCGCCCGTGGCCTTCCTTTCCTGGCGGCGAGGCGACAGAGCGGCGCCGTCCTTCACCAGGTCTTCGTCGGGCCCTTCGCCGGCGACGAGCACCCACCAGGTATGCCCGCTCCTCTCTTCCATTCCTGCTGCGCGAAACCGAGCACCCGAACCCTAATCGAAGCTATTTGTATTCGGATCTGAGTATCTGACCCAATTACAAAATTATGCTTGTATTATGCCAACTGACTTAGTATTTTTTTGGTGCAAAATTACTGCTTCCCCCCTGCCTGCTAGGTTTTGGATTAATTCGTTGTTTGGTGTCAGATATGTTGCTTGCATTGCACTTGTAGTATTGTTCAGTTATTCCTGTTGGTAGCTTGTGTTGGCAATTTTATCGTGCTGTGATTAGGAGATGCAAATTATCAAATTTACGAATGTTCATTTTGGGGGGAAAAATATTATTGTAGTGTCTGCTCCCTCTATGTATTATCCATTTGTGGATCTGTGGATGCAATTGTAAGGGGCGTCTCGGAATGCTAGATTGATATCTTTTGTGCAAGCAAACTTATTGCTTGGAAGTACAGATTGAAGTAGTAGTTTCGTTTCCCAAGGAAATGCATAATTGTTTCATGGGAGGAACATTACTATTTTCGGAACAAATTCTTTTATCCATATCCATTGGGCTTGTCTCATCTGTGCTGTTTTAGCATTCAAATGCCTTCACTGTTCAAGAAATATGTCTGTGAAATTTGTTTGTGATATATAATATGTTGGGCAGAAAGGTGGAGCTCAGATCATTGGTGTCTCTTTTATCTTTCACCAAGGACTCTCGTGCCTCATTTTGTGAGGTTAGACAAGTTTCTTCAGCTGCTTCAGTTATTCTATATGTGTTTCTAATTAATCATGGGATCAGCTGACCTGTTCTTTTCTCTTTTCCTTTTCAGCAGGACACTGGGCTTGGTCTAGCAAATATATTATGAACTCTCTGCTGATCTAACAGCATTTCTACAAGAATTCTTTTGCTGGAAGGTTTATTAGTTGTTTGCAACAATGAAGGATCATCTAATGCTCAATGTTGATGACCTAGGCGTTCCTGAACCCAATGAGGTCACTGGGGTATTCAAGTACACATCATCTGGGGAAGCCATTGCACACCCACCCTCCGTGGGTCATTCCATTTTAGCTGTGGGAGAAAGCATGGTTTCTGAAGAAGAACCTCTTCTACAGATGGTGGAGTGTCGCATTTGTCAGGAGGAAGATAGTATTAAAAATCTTGAGAGTCCATGTGCTTGCATTGGCAGTCTAAAGGTTCGCATTACTCCACTACCCTTCTTCAGATTATTAATTATGGACAGATTTATACGATTACTATGGATAGATATATACTTCAAATCTAATTATTTAAGGTGTCAAATGTTTTGTCATGGACATAGTTTTGATGGCCCTGAACCCAAGCAGCACAACCATGGGAGGCAGGAACTCTTACTTGATCAAAAGAAATATAATCCTATCGTTTTACAGATGGGTTGATTTAGTCGTAAGAAACAATTCTCTAGATTAAGGAACCAATTCAGTTTAACCCTTGCATGGCTTGCACATGACATGCTTCTCATTCTGTCTTTTGTACCGTAAAACATTCTATTGCTTAGAATGTTAGTCAGAGCTACACCCGGTTAGTTACTCTCCCAAACAGTAAGTTTTGGCATTAATGTGCAGTAGATGGGAGCCTTGTGGTATTCTGTTGCGACTTGGTTGGGGTCAAAAGGTCATATCTTTCCTGTCTTTATTTATTGGTGCATTGAACTTTTAAGAAATGACAATTCTGCTTCACATTGACAATTAGTACATTTCAATTGAATATAGATTGATCATGTCTCATTTCAAACAAAATATATTGAATATTATTATTGCATAGTGGACACTGTAGCCAGGAACTAAAAAGTATAGGGACATAAGATGATCGTAGTGCAGGTCATTTTGTCAACAATGTATGTAGAATCACACAATACCATCTGACAAAAATGGAAAAAGTCTACATCACCCCCACCTATGGGGGGTGGACTACATAACCCCCCAACCTATGAAACGGTCTATATCACCCCTGAACTTTCGAAAACCGGTCAAATTACCCCCTAAAGCAATTTGAAAAATCATAGTAAATCACAGAAAAATCATAAAATGAAAAATCCAGTTGTGTTGGACTCCAAATGAGCAGATCTACACAGTGAACATATAATGTGGTATGTTGTAGTACAATTTTTTACAGTTATGAAGAAAAACATAGATATAAAGCTACAGCAAAAAAAATGTACTAAACCATACCATATTATATGTTCACTGTGTAGATCTACTCATTTGGAGTCCAACACAATTGGATTTTCCATTTTATGATTTTTCAAAATTGCTTTAGGGGGGTAATTTGACTGGTTTTTGAAAGTTCAGAGGGTGATATAGACCATTTCATAGGTTGGGGGGTTATGTAGTCCACCCCCCATAGGTTGGGGGGTGATATAGACATTTTCCTGACAAAAATTATGCATTGCTCAATGAAATATGTGCCATTTCAAGGTGTCAAGATGTTTTACTCTGTCATCCAGACAGCAATATGCCAACATTGCACTTTGCAAGAAGCACTGGCCAAGGCATAAAAACTTATTTCTATGGAAGATAATGTTAATTGATGATATGTTGATAGCGCATTAGAACAGTGAACCTGAAAATATCCAGTAGTTTTGAATGAACCTAAATAATTTTCTCTTATTATAGAACCTATCTTGAGTTATTGGCAGTACTCCATGGATGAAGCTATTTTTATGATTTGACTGTTAGAAGTATTTAACAAGCAAGTTGGATAGATTAAGTTTTGAAGTAACCAGCGTTAGTTTGATCCATGAATCACCTTCCAATAAATTGGGCACACCTGCTCTTTAGCTGAATAGGTTTAATAAATTTTAAGTTGTTTTTTTTTTGCCATGCTTCCAAGATTTGTTTTTGAAAGAAAATTATTTGAATTTGTGTTTCTTATGTGTGCATTATCATGCATTTTTATGTTATTACGTTCCAGAAGTGTTTTCCATAGATACTTCTAACATGTTTTTAGTTTGTGCTATGCAGTATGCTCATCGGGCTTGTGTACAGCGCTGGTGCAATGAGAAAGGAGATGTAACATGTGAAATATGTCATGAGGTAATTTATTCTATGAACAAAGAATTGTGATTCCTTTTTCACAGATGTCAGTTATCCTGAATTGTATCGAAAATGTCTGCAGCCTTATGAACATGGGTACACTGCACCTCCCAGACCTCATCCTGACGAAACTACCATTGATATAAGGTAGGTGCATAATGCTTGTATGCGTTCATAACATGCATGGTAGAGTAATTTTTAACTGTTTAAGTTGTTCCGTGCATATTTTCTAATTTGTTCTTTTGTAATATATTTTCATATAATTTCTCTTCATCACCGCTTATTTCTTTGTGGTTTATAGTGGTGGCTGGACCATTACTGGCACTGCATTTGACTTGCGTGATCCTAGAATCCTTGCGGTTGCACAAAACCACATCCTGGAAGCTGAATATGATGATTATTCTGCCACAAATGCCAGCACTGCTGCCTTTTGCCGCTCTGCTGCTCTTGTTGTGAGTAACCACTAACCACAGAACAGATGTATTTATGTTGTTTCCAGTTAAAACAGTATGGATTTCTTATACATTTGTAACACCCTATTTACCCTTTTATGTTCAGTTAATGGCTCTCTTATTATTGAGACATGCGCTGACTCTAACTGATGAAGATGATGACGATACTTCCGCAGTATTTTCAGTAAGCTCAGGAACCATCTTGAAAATATACTGTTAGCATCCTATGCTTAGATGTTGCCATTCACACTTGGTAATGATGGTTCATAATTGACAGCTTTTTCTATTGCGTGCTGCTGGTTTCCTGCTACCATTCTACATTATGGCATGGGCAATTAGTATCTTGCAGCGCCGCAGACAGAGACAGGTAAGTGTGCTATTTCTAATATGAATATTTGCACCTTTATGAACACCTTGTAACTCATTCACAGCCATACTCCAGAGATTTTTGAAATTGAGTTGACCTTGTTTATTAAAAAAAAAGTTTACCTTGAGATGTTTATGAATTGTTTGAAACATTTGAATTTGAATATTCATAATTGTCTTCAAAATCAAGATCAGAACTAAGATATGCAGCCCATCTATTTTCTTGACTACTCAGTAATGACCTAAACATGGCCGAATCTTTTGTCTGGTTGTGACCTGTGCAATTGCATAGCTTGGAAATGGAACTGATGAAAATTCAGTTTTAGAATGAAAATCTGCACAATCTTTGTCCATCATGCCTCATCGTTACCCTTATTTGGTAATTCGCTACATCTAGTGTTGCTCTAGGCCCTTCTGTAAATGCCTAATTGCATTGTGG
The DNA here is from genome assembly GCA_015476505.1 of Urochloa ruziziensis. Classification (NCBI taxonomy): domain Eukaryota; kingdom Viridiplantae; phylum Streptophyta; class Magnoliopsida; order Poales; family Poaceae; genus Urochloa; species Urochloa ruziziensis. The sequence continues at coordinate 50,317,618 of CM027119.1, forward strand.
GCCTATGTTTCAGGAGGCAGCTGCTCTAGCTGCGACGGAGGTGGCATTCATCCTGCAGTCAGGGCAAGGGAGGGGAGTCCATTTCACCATCGCACCGGACTCCCCCGCCACACCTCAGCATGAACCACCACACCTTTAATGATACCTGCCAAGGAGTGTCTGGCTGTGGTGATGGTCGCAGCGGCCGCAGATTGCTTATCTGCACGGATTCCCCAAGGATTTCATCATGGTTGAAGTCTAGTGCAGAACCGGATAGTTTCTGCCTTATGTTTGGTCGCATATCGGTGTACTGAGTGCAAAGATGCATGTTCGTGCTTTGAATTTCAATATTGCGTTTTGCGTGTTGGCCAGGGAGTAACGTGGTGTATATAACTTGACAGATATATCTGGGGCCTGATTGGCCCTAATTATCAAAGTTTGACAAATGGCGCTTGCTCATGCGTCTGTTTGATGTGAACTCTACTGCCTTGTTCAGTTGTTCTGCTTTTTTTTTTTTGGCTTGTTCTGATTTATTCTCCCTCACGGAACAGGGCCGTCATATGCTACCAGTCCACAAGAATACTAACCCTGTCGATGTGGAAATATGTGTGCGAGAAATGGCTAGCAACATTCCTTACCAGCGCGGGCGAGTCGTACGGTGTCGTTGTGCGGGCTGATGTAATTGGGCCCATTCATATTCAAGCCCAATTCGCAGTATCTTCAAGCCCGTAGCCCCACCGTCCGTCGTCCATCCCAAACTCGCGCGCCGGCGCCGCCACGCTCGAACCGGCGGAAGCCGGCGTCGGGGAGCAGCAGAGGCATGCCCCTCCACACCGCTTGATCCAGAGGCCAATGCTTGGCGCCACGGCGAGAACCAAGCAGCTCGCCGTCCTTGCAGCGAGGGGAAGGAGGAGGAGCCTCCATGGCATTGCCACGCCCCCGGCCGCCGTCCGCGCCCTTATCGCCGCCGCCACCACCGTCCATCACCTCCACCAGATCCTCGGACACCTCCTCACCTCCGGCCTCGTCGACTCCCTCGGCCCCGCCCTCCTCCGCCGCGCCATCTCGCTGCCTTCCTCCCCGCACCTCCACCACCTCCCGTTCGCCCACCGGCTCCTCCTCTCCATACCGTCCCCGACGCTGGACCTCTTCGACCTCCTCCTTCCCCCGCTCGCATCCTCGCCCGACCCGTCCGCCGCGGCCTCCCTCTTCGCCCGCCTCCGCCACGGTGGCCTGCGCCCCGACGCGCACACGCTCCCGCACGTCCTCAAGGCGCTCGCGCGCCTCGCGCCGGGCTCCCTCCCGCTCGTCGCCTGCGCCCACGCGGAGGCCGTCAAGAGCGGCCTCGCGCGCGCCGTCGTGTACGTGCCCAACGCCCTCTTGTCAGCATACTCGGCCTGCGGCCACCTCGGGGGCGCCATGCGGGTGTTCGACGAAATGCCGCGCCGGACCGTGGTGTCGTGGAACGCCGCGCTCACCGCCTGCGCGGACAATGACTGCCATGACCGGTGCGCCGGGATGTTTGCGGAGATGGTAGAGGCTGGGTTCGAGCCTGACCAGACGACGTTCGTGGTCATGTTCTCTGCTGCTGCCGAGCTGGGGAACTTGGCGCTTGGCAAGTGGGCGCATGGGCAGGTCGTTAACCGTCAGCTGGACATGACACTTCAGCTTGGCACGGCGGCGGTGAATATGTACGCCAAGTGCAGTGCAGTAAGCTATGCGTTACGCTTGTTCAGGAGGATGACGGTGCGGAACGTCTGGACATGGAGTGCGATGATCGTGGGGTTTTCACAGAATGGAATGGCACGGGAGGCGTTGGAGCTGTCTGGTAAGATGAAGGATGCATTTATCGCTCCCAACCATGTCACGTTTCTTGGGCTGCTCTGTGCATGCAGCCATGCCGGGCTGATTGACGAGGGCCGCCGATTCTTCCATGAAATGCAGCATGTCTATGGCATCAAGCCGATGATGAAACACTACAGTGCCATGGTGGATGTCCTGGGACGTAATGGTCGCCTCCAGGAAGCTTATGACTTTGTTATGGACATGCCGGTCAAGCCCGACCCGGTTGTCTGGAGGACACTGCTGAGTGCCTGCCAGCTGCACAGCTCCAAGGACTGCATAGACATCGTTGACAAGGTGCAGAAGAGGCTGCTAGAGCTGGAGCCACGTCGAAGCGGGAATTACGTGATGGTCGCGAACATATACTCTGACATTGGGTCGTGGGATAAGGCAGCCATGGCGAGGAGGGTGATGAGGGAAGGAGGGATGAAGAAAATGGCAGGGGAGAGCTGCGTTGAAATTGGAGGGAAGATTCAGCGGTTCATCTCTGGGGATGATTCTTGTCCTGGATTTGAGAGTGCTTGCAGGATTCTTCATGAGCTGAACATCAACATGAGAAGATGGGAGCCTGTGGACCAAATTTTGCTTGCTGGTGCTGACATTTGATGACTGTGCTCTGAGCAAACTGTTCAGGTTGGTGCGACATTTGTTTCTGGTTGATTTTGCTGTGTAGAGGCTGTGCTTCTGTTTTTTCTCTATGGCTAGTTCTGTTTTGGCATTAATTTGTAGTTGATGTGGGTTCTTCTCTTTCCCGTCTTTATTCATTTTGTACATTGGACATTTAAGACATGTCAGTTGTACTCGACAGTGACGATTTCTAAATGTAAATTGAACCAGATTGATTAGGCCTCAGTATCAGCAAAATAGATTGAAAACTACTCTTACAAATTAGAAAAGTACCACAGGCAATATCAAGGGGCATAAGATGATTGTAATTTAAGATATTTTTCCAACAATATGTGTACAATTTAATAATTTTACCATCTTAGAAAAAAAAGTCCATTGCTTAATGAAATGTGTGCCATTTTGACATGCCAAGATGTTATAATCTTTGATCTAGATGGCCATATGCCAATATTGCATTTTGCAAGTAGCCACGAGCCAGCTCATAATTTTTTTTAATAGAAGATAAGGTCAATTTGATGATATGTTGTAAGCATATTTAAAACATTGAACCTAAAAATACCCAAACATTTGGAATAAACCTAAATACAAATTTCATATTGTAATGGAACCTTATCTTCAGTTACGGGCAGTACTGCATGGGATAAAGCTAATGATATGAGTAGTATATGACTAACTGCAAATACTCAACATGGGATATACCGAATTTGAAGTAACCAGCGTTAATTTGATGTGAATCACCTCCTAGCAAATTGGGTACACCTGTTCATTCCTCCATCTGAACAGGTTTAAATTTCGAGTTGGTTCCTTTTGTCATGCTTCCCCGATTTGTTTCGGAAACAAAAATATTTGAAATTGCGTTCCTTTTGCACTGTGCATGAGGATCATGCACTTTTGTGTGATTACTTATACAGCCATTTTCTGCAGATACTCTTATTGCATGTTTTCAGTTTATGCTATACAGCATGGCCATCAGGCTTGTGTACAACAACGCTGCAGTGAGAAAGAGATGTAACCTGTGAAATGTCATGAGGTGATTTATACATGAAGAAAGAATAGTGATCCCATTATTCGCATATGACAATTACTGAATTGTGTTGAAAATACATGTCTGCAGCCTTATGAATATGGGTGGGTACACTGCACTTCCCTGAGCTTATCTGATGAAACTGCCATTGCTATAATGTAGGGCATAATTCTTGTTTTCATACAACTTGGATGCTAGAGTACTATTTTAAACTTTTTCTGATATTTTCTTTTGAAATATATTTTTATCTAACTGCTCATCGTCTCATATCATTTGTTTGTGGATTGTGGTTCATAGTAGGTGGCTGGGCCATTACTGGTACTGGATTTGACTTGCGTGATCCAAGGATCCTTGCAGTGGTATAAAACCATATCATGGAAGCTGAATATGATGATTATTTTGCCACGAGTGCCAGCATTGTTGCCTTTTGCCGCTCTACTTTCTCTTGCTGCGAGACAGAACATAATTTATATTGTGGCTACATAAATCAACATGATTTTCTTTATATGTAACATCCTGTATGCTTTTTTATGCTTAGTTAATGACCCACTTATACTTTAGACATGCTCTAACTGATGAAAATGATGACGATACTTCTTTGATGTTTTCTAGTATAATAAGTGCGAAAGGGCCTCTAGTTGACTTGGTTAGATGACATCAGTAGCACTCCTCAGGTCCTGGGTTCGACTCCTCGTGGGAGCGAATTTCAGGCAGAGGTTAAAAAAAATCCTCTCGTCTGTCGCCATAACCGAAGCACAGGTCAAGGCCCGGCCCAGGTCGTATCTGTGGTTGGCTTGGGCTCTCCTACCTGGGGGTAGTTGCAGAAGCCGTCAGCCCAGCCGTCAGCCCAGTGGTTGTCTCACAAGGGCTACGGGCCCCTGTGTAAGGGTGGAGCAGAGGTTCGGGGGTTTTCTCGACCTGCGTGAGAAGGTCTTCTCTCTTAGCAAAATGCCTGGGGGGCTGTCTTACCCCCGCAGGTCGAGTTTTTTTAGTATAATAAGTGAAATAAATAATCATCTTGGAAATGTACTGTTGGCACGCTATGGTTAGAAGTTGCCAATTGAACTTGGTGTTGGTAATTTGCAATTGACAGCTTTTCCTATTGCGTGCTGCTGGTTTTCTTGTACCATTACATTATGGCCTGGGTAATCAGTATACCGTGGCGTTGCAGACAGAGGCAGGTCAGCTTGCCATTTCTAATATTAATATCCTTATCTTCCTTTTCTTATGTCTTTAACATATGTTGGGAACTGCTTGCCCATAAATAGCTTCCGTTCCTCTCAAAGTGCCTTGCGACCAACAAGACAGAATGGGAGAGAGATGACGAGGGACACAACAAGAGAGCACGGACGACCATTGGCGAGTCATGTTCATAGAGGTCGGAGTGAGATGCAACGGGAATTCTGGGGACGACGTGGCAGCAAACTCCGAGCGCAACATAACCTGGTTGTCCCAAGTACCCAACCGCATGGTGGGAGGAACCGAGCCGCTAGCCTAGGTGTCGTATGCTGGATAATGGACCACATCTGCGTTTAGATAGAGAGAGCCCCAAGGCCTTGGAGCATGTACCAGTCTCAGAGGCTTCAGACTTGTTGGCTGTCCTTGAGGCTTCTCACACTTCGGCCTGGTGTTTCCCCAGTTCTCTGCAAATGGGCGCTAACTTTGGTACGAAACACCACTAGTATTTGATCCTTGACTAGTGGTGGTCTGGTGGAGTATTTTCTTGCTGCCTTGATCCGACCGCACACAGTTCTTTGTGTGGCACTCCGTTGGTTCGTACTCGTACTTTTTTTTTTGAGCTTGTCACTAATTCAAGGTGGTTATCCCATCATGGAATGGAATGCACATCACTGGTATTACTAATTTTTCTGTCTGTTTTACTCGCAGTAGTAAATACTTCCCCATTTTAAAATATAGGTCGTTTTGGCTTTTTTAGGTTCATAGCCTTTGTTATGCATCTAGACATATGTTATATCCAGGTGCATAACAAATTCTATAACTCTACAAAACACAAAACGACTTATATTTTGGAAAGAAGGTAGTATTTCCTTATTTCTCTTTAACGTTAGATAATAATTGGGATCAATCATCATTTTGGTGGAGAGCTGGTGGGTGAAGAACTAAAGTCACTCATCAGTGACTCGCGAGTGACTTCACCGCTTCCGTTTCCTAGCTACAAATAGCTAGCTTCTCTCTGCTATGCCGTCTCCAACAGCTCAGATTATTGCAAAAGTAGTGTGCGTATCATTATTTCAGCTGCATGCCGAGACGAGAATCGGAGCAGCGGAGAGAGACAAGCATCTACCGTGTACGAGAGAAGAGAGGAGAGCGGCGAGAGAGGACCAGAGATGATGTTCCGATCCTAGGGAGTGGGATGCACCGTGAATTCACAGCGAAAAGAGGAGTGCCATGCTTGCTCTACGATGGAGACATATAGTCATCCTTGCCTTGGCACCATGAATCACCCTGCGCCAATGCTCGGTTTGCGACGAGATGCACGCCTCACGCTACATGGTGGACCGACGCATGGCCCCGCCCTCCTATTCTTTCTCGCCTGCCTCACTCAACTCTCTCTCTCGTTAACACAAGCGCATTATTATTAGCGAGTTGTTAGCTTCGAGTTGCTCTATTCGGCCAGAATTCTTTGAGTGGCCACGGAACACGCAGCCGTAGCCTGCGTCTGTTCCTTGCGTAGACAATGAGAAAAGAGCATGGCGAAAAATCTTTGTGAGCAGTTCCTAATTAGCTAGATTTCTCCGGTTGTTCAAACATAATTAGTGAAATCGACTCAGTTTGTGTAATGAAGGTTCGGCATTACAACTGATAACTAATTAGCCTTATGAACAGTGAGTGCTCCCCTAAGAGATTGAAATACTACATAAGAAATGCACCGAATATAATGAAGACCAACATTTTTCCTCATAGGAGTTTATTTTGCGTCGGTTTGCGAGTGCCGGATCACGGGCATTCGCCACTCGGCAAAGGCCGTAGTTTTTTTTTTCTTTTTGCATTTTCTCCCTCTCTTTCTTTTTCATAATTCTTTTTGCTAAATTTGTTCTAATAATGTATTTCGAGGGTAGAAGAGGGAAAAAATTGGTTTGTCGAGACTCGAGAGCCAACAAAAGACACTCGACAAAACTAAGAATTTGCCAAGTGTTTCTTGTTTGCCGAGTGTCTTGCTTCGGTTTGTCAAGTGCTTTATTTTAGGTTCTCGGAAAATCAGTTGTTGGCCGAGTGCTATTATTTTATCGAGTGTTTTTCATGCAACTTTTGACAAAGAGTTTGTTTGCTGAGTGTCCAAAGAATTGCACTAAGCAAACAACCGGTTTCCGGTAGTGACGGCAGACAACTAGCTACCTCTCCATTATTCCTCAAATAAAATTTGTGGCAAAACTTTTTTTTTTTGAATTACACGGTACAACGAAGACATCCACAACGCACGCACAGTCACCCCCTATGAATGCACACACACAAACTCTACCCCCATGAGCATCTTCGAAGTCATCACTGGCGCCTTGCTGTCGACGGGAACATCGCCTACCACTGAAAGCCAAACGCCGTTAAATTCTAGAAAATTCGGTCCCACAAAAGGTCGAACTCAGGACCTAAAATGTTATATTGAGACTCTTGTAACAGTAGGCTACGTTCCGTTTCGCGTTTTGTGGCAAAACTTTTATCATACTTTTGGGAGGAAAAAATGATCCGGATGGCGCATCGTGAACGGCTCTCTATTCTGTATACACATGCCGTGCCAATAACACGCATGCCGTGCTAAAAGCTCACACGAGTCGTTCACGACACGTACACGGAATACGCGAGCCAATCAATCTCTTGCATCATATCATTAGCTGGGCCTGTGTCTAGGCACGGTTCCTGCACGGCGAACGTCGCCCCCTTCTTCATCATTGTGTGTGCTAGCTAGTTATATATCTTGCTCTCACTATTACCCATGGATGGATATGGTGGTACACTGTAATTATGCTGCTGCTCGCCGGAACAAGAAGATCAGTTAGCCCGGCTACTGTGTGGTAGACTGGTAGGTGAGGAACGAAGGATGCATAGGCTGCTGAATCCCCCCTCCACTACAAATAGCTTGCTTCTCAGTGTCCCCGTGCCGTTATCAACACTAGGAGGTTGGCCATATCATTCAGTTGAACACTAGGAAGTTGGCCGTATCATTCAGCTGTGCCGGCATGCGCATGCTAAGGCGCAGACGAGGCGAGAATGAGTGAAAATGGATCAAGGAAGAGATGGGCGACGAGGACACACCGAGTTATTGGGGAGTGGGATGCAATGGGAATTCAGGGTGGTGGTAGAAACCACGGTTTGGTATCGCTGTAAACACCCTCGCGGTCATAGCTACATAAGCAACTGCTTTCTTAGTATCGCAAGGGGCTAGCATCATGAATTGATCCTTCCAATGCATGCTGAACTGTGAGCGCGTCTGTTTCAATGATACCTTGCCCTTGCCATTTTCTATGCATCTGGTTATGGCGTGGGGCCAAGTCGCTCACTCCTCCCCTAAATAGCTAGGAGCAACTAGCTTCATTTTCACGGGGCCTGTCGGAATGAACTGGAGAATCGGAGAAGACCAAGATGTTATAAGCGACATCGAATAAACGAGGAAAGAAACAATCAAAGCAGTAAAGGGACACGAGATTTAACGTGAAAACCCTTCCGATGTGAGGGAAAAACCACGGGCACCAGCCAGCAAGAACTTCACTATGTCAGGGTTCGAGTACAACGCCAAGGCGGCGGCTTACAAGAATACGAGTGAATCAAGTCTTCAATGAAAAACTCTAAATGAGATATATGACCCGCTCCGCTCCGGCCCAAGCCTCCTGGCGACGAGCCTCCGCTACGCTTCGTCAGAAGTTTAGCCTTATGTATTGGACTGAATTTGGATCATCTTCAACAAACTCCACCTTGACACTACTACACAACCCCCCATAACAACCGGTTAGCAACCCCTATCACAACCGGTTTTGGGGGGCGGATGAGATAAAGCGGCTGTGATAGTGCCCCCTATCACAGTCGGTTTTCAAAAACCGGCTGTGATGAGCGAGGTCATCACAAATGGTTTCAGCCTGCAACAACCGGCTGTGATGCCCATGAAAAAGACAAAAAAAAATCCCAGCGCGCCGCCGTCGGAGCCCCGTGCGCCGCCGCTGCAGCTGCTGCTCCGCCGCCGCCGGAGCCCCACATGCCGCCGCTGCCAGAGCCCCGCGCGCTCCGGCCGCTGCTCCTCCGCCGGATTTTGCGCTCCCACCACCGCCGCAACCCGCCGCCGCACCTCGAAGAGAGAAGGGGGGAGGGAGAGAGAGAGAGACGCACCACACCTGAGAGATCCACCACCGCCGCTCCTTGTCCGGCTCGCCGCTGCAGCTGCTGCTCCGCCACCACCGGAGCCCCACATGCCGCCGCTGCCAGAGCCCCGCACGCTCCGGCCGCTGCTCCGCTGCCGGATTTCGCGCTCCCACCACCGCCGCAACCCGCTGCCGCACCTCGGAGAGAGAGGGGGAGGGAGAGAGAGAGGCACCACACCTGAGAGATCCACCACCGCCGCTCCTTGTCCGGCCCGTCGCTGCAGCTCCTCGTCCACCCCCCCGCCGCGGCTGCTCGCCATGCTCCGCCGCCGCCGCTCCTCCGCGGCAGCTCCACGCGCCACCGCCGCTCTTCCGCGGACCGCCTCGGATCTACGCGCCGCCGCAGATCCACTCGCTGCCTCCACACCTCGCCCCGCCGCCGTTCCTCACTGCAGTGAGGTGCGAACGGAGGGGGGAAGGGAGGGGCAGCAGGACCCGCCAGCCGGTGACTACGAGAGGAAGGAGAGACGGGTGAGGAGGAGTGGAAGGAGAGAGACGGGTGGGGATGAGGGAGGGGAGGGACGAGCTCGAGACGCGTTGGAGGGATGGGCGACGGGCTAGCTGTGGCTGGATGGATAAGTTTGGACGGGCGCGGTGAGTACGGGCGGACACGAGGGGAGTCGAAAGGGGATTGAATGAAAAATTCGGGTTCGACTTCAGTATCACAACCGGTTTCTATTACAACCCGGCTGTGATGCTATCACAACCGGGTTGTAATAGAAACCGGCTGTGATAGGGGGCATCACATCCGGTTTTCTAAAAACCGGTTGTGATAGCCCTATATCACAACCGGTTTTTTCAAAACCGGTTGTGATAGTCCTATCACAACAGGTTTTCTCAAAACCGGTTGTGATAGCCCGTTTGTGAAAGTGGTTTGTGTAGTAGTGTGAGACAAATTCCATCTTGTAGCATAAATCAAAACCTTCACCCTAAGCATATCAACAGGAACAAACAATACTTCTGACGCCAAATAGCCTCTTGGGCTATGCAATTATACCAACTAAGCTTGAGTAAAGCTCAAACTTAGCAACAGGAACAGGCTTTGTGAACATATCAGCAGGATTATCATGTGTACTAATCTTGCATACCTTTAGCTTACCCTTTTCGATCTCATCATGAACATAATGGTACTTGAGCTCAATGTGCTTTGTTCTCTCATGGAACACCTGATCTTTGGTGAGACATATAGCACTTTGAATATCATAAAATAGGTTAATGCAAGAATCAACTCCACAAATCTTAACAAACAATCCTTTTAACCAAATTAACTCTTTAGTAGTGTCAGCAATAGCCATATACTCCGCCTCAGTGGTACATAAAGCAACAACAGGCTGCAATACATCCTTCCAACTCACAGCACAACTGCTAACAGTGAACACATAACCCGTGAGAGACCTTCGCTTATCCAAATCACCAGCATAATCTGAGTCCACATAACCAATAAGTCCATTTTCAGTTATGCAAACTTCAATCCATAATCTACCCTCCCTCTGAGATACATGAAAACCCACTGAACTGCCCTCTAGTGTTATTTCCCAGGATTAGACATATATCTGCTAACCAAACTCATAGCATAAGATAAATCCGGACGTGAGAAAATTATAACATACATCAAAGAACCAACAACACTGGAATAAGGAACCTTAGACATGTACTCAATATCCTCATCTGTACTAGCACACTGTTTAGTTGATAATTGAAAGTGAGGTGCAATAGGAGTACTAACAGACTTTGCATCATGCATGTTGAAACGATGAAGAACCTTACCAATGTAACTATGCTGACTAAAAAACAATAAACCAGCCTTTCGGCTCTAGTAATTTCCATACCTAGAATTTTCTTAGCAGCACCAAGATCCTTCATGTCAAACTCACTACTCAACAGTTTCTTGAATATAGTGATATATTTCCTGCTCTTGGCAGCAATCAACATGTCATTAACATATAACATCAAGTATATAGGTGACCCATTAACATGCTTCATGTAAACACAACTATCATATTTAGACCTCTCAAAGCCATGTGACAACATAAATGAATTAAACCTTTTATACCACTGCCGAGGGGACTGTTTCAAACCATACAAGGATCTTTTCAACTTGCAAATATAATTCTCCTTGCCAGGCACTATGAACCCTTCAGGCTGGTCCATGTAAATCTCCTCCTCAAGCTCTCCATGTAAGAATGCACTTTTCACATCTAACTACTCAAGCTCAAGATCATGTGAAGCAACAATACTAAAGAATGTGCGATTTGAGCAATGTTTTACAACTAGAGAGAACACATCAATATAATCAACACCAGGAATTTGACTGAAACCTTTTGCCACTAACTTTCCCTTAAACTTTGGAGACTCGGTAGGAGATAAACCCTCCTTTCTCTTGTAGATCCACTTGCAGCGAACATGCTTCTTCCCCTTTGGCAAGGGCACAACCTTCCAAGTGCAGTTCTTCTCGAGAGGCTGAATGTGTGTTTCTTATGTGTGCATTATCATGCATTTTTATGTTATTACGTTCCAGAAGTGTTTTCCATAGATACTTCTAACATGTTTTTAGTTTGTGCTATGCAGTATGCTCATCGGGCTTGTATACAACGTTGGTGCAATGAGAAAGGAGATGTAACATGTGAAATATGTCATGAGGTAATTTATTCTATGAACAAAGAATTGTGATTCCTTTTTCACAGATGTCAGTTATCCTGAATTGTATCGAAAATGTCTGCAGCCTTATGAACATGGGTACACTGCACCTCCCAGACCTCATCCTGACGAAACTACCAATGATATAAGGTAGGTGCATAATGCTTGTATGCGTTCATAACATGCATGGTAGAGTAATTTTTAACTGTTTAAGTTGTTCCGTGCATATTTTTAACTGATGAAGATGACGACGATACTTCCGCAGTATTTTCAGTAAGCTCAGGAACCATCTTGAAAATATACTGTTAGCATCCTATGCTTAGATGTTGCCATTCACACTTGGTAATGATGGTTCATAATTGACAGCTTTTTCTATTGCGTGCTGCTGGTTTCCTGCTACCATTCTACATTATGGCATGGGCAATTAGTATCTTGCAGCGCCGCAGACAGAGACAGGTAAGTGTGCTATTTCTAATATGAATATTTGCACCTTTATTTTCTTGTGTTTTAAAAATATTTTGGGAACACCTTGTAACTCATTCACAGCCATACTCCAGAGATTTTTGAAATTGAGTTGACCTTGTTTATTAAAAAAAAGTTTACCTTGAGATGTTTATGAATTGTTTGAAACATTTGAATTTGAATTGTCTTCAAAATCAAGATCAGAACTAAGAGATGCAGCCCATCTATTTTCTTGACTACTCAGTAATGGCCTAAACATGGCCGAATCTTTTGTCTGTTTGTGACCTGTGCAATTGCATAGCTTGAAAATGGAACTGATGAAAATTCAGTTTTAGAATGAAAATCTGCACAATCTTTGTCCATCATGCCTCATCGTTACCCTTATTTGGTAATTCGCTACATCTAGTGTTGCTCTAGGCCCTTCTGTAAATCCCTAATTGCATTGTGGGCCTATGTTTCAGGAGGCAGCTGCTCTAGCTGCGACGGAGGTGGCATTCATCCTGCAGTCGGGGCAAGGGAGGGGAGTCCATTTCACCATCGCACCGGACTCCCCTGCCACACCTCAGCATGAACCACCACACCTTTAATGATACCTGCCAAGGAGTGTCTGGCTGTGGTGATGGTCGCAGCGGCCGTAGATTGCTTATCTGCACGGGTTCCCCAAGGATTTCATCATGGTTGAAGTCTAGTGCAGAACCGGATAGTTTCTGCCTTATGTTTGGTCGCATATCGGTGTACTGAGTGCAAAGATGCATGTTCGTGCTTTGAATTTCAATATTGCGTTTTGCGTGTTGGCCAGGGAGTAACGTGGTGTATATAACTTGACAGATATATCTGGGGCCTGATTGGCCCTAATTGTCAAAGTTTGAGAAATGGCGCTTGCTCATGCGTTTGTTTGATGTGAACTCCTACTGCCTTGTTCTGCTTTTTTTTTTTGGCTTGTTTTGATTTATTCTCCCTCGCATAATTCTATTGGCTTTTACACGGAACAAAGCCGTCATATACGACCAGCCCACAAGAATATTAACCCTGGAAAAAGTCCTTTTTACCTCCCTAGACATCGGGCTGACTTCGTATTTCCTCCCTAGACTAAAACCAGACATCTAGATCCCCGACTTCGTATTTCCTCCCTAGACTAAAATCAGACATCTAGATCAGACATCTAGATCCTTAGATTTAAGAAACCGGTCATGTTACCACCCTCGACCCCAAACCACGCCCGGTTTTGTACACGTCGGCGCCACGTTGCCTTCACGCAGACACCATTAGGAGCGGTGGTGGGTGCTCCACGGCCTCCAGTATGCACGCGAGGTGTTCGATCGAATGACGTGGGGGCGGTGGCGTGCGCCTCGACGGGCGAAGCTTCCGCGCGCCCTCACCGCCGACGACGACCTCCACGTCTGCTACCCGTGGCCGCGGAGGCAGGAGCTTGAGTCGTGGCGGGAGACGGCATGAATCAGGCTGATCTCTGGCCATGGCGCGCGGTGATGAGCGAAGTGGTGCGCGAGGCGGTCGGCGCCGTCGCCCTGCGGGTCGGCGGCGTACAGGAGGTCGCCCAGCGCGAGCGTCGCCGTGGCGGAGGAGACCGGCGCACACGAGCACGAGCCCGCTCGGCAAGGAGAGCGAAGTGGCGGCGGCGGCATCTTGCTACTGATGGTGTCCGTCGGCTGCCTCGAGCTCTGCGCTTGCTGCGTCGAAGACAGCAACAAGCTACTCCAAAAATCCCAATCATCCAAACTGAACAACACATCCCAACATCCCCTATATTCGGCCATTTGCATTTCTCCCGCACCCTATTCCCCTCAGCTCCAATCGAGATGCAAACAATAGCTAGCTTCTTCATTGGATTGGTCACATGTATCAGAGATTAAAAAAAAGAGCGCCATGGAGATGGGCATCAAGGAGCTTGACGAGCTGTGGCGGCTCCAAGGAACACATCGGCCTCGTCTTCGTCTGGGTCGTTCGTGGCCGGGCGGGGACTCTGCCTCGGCATCTTCGTCCACCACGCGCCTCCTGTGGCGACACCTCCACCATGCACTTCATTCGCACCTGGGCCGCCGCGTGACGCATGGGCCTCAAGAGCGAAGACGGAACCGGAGGCCCCTAGCAGCTGCCACCGTCGCCGCCGCCTGTGACTCCGGGCACTCCCTCGTGGCCGACATCGACGACGTCCGCTGGAAGACGCTCGCTAGGATGGCGCGCCTCGCTCTTCCCCGCCGTCGTCGCAGGTGAAGACGGTGCCGCCACCCGAGTTGACGTGGTTCCTGCTGCCGTCCAGCCGTATGAGGTGGAGTCGACGTGGCGACAAAACCAGAGTGGATTTGGATCGAGGGGGTAACGTGCCCGGTTTTGGAAGCTTAGGGAGCTAGATGGATGGTTTTTGAATCCAGGATAAAACGTGGACTCGGCCCGTTATTCAGAGAGGTAAAAGAGACTTTTTTTGATGTGGAAATATCTGTGCGAGAACTGGGGTTTCTATAGCAACATTCCTTACCAGCGCGGACACGAGTCGTACGTAGGGGGTGATAATGGGCCATAGCCCTTGCACCTTCTTCACGATCCAAGTCGGCCATACAAATCTCATTTGTAGTCCAAATTTATATATGATTTCGGCCCGATCCGTTTAGGGTCCGATCCTTAAATTTGTATAAAAATTTAAGGATCCGTTTAGGCCCCCGGCCGCCGTCCGCGCCCTCATCGCCGCCGCCACCACCGTCCATCACCTCCGCCAGATCCTCGGACACCTCCTCACCTCCGGCCGCGTCGACTCCCTCGGCCCCGCCCTCCTCCGCCGCGCCATCTCGCTGCCTTCCTCCCCGCACCTCCACCACCTCCCGTTCGCCCACCGGCTCCTCCTCTCCATACCGTCCCCGACGCTGGACCTCTTCAACCTCCTCCTCCCCCCGCTCGCATCCTCGCCCGACCCGTCCGCCGCGGCCGCCCTCTTCGCCCGCCTCCGCCACGGTGGCCTGCGCCCCGACGAGCACACGCTCCCGCACGTCCTCAAGGCGCTCGCGCGCCTCGCGCCGGGCTCCCTCCCGCTCGTCGCCTGCGCCCACGCGGAGGCCGTCAAGAGCGGCCTCGCGCGCGCCGTCGTGTACGTGCCCAACGCCCTCTTGTCAGCATACTCGTCCTGCGGCCACCTCAGGGGGCGCCATGCGGGTGTTCGACGAAATGCCGCGCCGGACCGTGGTGTCGTGGAACGCCGCGCTCGCCGCCTGCGCGGACAATGACTGCCATGACCGGTGCGCCGGGATGTTTGCGGAGATGGTAGAGGCTGGGTTCGAGCCTAACCAGAGGACGTTCATGGTCATGTTCTCTGCTGCTGCCGAGCTGGGGAACTTGGCGCTTGGCAAGTGGGCGCATGGGCAGGTCGTTAACCGTCAGATGGACATGACACTTCATCTTGGCACGGCGGCGGTGAATATGTACGCCAAGTGCAGTGCAGTAAGCTATGCGTTACGCTTGTTCAGGAGGATGACGGTGTGGAACGTCTGGACATGGAGTGCGATGATTGTGGGGTTTTCACAGAATGGAATGGCACGGGAGGCGTTGGAGCTATTTGGTAAGATGAAGGATGCATTTATCGCTCCCGACCTTGTCACGTTTCTTGGGCTGCTCTGTGCATGCAGCCATGCCGGGCTGATTGACGAGGGCCGCCGATTCTTCCATGAAATGCAGCATGTCTATGGCATCAAGCCGATGATGAAACACTACAGTGCCATGGTGGATGTCCTGGGACGTAATGGTCGCCTCCAGGAAGCTTATGACTTTGTTATGGACATGCCGGTCAAGCCCGACCCGGTTGTCTGGAGGACACTGCTGAGTGCCTGCCAGCTGCACAGCTCCAAGGACTGCATAGACATCGTTGACAAGGTGCAGAAGAGGCTGCTAGAGCTGGAGCCACGTCGAAGCGGGAATTACGTGATGGTCGCGAACATATACTCTGACATTGGGTCGTGGGATAAGGCAGCCATGGCGAGGAGGGTGATGAGGGAAGGAGGGATGAAGAAAATGGCAGGGGAGAGCTGCGTTGAAATTGGAGGGAAGATTCAGCGGTTCATCTCTGGGGATGATTCTTGTCCTGGATTTGAGAGTGCTTGCAGGATTCTTCATGAGCTGAACATCAACATGAGAAGATGGGAGCCTGTGGACCAAATTTTGCTTGCTGGTGCTGACATTTGATGACTGTGCTCTGAGCAAACTGTTCAGGTTGGTGCGACATTTGTTTCTGGTTGATTTTGCTGTGTAGAGGCTGTGCTTCTGTTTTTTCTCTATGGCTAGTTCTGTTTTGGCATTAATTTGTAGTTGATGTGGGTTCTTCTCTTTCCCGTCTTTATTCATTTTGTACATTGGACATTTAAGACATGTCAGTTGTACTCGACAGTGACAATTTCTAAATGTAAATTGAACCAGATTGATTAGGCCTCAGTATCAGCAAAATAGATTGAAAACTACTCTTACAAATTAGAAAAGTACCACAGGCAATATCAAGGGGCATAAGATGATTGTAATTTAAGATATTTTTCCAACAATATGTGTACAATTTAATAATTTTACCATCTCAGAAAAAAAAGTCCATTGCTTAATGAAATGTGTGCCATTTTGACATGCCAAGATGTTATAATCTTTGATCTAGATGGCCATATGCCAATATTGCATTTTGCAAGTAGCCACGAGCCAGATCATAATTTTTTTTAATAGAAGATAAGGTCAATTTGATGATATGTTGTAAGCATATTTAAAACATTGAACCTAAAAATACCCAAACATTTGGAATAAACCTAAATACAAATTTCATATTGTAATGGAACCTTATCTTCAGTTACGGGCAGTACTGCATGGGATAAAGCTAATGATATGAGTAGTATATGACTAACTGCAAATACTCAACATGGGATATACCGAATTTGAAGTAACCAGCGTTAATTTGATGTGAACCACCTCCTAGCAAATTGGGTACACCTGTTCATTCCTCCATCTGAACAGGTTTAAATTTCGAGTTGGTTCCTTTTGTCATGCTTCCCCGATTTGTTTCGGAAACAAAAATATTTGAAATTGCGTTCCTTTTGCACTGTGCATGAGGATCATGCACTTTTGTGTGATTACTTATACAGCCATTTTCTGCAGATACTCTTATTGCATGTTTTCAGTTTATGCTATACAGCATGGCCATCAGGCTTGTGTACAACAACGCTGCAGTGAGAAAGAGATGTAACCTGTGAAATGTCATGAGGTGATTTATACATGAAGAAAGAATAGTGATCCCATTATTCGCATATGACAATTACTGAATTGTGTTGAAAATACATGTCTGCAGCCTTATGAATATGGGTGGGTACACTGCACTTCCCTGAGCTTATCTGATGAAACTGCCATTGCTATAATGTAGGGCATAATTCTTGTTTTCATACAACTTGGATGCTAGAGTACTATTTTAAACTTTTTCTGATATTTTCTTTTGAAATATATTTTTATCTAACTGCTCATCGTCTCATATCATTTGTTTGTGGATTGTGGTTCATAGTAGGTGGCTGGGCCATTACTGGTACTGGATTTGACTTGCGTGATCCAAGGATCCTTGCAGTGGTATAAAACCATATCATGGAAGCTGAATATGATGATTATTTTGCCACGAGTGCCAGCATTGTTGCCTTTTGCCGCTCTACTTTCTCTTGCTGCGAGACAGAACATAATTTATATTGTGGCTACATAAATCAACATGATTTTCTTTATATGTAACATCCTGTATGTTTTTTTATGCTTAGTTAATGACCCACTTATACTTTAGACATGCTCTAACTGATGAAAATGATGACGATACTTCTTTGATGTTTTCTAGTATAATAAGTGCGAAAGGGCCTCTAGTTGACTTGGTTAGATGACATCAGTAGCACTCCTCAGGTCCTGGGTTCGACTCCTCGTGTGAGCGAATTTCAGGCAGAGGTTAAAAAAAATCCTCTCGTCTGTCGCCATAACCAAAGCACAGGTCAAGGCCCGGCCCAGGTCGTATCTGTGGTTGGCTTGGGCTCTCCTACCTGGGGGTAGTTGCAGAAGCCGTCAGCCCAGTGGTTGTCTCACAAGGGCTACGGGCCCCTGTGTAAGGGTGGAGCAGAGGTTCGGGGGTTTTCTCGACCTGCGTGAGAAGGTCTTCTCTCTTAGCAAAATGCCCGGGGGCTGTCTTACCCCCGCAGGTTCCTCGTGTGAGCGAATTTCAGGCAGAGGTTAAAAAAAATCCTCTCGTCTGTCGCCATAACCAAAGCACAGGTCAAGGCCCGGCCCAGGTCGTATCTGTGGTTGGCTTGGGCTCTCCTACCTGGGGGTAGTTGCAGAAGCCGTCAGCCCAGTGGTTGTCTCACAAGGGCTACGGGCCCCTGTGTAAGGGTGGAGCAGAGGTTCGGGGGTTTTCTCGACCTGCGTGAGAAGGTCTTCTCTCTTAGCAAAATGCCCGGGGGCTGTCTTACCCCCGCAGGTCGAGTTTTTTTAGTATAATAAGTGAAATAAATAATCATCTTGGAAATGTACTGTTGGCACGCTATGGTTAGAAGTTGCCAATTGAACTTGGTGTTGGTAATTTGCAATTGACAGCTTGTCCTATTGCGTGCTGCTGGTTTTCTTGTACCGTTACATTATGGCCTGGGTAATCAGTATGCCGTGGCGTTGCAGACAGAGGCAGGTCAGCTTGCCATTTCTAATATTAATATCCGTATCTTCCTTTTCTTATGTCTTTAACATATGTTGGGAACTGCTTGCCCATAAATAGCTTCCGTTCCTCTCAAAGTGCCTTGCGACCAACAAGACAGAATGGGAGAGAGACGACGAGGGACACAACAAGAGAGCACGGACGACCATTGGCGAGTCGTGTTCATAGAGGTCGGAGTGAGATGCAACGGGAATTCTGGGGACGACGTGGCAGCAAACTCCGAGCGCTCGCGGCTACCGGTGGCAGGAGGACAAGTCTCCGAACACACGACGTTTTGATGAACAGGAAGCTCGACCAACATCTGAGCCGCAACGTAACCTGATTGTCCCAAGTACCCAACCGCGTGGTGGGAGGAACCGAGCCGCTAGCCTAGGTGTCGTATGCTGGATAATGGACCACATCTGGGTTTAGATAGAGAGAGCCCCAAGGCCTTGGAGCATGTACCAGTCTCAGAGGCTTCAGACTTGTTGGCTGTCCTTGAGGCTTCTCACACTTCGGCCTGGTGTTTCCCCAGTTCTCTGCAAATGGGCGCTAACTTTGGTACGAAACAGTGAAACACCACTAGTATTTGATCCCTGACTAGTGGTGGTCTGGTGGAGTATTTTCTTGCTGCCTTGACCCGACCGCACACAGTTCTTCGTGTGGCACTCCGTTGGTTCGTACTCGTACTCATTTTTTTTGAGCTTGTCACTAATTCAAGGTGGTTATCCCATCATGGAATGGAATGCACATCACTGGTATTACTAATTTTTCTGTCTGTTTTACTCGCAGTAGTAAATACTTCCCCATTTTAAAATATAGGTCGTTTTGGCTTTTTTAGGTTCATAGCCTTTGTTATGCATCTAAACATATGTTATATCCAGATGCATAACAAATTCTATAACTCTACAAAACACAAAACGACTTATATTTTGGAAAGAAGGTAGCATTTTCTTATTTCTCTTTAACGTTAGATAATAATTGGGATCAATCATCATTTTGGTGGAGAGCTGGTGGGTGAAGAACTAAAGTCACTCATCAGTGACTCGCGTGTGACTTCACCGCTTCCGTTTCCTAGCTACAAATAGCTAGCTTCTCACTGCTATGCCGTCTCCAACAGCTCAGATTATTGCAAAAGTAGTGTGCGTATCATTATTTCAGCTGCATGCCGAGACGAGAATCGGAGCAGCGGAGAGAGACAAGCATCTACCGTGTACGAGAGAAGAGAGGAGAGCGGCGAGAGAGGACCAGAGATGATGTTCCGATCCTAGGGAGTGGGATGCACCGTGAATTCACAGCGAAAAGAGGACCCTGTTAAACAGATGTTTCGTGAAATTTTTTTCAAGTATGTTCCCTCACATGCATGACATATTAAATGTAGTCGAAAAAAATAACCCATTATATGGACGGAGTGTACTTCGCGAGACGAATCTAAGCCTAGTTAGGTTGTGATTGGACAATAAATTGCTACAGTAAACATGTGCTAATGACAGATTAATTAGACTCATTAGGTTCGTCTTGCGATTTACTGACAGAATCTGTAATTAGTTTTATAATTAGTCTATATTTAATATTTTAAATGTGTGCCCGACATACTCGAAAAAAATTTCGCGAAACATCTAAACAGGGCCGAGAAGTGCCATGCTTGCTCTACGATGGAGACATATAGTCATCCTTGCCTTGGCACCATGAATCACTCTGCGCCAACGCTCGGTTTGCGACGAGACGCACGCCTCACGCTCCATGGTGGACCGACGGCCCCGCCCTCCGATTCTTTCTCGCCTGGCTCACTCAACTCTCTCTCGTTAACACAAGCGCATTATTAGCGAGTTGTTAGCTTCGAGTTGTACGGCCGTAGCTTGCGTCCGGTTCCTTGCGGAGACAATGAGAAAAGAGCATGGCGAAAAATCGTCCTGAGCAGTTCCTAATTAGCTAGATTTCTCCGGTTGTTCAAACATAATTAATGAAATCGACTCAGTTTGTGTAATGAAGGTTCGGCATTAGAACTCATAACTAATTAGCCTTATGAACAGTGAGTGCTCCCCTAAGAGATTGAAATACTACATAAGGACTGCACTGAATATAATGAAGACCAACATTTTTCCTCCATAAGAGTTTATTTTGCCTTGGTTTGCCGAGTGCCGGATTCAGGGGCATTCGGCACTCGGCAATGGCCGTAGTTTTTTTTTTCTTTTTGCCATTTTTCTCCCTCTCTTTCTTTTTCATAATTCTTTTTGCTAAATTTATTCTAATAATGTATTTTGAGGGTAGAAGAGGGAAAAAATTGGTTTGTCGAGACTCGAGAGCCAACAAAAGACACTCGGCAAAATTAAGAATTTGCCAAGTGTTTTTTTTGCCGAGTGTCTTGCTTCGGTTTGTCTAGTGCTTTATTTTAGGTTCTCAGAAAATCAGTTGTTGGCCGAGTGCTATTATTTTATCGAGTGTTTTTTCGTGCGACTTTTGACAAAGAGTTTGTTTGTCGAGTGCCCAAAGAATTGCACTAAGCAAACAACCGCTTTTCAGTAGTGACGGCAGACAACTAGTTACCTCTCCATTATTCCTCAAATAAAATTTGTGGCAAAACTTTTTTTTTATTACACGGTATAACGAAGACATACACAACGCATGCACACTCACCCCTTAAACATGAATGCACACACGCAAACCCTACCCTTATGAGCATCTTCGAAGTCACCATTATTGGCGTCTTGCTGTCGATGGGAACCTCCTCTATTACTGAAAGCACATAGCCGTTAAATTTTAGAAAATTTGGACTCACATGGAGTCGAACTTAGGACCTAAAATGCTATTGAGACTCTTAATTGTAACCAGTAGGCTACGTGCCCTTTCGCCTTTTGTGGCAAAACTTTTATCATCCTTTTGGAGGAAAAAAATGATCTGGATGGTGCATCGTGAAAAGTAAGACGTATGCGGCTCTCGGTTCTGTATACACATGCCGTGCCAATAACACGCATGCCGCGCTGAAAGCTCACACGAGTCGTTCACGACACGTATACGGATCGAATACGCGAGCCAATCAATCTCTTGCATCATATCATTAGCTGGGCCTGTGTCTAGGCACGGTTCCTGAACGGCGAACGTCGGGCAGCAGCCTAACGATTCTCTCTAGTTAGTTATATATCTTGCTCTCACTATTACTCATGGATGGATATAGTGGTATACTGTACTTCTTCCGTTCCAAATTATAGTTTGTTTTGGCTTTTCTAGGTTCATAGATTTTGCTATGAATCTAGACATAATATTTATCTAACTATAACTTGAAACGGAGGTAACGGAGGTAGTAATAAATTACGCTGCTGCTCGCCGGAACAAAAAGATCAGTTAGCCCGGCTACTGTGCGGTAGGTGAGGAACGAAAGATGCATAGGCTGCTGAATCCCCCCTCCACTACAAATAGCTTGCTTCTCGGTGTCCCGGTGCCGTTATCAACACTAGAAAGTTGGCCATATCATTCAGTTGAACACTAGGAAGTCGGCCATATCATTCAGCTGTGCCGGCATGCGCATGATAAGGCTACTGTGTGGTAGACTGGTAGGTGAGGAACGAAGGATATGCATAGGCTGCCGAAGCCCACCTCCACTACAAATAGCTTGCTTCTCAGTGTCCCACTGTCCCGGTGCCGTTATCAACACTAGAAAGTTGGCCATATCATTCAGTTGAACACTAGGAAGGTGGCCATGTATCATTTAGCTGTGCCGGCATGCGCATCATGTTAAGGCGCAGACGAGGCGAGAACAGGGTTTCTTTTCCCGCTACTGTACCGATTTTTTTGAATAAAAACCGGTCCGGTAAACCGGTCAAACCGGCCGGTTAACCAGCAGGAGCGGTTTGGTAGGGTCGGTTTTGAGCGGTAACCGGCCCTATTTAGCTACTGGACCGGACCGGTTTGACCGGTAACCGGTTTTTACAAACCGGACCGGTTTCTAACGGTTTTTTTTAACCCTGGGCGAGAATGAGTGAAAATGGATCGAGGAAGAGATGGGCAACGAGGACACACCGAGTTATTGGGGTGTGGGATGCACTGGGAATTCAGGGTGGAGGAAGTAGCCACGGTTTGGTCTCGCTGTAAACACCCTCTCAGTCATAGCTACATAAGCAACTGCTTCCTTAGCAGCACAAGCGGCTAGCATCATGCTTTCTGTCCAAGTTGCAATGCATGCTGAACTGTGAGCGCGTCTGTTTCAATGATATCATGCCCATGCCATTTTCTATGCATGTTCCTGGAGAATGAGATGCACCAAGAATATGGGGACCAGTGGCTCAGAAATATCAAGTGGAGAGGATAAATCCAGGAGTGTTTTAATTAGGGTTTTTAATTATCAAGTGGAGAGGATAAATCCGGGAGTGTGTTAATCCGGGAGTACTAACGATCTTGAAATAGACAAAATTTCTTTATTAAAAAAATAGTGACCTACTCCGGGAGTATACTATCTTTTAATCCGGAAGTTTTTTTTTTTACGACCGTGCCTCGGCACGTATTTCATTAAGAGGAGGAGAAAATCTCTAATAGACGAAATCAGCACCAGACAATCTGCGACATTATTCGTCCACGTCATCGTGAAATGAGGACCCTTGGATGTAGCTTTGGCGTGATTCAAACCGTTGGTTTATTCAGTTGCCCCATTGGTTGTTCCAGAAACATCAGAAACATCATGAGTTCTCTAGCAAAGGCCAGCGAGGCCTCACGAAAACCTCAAGGGTCAAAAACTTCTTCCCACCAATTCATGTTGCGTCGATTGACGATTGATACTGCCAAGGAAAAAAAAATTCATCCGACCCCGGCGCAACTGTACACAAGAGGAAACAGAGGGCAGCAGGCAAGCGAATGGAAGACCTCTGCCAGACCTTCTATTGCAGCCAGCGGCATGGATTCATGACGATGGATCAGTGCGTGCAAATAAAGCGACGTCTATGCTACAATACTGTGATGGAAGAAAAATCAATGTAGATAGCTACTTTATCCCCTCTAACTTAATTATCTAATGATCTCAATTTTTCTCGAATTTCTACAGGGGCATAGTATAAGATGTAACCTTCCATTTTTTTTATACACAATGACAAATGTTGTAGAACTTTGAGTTATTCAATCCCAAAGAGCTAAATGGTATTTTAACTTCGCTAACAGTGTTCCTTGGAAGAGATACCGAACAAATTCTAACCTTTACCAAATTTTAAGGGTGCAAAGATCAAGGATAGAAAAACTCATAAAAGAATGGTTGAATTGAAGAAAAATGAATATGATTGGAAACACTCAAGTACATATGGTCAAGTGGTATGTCTACAGTTTTGATCTAAAAAAGTTCGTTACTTAAGCAATTTGACATGCTTCACATTCATATCCAAATACATCAAACCGACTTTCAAAGTTAAAAATTCCTGTTTTATCTCTAAAGCACAGTTGTGCTGACACAAAAGATGGAGAGTGAATTCTACACTGCTGGTTGGATCCAGCGTTGGCACGGCAAAGTCGTGCCCGCCTTTCTAGTTACAACCTAAAGCCCTTTGTCATCGGAGGTGATGAGCATCGCAGGGCCCAAAAAACTAAAGGTCTATTACATCATTAACTATTTGGCAACCCAGAGAACTAACATCATTTGCCGAGATCTCCCATAGATCCATCGATCCTCCCAGAAGAGAGTTTTGCGGCCATCACCTATCCTGATATAAGTCGAGAAATAGAAGAGTTCACTACGGGAGGCGGCTTGTTTGCCGTGGCACACAGCAAAGCCATAAAAGCACACGGCAAAGGCTTTGCCGTGTGCTTTCGGCTTTGTCGTGTGCAAAATGGCACACGGCAAACACGATGACGGCAAAGAAAACTTTGCTGAGATCTTTGCCGTGTGCCACATTGGTTTGCCGTGTGCCGTGGGTCCCGCACGGCAAAAAAATGGGTAACTGACGGCGGCCGACAGGGAACGGCTGTTTGCCGGGTGCCACGTGGGAGGCACACGGCAAACAACCATCTGTTTGCCGTATGCCACGTGAGAATGCACACGGCAAACTATGGGTGTTTGCCATGTGCCACGTGAAATGCACACGGCAAAAACCCATAGTTTGCCGTGTGCCACGTGGGCTTTGCACATGGCAAACTATGGGTGTTTGCCGTGTGCAAAGTTCAGGCACACGGCAAACAACCAAGGTTTGTCGGCAAACAGCCCAAATTTTTCTGATTTTGCTTTTAAATGTTCCCCCAAATAACAAAACAATCACAGGCAGTTCATATGCATCACAATTAACATCGCATGCAGTTTATATGCATCACAAAAGTTCATATATCGCTTCACCAAGTCACAAACACCATAAGCCATACGCGGCCACAGAAATTCATACAAAGTTCATAAACAAGTTCATCTACATTCCATACGAGTCCAAAGTCCATACACAAATTCAGACAGAGTCAATACAAGTCCATAGTCCAGAACCAAGTTCATACAAAATCGATACATAGAAACCAGGATACATACCACTCACTCATCCGCCGGCGGTGGCGGCGGAGGCGGAGGCGGATGCGTCTGCTGTGTAGCCCAAGCCCAGGGCGGCATCTGCGATGACGACGGCGGAAACTGAGATAGCAACGACTGAGGCGGCGACCCCTGCCACGGCTGAGTCGGCGCCCCCTGCCACGAGCGAGCATGCATCCCCTGCGGAGACGGCCATTGACTCCACGGAGGCGACAGATCTGGATTGATTGGCCCTTCATTGGATGCCGCCGATTGATTCTGTCTAAAGTTGAAGCTATTGAATGTGTTAAGCTAAGTGATTTTACTAAGTCATTGTAGTTTGTATACTAAGTCTTTGTACTTTCTATCCTAAGTATGGAAAGTGCTAAGTCACTATAACAAATGAAAAACAAATGAAAAATGAAAGTACACGGCTATGAAGTCACTCACAGGAGTCGGAGTACCGGCACGAGCTCGAGGTGGTGGACCGAACGGTGACAGCGGTGGCTGCGGAAAGCCCAAGGACTGCATGTACTGAGCATAGGCCTCCCATCTTCTTGCATTCTCCTGCTCAATCCTTTCTGTCTGGGCCCGCAACTTCTCCTGGACCGTCGCCTGGACCTGCGCCTGGAACGATGGCTCCATCTGGGCCTACAAAATATGATGCATGGGTTAGAATACAAAGCTAACGTGTGTAAAACTCAATGAACGATGAGTGCAACTGAAATAACCTTGAATTGCTCCATCTGTATCTATATAACGCTTTGCCGCTGGCGTATAGGGGTGCGGAGTCGGTTTGCCGAGCACGAAGCTGCGAGAGAGTGGGAGTACTGGCCGTGTCGATTGCGCTGTCAGCAATAACGTACCGCCCATGCTTCTTTCCTCCTCCCATCCTCATGACGACCTCTGCATCAAGGGGCTCCGTGTGTGGGTCGAAATCCGGCCCCCTCACTGCCTTTGCCATCTCGGCGCAGTCACTCAGGCGGCTGTGGACAGAGGAGTTGCTATATGCCAGGGGGGTCATCCGGGTTGTACGTGACATCGGAGGACGCCTTCCCCTTTTTTTAGCAAGCATAGGCCTCGAGGATGCTGATGTCTTGGCCATGTACCTCCGACTGCAGAAAAAAGCAAATTTATTAGAAATTCTGCAGAATTTAACGTTGAAATAAATAAATGAATACATGTACCCATGTTTTCTATACGCCTTGAGGTTGCGGTTGTCTTGGTGGTGTGATGATCCTGGCATCATTTCTCGCCGTACCCGACCAGCCTGACGCTTCTCCTTAAAACCTTCCGTGAATCACTTGTCGACCACCATAGCCCAGCACCGATCATTGTTAGCTAGCCACCACGGAGGCACTTGTACGCCATCAACTACGACATATAAAATAAAATTATGTGTAATTAATCAAAGAAATTAAATGTTGAATATTTACCTGTAGAAATTGTTCCTTTGTCAGCATCATTGTTCTCGCCTCCACTTTCGGCACGCTCCGTCTCTCGCGTTTAGGCACAAAGTTAGCCCACCACTGTATGACGGCACACAGTTTCATCTCGTACCACATATCGGCCATAAGCTTGCGGCAGGCCGTGTCAGCCACCTGGATCACCTGGTTCATCGTTCCATCCAGCGGCCTGTAGAATTCCTGCACAAATCACATGATGTATTAGTAATTTCAAAAATGATTGATGAATGCGATGTATTGATAAATGTAATACGAAGAATACTTACAAACGGTTCGGTCACCACCCGTCGCGCCTTGCTCCCATACACCTGCCCATTCTCATCTAATTCCAAGTCCTGAGTGGTCGCATAGTCCTCCCACGACCATGCCGGCTGCTCTCGGCCCCATTTCTCTATGATGTCAGGGTAGCGCATCCTGCAAAGCTGGCCCAGAATGCCATTAGGAATGCGAGAGTGAGCACCTGGCTCCACAATCTCAAAGCCCCTGCCAAAGGGAAAAAACAAATTTATTAGTTTTAATATCCATAAAAACATGAGAACAAACATTAGTAAGAACATGTCAAGTTAATTATCTCGGAGGGTAGGGTGCAATAAGCGGTCGTTGAGCCATAGGTATGGGTCGTCTCAGGAGGGAAGAGGGCCTCGCAACCAAACTTTAGGTGAGTCGCCTCCCTCCGCCCCCTCCTCCCCCTCCTGCTCCTCCTCCTCCTCCTCTCCCTCCCCCTCCTGCTCCGCCTCCCCCTCCCCCTCCTCCTGCTCCGCCTCCTCCTCTCGGTCGTCCTCCGCACTAGAGCTGTGCGTAGAGGGTACAGGCGAGGGCGCCCTCCTGCGAGTACTCCTCCGCGGCCTCTCCATTGTAATTAAAAGGAGTTGTGTGTAAGTATAGGTATTAGAAAGACCACTGTAATTAAAAAGACCAAGTGTAAGTACCTTCAGCCGCCGACGAACTCCTTGAACCCTTCCCTTTTCCCCTGTTGGCCCCCTTGGAGGACTCCGCCAAACTGCTACCCTTCCCAAGGAGAGAGCTGAGCGACCTCATCACACCTCTGCCGCCCCACCATATTTGATCAATAACCTTCAATGACAAAGAGTAAGTAAGTACAAGGAATAGAAATAAATTCACGCGTATTAAAAAATAAATTCAGAAAATATAGATTTAAAATAAATTAGTACACATATCTTACACGAATTAGAAATAGTCATCATGATCCACATTAGTTGGATCACATGTCTCATCATTGCTATCACGCGTGTCCATATTTTCAACACCGTGCTCCAAAGGAGGTTCGTTGTCAGAATCATTGTCGTTGCCTAGTCGTAGTTTCTCAAGTAATTCTAAATCTTTCACATTATGAATCACATCTCCAGCATCCTCCTGCTCAACTCTTTCATTATCTACTTCCATTACGATCACTTCGCTGAAGTCTATCTCAAATGTCCCTTCTAGCCCATCTTTTTGATAAAACTCTCTAGCATATGTGTTTGGTTCTATATTGTAATCTTCATTGTTTGAGACAGGTAGTTTGCCGCGTGGAGATACTTTGTACACAACATCCCAACCCAGGAGACGTTGGTCGGTTTGGCATGGGTCTGAGGGATAATAGACTTGTGTGGCCTGTTGGGCCACAATATAAACATCATCTCCTTTGTACACGGAGGACCGTCGAATTTTGACTAGCCCAAGTTTCGGGGTCCGTCTCACAGCTTGAGGATCATACCAATGGCATTTGAATATGACAGGTTTCAGGGGTTTCGAGCCATGAAAGTCTAGTTCGTATATTTGTTCGACTATTCCATAGTACTCGAGTTCATCGTCTCCTAAGTAAAAACTCCAATATTTGTGGTTCTTCGATTGGGGCAACTCTGCTCCTGGCTTGTTGTGTGAAAACGATACCCATTCACATCATAAGCGCCAAATGATTTGACCCTATAGGCAAAGCCTTTGGAAACCTGTTGAAACTCAGCACTCATAGAAGTATCTTTTTGAGCCTACAAGTTCAAAGCAGGATACAATTTCGTCAAATTACAGGGAGCAACTTGTAATGTCATACTACGAACTACGAACGAGCTAAATTGGACATTACCTTTTGTGAGAACCAACAAATGAAATTAGGTCTTTCATGTCCCGCACCCTGCCTAAGAAGGGTGTCCATTTCCTGTAGGGTAGGGGCCCTAGGCCCGTGCCAGAATTCCTCACGAAATTCCCTGTATACCAAAGAGGAACAATGGGGTTGGGTGCAGAATACAAAGTATTGAATTACTAAACGCTCGTTGAAAACTTACTCTATGTACGGCACGACTTCTTCAAGGTTGGTCAACACATATTGCATGATTTTGCTCCACTCTTCATGGTTCAAGGTCTTGATGGCCGAACTACTTGCACTTTCGAGTTGCCCTCAGAAAAGACTGAGATTCGATTCATGCTCGCCAATATTGTAAAGAGGGGGTGGATTATGCACGCTAGGAAGGTTGTCAGCATTGTATTTTGTTGTGAAGTTAGAGACCTCCTCCAGAATATATGCCTCAGCAATAAAAGCTTCAATTTTGCATTTGTTTTTACATTTAGTTCAAAGCACTTTTTGGCATCTCTCAATAGAATAGCGCCAACGTGCTTGCACAGCCCCCCCCCCATTCGTGCTTCGTACGGGAGGTGCAAAATCATATGCTCCATCGGATTGAAGAAGCCGGGTGGAAAGATATTCTCCAACTTACAGAGCAACACATGCACCATTTTTTCCATTTCCTTGATCATTGTCACAGATAATTCCTTAGCACAAAGCTGGCGGAAGAAAAAGCTCAACTCTGCAAGCACTTGCCAGACATGATCAAGAACGCAGCCTCAAACCATCACCGGAAGAAGCCGCTCGATCCATATGTGATAGTCATGACTCTTCAGCCCGTTGATTTGCATAGTAGTCAAGTTCACCTCCAGCCTCAGATTTGCTTCGTACCCATCAGGGCACATTAAGTCCTGGATCCAGCGTATATGTGGTAGAAGGAGGTCTTGCATATAGGGGAGCCTCCACAAGCCACACCTATCCGCCCAGGCATGTTGCTCGCCATATTCCACAAACCCACCGTCTTCATTCATCACGCGGGCTTCTAACTCGGCACGAATCTCATCAGGTGTCATCATGTGCGGTATAGGGTCTTTAACTTCGACGCCTTTCGTAAAGTTCTTATTATCTCGTTTGAATGGATGGTCAAGAGGGAGGAATTGTCGATGTTTGTCGAATGAACAATATTTGCCGCCCTTCTTCAACCAAATGAACCTCAGACGTGCCTTGCATATTGGGCAAGGGAACTTCCCGTGCACACACCAGCCACAGAATATCCCATACGCAGGCATGTCATGCAGAGAGTAGTGGTACCAGACATACATTCTGAAATTTATCTTTGTAGCTCGGTCGTATGTCCAAACCCCTTCCTCCCAAGCACGGAGCAAATCATCTATCAGAGGCTCCATAAACACACTCATATTATTCCCCGGGTGCTCAGGATTTATCAACGGCAGGAAAATGTTCTGTCGTTCAAAGATAACGCAGGGGGGAGATTAAGAGGGATAACGAACACAGGCCAACAAGTGTATGGGGCTGCCGACATTCCGTAAGGATTGAAGCCATCTGTCGCCAACGCAACACGTACATTACGAGCTTCAGCAGCTTTAACATGGTGGATCCCATCAAAATGGGTCCATGATTCAGCATCGGATGGATGTACAAGCTTGTCTGGTTTGTATCGAGTTCCATTTTTGTGCTATGTCATCTGTTTTGCAGATTCCTCGCTCATGAATAGTCGTTGGACCCTCGGTATGAATGGAAGGTACCGTAGGACTTTCGCGGGGACCGCGAGGTGCCTCTTCTGTCCATCACCAGTGTTGTTGGCACTCCTTAGCCTAACTAAATCTGCAAGCGCACGAAGTACGATGTAGCCTTTCACCAGTGGAGTAAGAACCTGGATATCGAATCCAAGGAACGGTAGTTGCAACTAGCCTAGAACTTTTCTAACCGGATCCACCAGGGAGCACAAGGTAAGCGGGTAGAGAGCTTGACTTTAGTTAGCTACTCGTTACCCCTGACAAACTATCTATATCTAATCTGATCTGCTTCGACGGCTAGAACAGGAAGAACTCAGAACGGGGTGAGAGAGGGGTTCTTCCGGGCTCAGCATTACTGTTATGAGTACACCCAAACGTGGTGGAGTACAAAGGATGGACAGAACTGTCACCACCTGCTGCCTACCACTGCAGTTCCGTGGGGTGCAACACAACCTGAGATGGCTAGCCAGCACAGGCATCACGCCCAAGCTATCAGCCACTGACCTCCACCCAACGCGAAGGTGTGGGGGATATAGTACCCGGGTGCCTCACGAGCAAGCCTGGCAGCCCACCAAAAGGGGGCGGCCCAGCCCACCGTTCTGGACCTGAAGACGTGCGGGACAAGTCGGCGCACGGAGGAAGGATCTGGAAGGAGAAGTCCTAGTTGGAATAGGAATTATTGTAAAGAAGGAAAGGATTCTTAGAGATAGGATCGGATACAAACCGACTTGTAACCCTGCCCCCCGATATATAAGGCGGGCAGGGACCCCCTCAAAAACAACTACCCACAACTCGACACAACTAGACAACAACGGAACACATCTCAACCCACAATCTACGCAATACAACACCCCAAAACAGGACGTAGGGTATTACGTCGAGTCGACGGCCCGAACCTGTATAAACCCTTGTGTCTGTCCATCCTAACCATCTTGCTTCCGATCTTTGCGATCTTCCCTACATACAAATCACTTCCGTGGGCTACCCCGTGGAAGACTGCCGGAGATAATATCACCGACAGTGGCACGCCAGGTAGGGGATATCGCCGAGATCAATCTGGTAAGCTCGATGGATCGCGTCAAGATCTTGGACAGCTGCAACCTCCCGGACGTCGACGAAGTCGAGATCCAGTTCGGGGACGTCATCACCGCCGCTTTGGATACCCAAGCGGCAGGAGCTACGGTCGCCACGAAGGTCTCCTCTCTGGCGCCGACTTCGGCCATCACGGCCCAATCCGGTCCGATCGCATCTGATCGTGCCGGATATACCCCGCTGAGTCCATCGCAGAACGCGAGGCCAGACCAGTCGGGAACAGATCTACAATCAATCGGTTCCGATCCGACTTCTGAGAGTCGCGTCGCCGAATCATCGCAGAGCGTAAACGCTCAACCAACACGCGTCCAGAGCCCTGAGGTCATTACTGTTCAGACCCCTGGCTTTTGCGCGCTTGCTCGGAAGCAGAAGAAGAAGGACATCGTCCAGTCGGATGATTACTTCTCTGCGAGCGACTCCTACGGGTTAGATCTACTGGGACCCTCAATCCTGGACGATCTGCCGGAAGGATACACAGTGTCCGATGCCTCTACAGAGCCGGAGCTACTAGGATCACTCGGAGAATTGACTCCGAGTAGTTTGGAGCGTTATACGCCCACATCCGACTTCTCCGAGTCCGAGGAAGACTACCTCGCGCAAGAGGGAGTCGGATCATATTGCTACATGGTGGCGCCAGCAACGCCAACCAATCCTGTCTCAGAAGATGAGGTCACTCCTGCTGAGGAGACGACTGAAGCTAGGAACCAGCGTCGAGGACGCAATGCCAGTCGGGCGACTCGCAGAGCCGCACGACCGCACGGAGCCACCGCGTCAGGATCTGGCACTGCTCGACTCCAAGAGCCTCACTCTGAAGATCATCGTCGTCAACGGGATCAACACGAACGGAGGAGCACCCGGAACTTGATGCGCGACGGCATGTTTGAGTTCAACGGATACGACGTTTACGAGACACCGGTCCAGAACCTCGTTACTATCAACGAGGAAATCAATCGGCTGCCACCTAACACTCCGGGCCTGGAAAAGGTAAGGGCTCTCGTGCAGGCCGCCTCCGTCCAGGTTCACCAGATGCAAGGCAGAACGACCACGGACGCTCCTGAGCCCGGTCCATCTCGACACCGGGCCGGCGGCGGATCGGGTCGTGATGAAGACCTCCGCACCACGATCAACAGAGATCGAGATGCGAGGGACATCATCACCAACAGCACCGAAGAGCGCCACCGTGAGGAAATCCGACGGCGCGAAGAGTACGATCGGGATCATGAAAATCCCCGTCGTAACCCCAACAGGAGCGGCTACTCGACGGAGTCAGACTACTCTGACCTCTCCGGTAGCCCAAGGCGCGGCAACAATGGCGGTCGCACTCCGCCACGACGACGAGTGCTTCCACCACCCAGGCGACCGACTCCGCCAAGAGATCGAACTCCACCGCGCAGCAGAACCTACCGACAGGACCGAACTCCACCCAGGACTCGGAACTATCGGAGGACCCGTTCCCCGCCCAGGGACCGGGATCGCAGGAGGGACAGCACACCCCCAAGAGCAGCTGACGGATCGGGTCCGAGCGATTCCCGCCCTAGAGGTCGGATCGGCGGATTCCAGTCGTTCACCGAGCGCTTGAGAAGCGTGACGTGGCCCAGAGGCTTCAAGCTGTCGGATATCGACAAGTACGACGGGAAATCTGACCCATCTCAATGGCTTCAGATCTACTACACCGCCGTACAAGCGGCCGGCGGCGACGAGGACGTGATGGCAAACTATCTTCCCATCATGCTCACCAAGGACTGCCGCAACTGGCTGGCAGGACTCCCGCAGGACGCCATCGACAACTGGGAGCAGCTTACCGAACTCTTCATCGGTAACTATCTCGGTACCTGGGAGAGGCCCGGGAGCAAGCGACTCCTCGGTCAGATCAGGCAGCGCAAGAACGAGACCCTGCACGACTTCGTGCGCAGGTTCTCAGAAAAGCGCAACTCCATCACGGACGTCACGGATCAGGAGGTGATGTCAGCTTTCCAGCGCGGCATCTCCGACGGGAGACTGATTCACAAGTGGACTAGGAAGCCACCCGCGACTGTCAATGACATGTTCCGGGTCGCTAGCACGTGGGCGGACGCAGAGATCGCGGAAAAAGAACAGCTCAGCGAGATCAGAAGTCGTTGGGAAGAAGAGAACAAGACGACTCGCAAACGCGACCGCCGCGAGGACGAAGACCGACACGACGACCATCGACGCAATGACAGCCAACCTCGCAAGAAGAAGAGCGAGGGAGACATGGTCGCCGCCCTGGACCGGTCCAGAGGCCGGGTAACTCCAGAGGACTTCCAGCGCATGCTCGATGAGCAATGCCCTTACCACAAACCCAAGCACTCGGCGCGAGAGTGCTACGGGCTCAAGCGAGCCTTCACCGGGGGCAACAGAGGCCCTCCATACAGAAAGAGGAACGATGGTTCCCCGCGAGACGACAGGCGAAACGACGAACCCGGCGATGACTTTCAGGAAGCCGACCGAGTGGTCCGCATGATCTATGGCGGACCAGAGTTCGAGTCGAAGTGCCAGCAGAAGCTCACCCATCGCCAGGTCATGCACGCAAGGGAGCCACCGGTACCTGAGTACCTCAAGTGGTCGGAAGTTCCGATCACATTCACCCGGGAGGATCATCCAAACTTCATACCGAAGCCCGGGTCCCATGCCTTGGTAGTAGCCCCGACGATTCGCAACGTTCGGCTCACCAAGGTACTAGTCGACGGTGGCAGTGGCCTGAACATCCTCTTTGCTAACACATTGAAGGAGCTCGGCCTGACTACTCTCGACCTGAGTCCCCCCCAATCCGCATTCTACGGTTTGATACCGGGAGAGGGGGCAGAACCACTCGGGCACATCACACTGCCTGTTACCTTCGGAGACCGGAACAATTACCGGACCGAGCACATGCAGTTCACGGTGGCGAACTTTGAAACTGCATACCACGCCATCCTCGGGAGGCCGGCGCTCGCCAAGTTCATGGCGATTCCTCACTACGTCTACTTGCAGGTCAAGATGCCAGGACCTAAAGGCATAATTACCGTCTTGGGAGACGTCCGAGTCGCATACACATGCGAGCAGGAAACTCTCAACGCGGCAGCCGCCCTGGACATGTCCAAGCGCATGGAACAAGTACTGGCTGCATCACAGGAGGTGGACAAGGACGCTCTAGAGATCCCCACCAAGAAGCCAGCAAGAGAAGCCATTGCGCCAAGCAAGGAGACGGAGCTGAAGAGGATCTCTCTGGATTTGGACGACCCAAAGAAGACGGCCATCATCGGGGCAGAGTTGGACCCCAAATAGGAAGAAGTGCTCGTCAAATTCCTAAGGGAAAACGCCGACATATTCGCGTGGAAACCATCCGATATGCCAGGTGTCCCAAGGGAACTTGCCGAGCACTCCTTGAAGGTCAATCCGACTGCCAAACCGATCAAGCAAAGGCTTCGTCGATTCGCGCAGGACCGCAAGGAGGCAATTAGGGCAGAGATTACAAAGCTGTTAGCAGCCGGGTTTATTCAGGAGGTGTTCCACCCCGACTGGTTAGCTAATCCAGTTCTTGTAAGAAAAAAGAATAATAATGATTGGAGAATGTGCGTCGATTATACAGATCTCAACAAAGCTTGCCCTAAAGACCCCTTCGTTCCCCCCCGCATCGATCAAGTCGTTGACTCCACGGCAGGCTCCGCCCTGCTCTGCTTTCTCGATTGCTACTCAGGATATCACCAGATAGGCCTGAAGCTAGAAGACCAAATAAAGACCGCGTTCATCATGCCGTTTGGTGCCTTTTGTTATAATACAATGGCCTTCGGTCTGAAGAACGCAGGCGCAACCTATCAGAGGACGATTCAAGCATGTCTGGATCAATTGATTCCAGACATAGTAGAAGCCTACATCGACGATATCGTGGTCAAGATCATGAACCCAGAGGACATGATAGGGAACCTGGCAAAGGTCTTCGAACGCTTGCGCGTATTCCGGTGGAAGCTCAACCCGGAAAAGTGCGTCTTCGGAGTACCCTCAGGTAAACTACTCGGCTTCATGGTCAGCAACCGCGGGATCGAGGCAAATCGCGAGAAGATCACTGCCATCACCAAGATGCTACCACCAACCTGTCAAAAGGATGTGCAAAAGCTTACTGGATGCATGGCAGCGCTCGGTCGTTTCATATCACGACTCGGCGTTCGCGGATTGCCGTTTTTCAAACTGCTCAAGAAGCAGGACAAGTTCATATGGGACGACGAGGCGAAGCGATCTTTCCAGGAACTCAAAGATTACCTGCAGAGTCCTCCCATCCTCGTCCCACCTCAACCAAGAGAACAGCTCTACCTCTACATCTCTGCTACTCCCCGAGTGGTTAGCACGGTACTAGTGGTCGAGCATCCTGAAGAAGGACACGCATATGGAGTTCAGCGACCAGTCTACTTCGTCAGCGAGGTTCTGACCGTATCTAAGGTACGCTACCCCCATGTGCAGAAGTTATTATATGGAGTTCTTATCTCAGCAAGAAAGCTGAAACACTACTTTGAGGCCCATCCAATCTCAGTGGTGAGCGAAAATCCTTTAGAGGAAATTCTCCATAACCGAGATGCCAGCGGCCGAATCGTCAAGTGGTCAATAGAATTGGCTGCCCATCACATAAACTTTGTTCCACGTACTGCTATCAAGTCTCAGGTCTTGGCCGACTTCGTAGCAGACTGGACAGAAAACCAAGCTCCGGCTGACGACGAGGTAGTTGAGTACTGGGAGATGTACTTTGATGGCTCCCTCCAGATAAAAGGAGGCGGCGCAGGCGTACTCCTGATCTCTCCAAGTGGACAGGAATTAAAATACGTCCTTCAAATCATGTTCCCAGTATCCAACAACGCAGCTGAGTATGAAGCAGCCTTGCACGGTCTCCGCATTGCAGTATCTTTGGGTATCAAACGCCTGATGGTACGCGGGGACTCTGCCCTGGTCATAAACCAGGTAAACAAGGACTGGTCCAGGACCAACGAAAAGATGGACGCATACTGCGAGGAAATTAGGAAGCTGGAAGGGAAATTCTATGGCTTAGAGTTCCATCACGTGGTGCGCGACCATAACAAGGCAGCAGATGAGCTCGCTAAGATGGGGTCCACCCGTGAAGGCGTCCCACCCGGAGTTTTCATACAAGATCTTATCAAACCATCTATCAAGATAAACCTGGATGGCACTGTCGCGGAGCAACAAGTCGGAGAATCCCTAGAGTCAGCCACATTAGTGGTAGACGAACCGTTGGACTGGAGGACACAGATCATGGATTATCTGGACAGCGGCATATTACCCACAGAGGTCCCGGAAGATAAAGATCTAAACTCGCTCCACGAACAAATCGTGCGGCGCAGCAAAAACTACGTCATCATCGGAGACAAGCTGTATCGTCGATCTGGAGCTTCCCAAATCCTACAAAAGTGCGTGTGTCGTGTTGAGGGTATAGAGCTCTTGACAGACATACATAAAGGAATTTGTGGCAATCACGCCGGGGCTAGAACCATTATTGGTAAAGCTTTCCGGTCTGGTTTCTACTGGCCGACTGCTGTACCAGACTCAGAGAACATCGTGCGGCACTGCAAAGGGTGTCAATATTTTGCAAGGCAAATACATGCACCTGCACAACAGCTGCAAACCATACCAGCGTCCTGGCCCTTCGCTTGTTGGTGCTTGGATATGATTGGTCCATTCAAGAAGGCTCCTGGTGGTGTTGACCATGTCCTTGTAGCTATTGACAAGTTTACCAAGTGGATTGAGGTGAAACCAGTCAGAAAGCACACGGCAGCCAAGACCATCGAGTTCTTCACCGACATCACCCACCGCTTCGGAGTCCCAAATCGTATCATCACAGATAATGGTACGAACTTCGTGGCGCAGGAGTTTAAAGACTGGTGCAGCGAGAGGAGCATCAAGCTATGCCCTGCATCCGTGGCACACCCAAGGGCCAATGGCCAAGTCGAAAGAGCCAATGGCGAAATAATCAAGGCGCTCAGGGCCCGGATATTCAAGCAGCTGAAGCAACATGACGGACGATGGATCAAGGAGTTGCCAGCTGTAGTCTGGGGGCTGCGCACACAGCCGAGTCGTGCCACGAAGCAAACTCCGTTCTTTCTGGTTTACGGCTCGGAAGCTATCCTACCAACGGACCTCACATACGGCTCCCCCCGAGTGGAGTTCTATGATGAATACGACGCGCAAGTGGCGCGCATTGAAGACCTCGACAACATCGAGGAAAAGAGATTGGCTGCCCAGATCCAAGCCGCGCGTTACGCTCAGGTCCTGCGACGCTATCACGATCGATCAGTTAAGCAGAGGTCCTTTGAAGCAGGCGATTTGGTTCTGAGGAGGAAGCAAGACACCAAGGGCGCACACAAGCTTGCGTCCCCTTGGGAAGGTCCATATATCATCAAGTCAGTAAGTCGCCCAGGCTCATATCGCCTCATGACGGAAGACGGCGTAGACATCCCAAATCCATGGAACATCGAGCACTTACAGCGTTTCTACGCCTAATCCAGTTATGCATTTATCTTTTTTATTTTTACATTTGTTTTTCCGAGTGATTTTGGAGGGTAGTCACCCCCAGTTACGACTCGGCATGTTCACAATGAGTTATCAATAAAGTTGATTTCATCTTTCATCTATTTCTACTACTCGCATTTCCTCTTTCGCGTCACGCACATAAAGTATGAGTGGAATAAACCTTAAATCGAGAGGGAAAGTACTCGCCAAGTCAAAGCTCTAAACGTACGACAAAGACTCTGCGGCATGAGACTGAGACCAACGAGGCTAATCTACTCCGTAACAGGTCAAGCACTCAGAAATTAAGGCTAGCGCAGAAAGAAAGGGAGTTGTAGACCAATAAAAAATTATATACAATAATGACAATTCAAACATTGTTCAAACAATACTGGTTCGACCAAATACTACAAATATTTTATTTACATTGCAGGGTCACCAGCACCAGACGGGGCCGCTTCATCCGAGTCATCAACAACATCCTTGGACAGGACATTGGCGATGGGCTCGACTTCATGGAGTAGTCTGCCCACGTCTGAAGGACCGAATCGGCGACCAGAGAGGGGGGGAGTGAATGGGAGCCGATAAAAATTCTTTCCAACCAATCCGGCTATTCTCCCAAATCAACTCCGAAACCTCCGAAAGCGATCTTGCCAAGATCACGTAGCCACTGTCAAGCTACTGACCCTAGAAGCAAGAAACACGCAGCGGAACTCGAATCAATCGAAACGGACACAAAACGAACCGAAACGAGGCAAAACCTTCTCTACCCAGCCAGGGGCAGTTTAACCTCCCTAGGGGCGGTTTAACCGCCTAGGGGGGGCGGTTTAACCTCCTGGGGGCGGTCAAACTGGGAGCTCTCGGGAAAAAGTCAACTCGTGAGTCGATCTCCCAAACGGCTTGAGCTCTTGAGACGAAACTTTGGGGAGATGATGTACACCTTCAGTGGAGTATATTCCCCAAAAATCTTGGCCTCAAACACACTAGAACTCCCGGAATCTCAGATCTCGTGAAGAACACTTCCAACCCGAGTTCATCCAAAAATCCCCAAATCCGAAGCGATTCTTTGCGTTTTGAGGGGGCAAATCACCAGGAAAAGAGTGTCCACGACCTCATGTGTGAATCCCCCAAACAAACACGCAAGGAAACGACCTCAAACACAAGGAATCGAAAATCTCCTAAAGGGGCCAAAAAGAGCCACGGGATGAACAACGAAATCACACAAAGAGGGATACAAGAAAGCCAAATCTTCCATACATCACGAGGTCAACTTCTTTACAAAGAGGCTAGCTATCCTCCCTTCATCCAACCCTCTCAAAGATTTCTCCGGTGAAGCACTTGGCTAGCCTATGGAAAACTAGAAAGAAAAACTAAAGGAAAATAGTTCAAGTGCAAGGGAAATAAAACTAGACTACCTAGATGACAGCCACCAGCCCCTAGGGGGTCTATTATATAGTCCAAGTGGTGCTGCTCTAAAGACTAAACTACCCCTAAGTGATACATACCCCTCAGGGGCAAATTTGACATTTTCCGCGAAGATTTTTCCGGCTGGGACACCTTCCACTGCAAGCTAGCTTCCCTCCGACGCAAGCCTTGCAGTCACGCCGCGTGTCCTCCGGATCGAAGCTCCTCGACGCCGATTTTGGGCCGGCCCAGGGGGAGGCGGTTAAACCGCCCCTGGGGGGCGGTTAAACCACCCCTGGCAGCCACTCTGGCCCAGCTGCCCAAATTCGCCTCGTCGAGTCCTCGGTCCTTGGTTTTGAGGCCCAAACCAAGGGAAACCGTCCACCGATGATTTTGTGGCCAAATCACCAAACCCCGCGCGCAAACTTCGGTTGTTAGCCGCCACCTTGCGCCGGCTTCTCGTCCGCGTACGAGCTTCGGTTGTGAGCCGCTACCTCGCACCGGAACCACGTCCCCTTGCTCGTTCTTGCCAGCATGTGAACCGCACTTGATCCACTGGCCACCGGGTCTCTCGAACCAAGCCTACTTGTCTCTCCGCTCCTCGGAGGCCGCCATGGCTAAGACCTTTCGCGCCTGTTCTTCACCTGCACCAATGCAACCAAGCCGCATTCTACACCTGCAATACTTGAGCCAAGGGAAACGTCAATCCACACCACGTTGTCAATCACTCATCACACCAGGAAGCGACCATCCACCGGTCCTCGGACACACCGGGTCCTCAATCTCCCCCTTGATGAGTGCATTGACAACACACACATAGTAACCAATTGATATGAAGAAAATGTAAAAGAAATCGAAAACAAGACTCAAGCAAGTGACTAAAAGCTAGAACAAGCCGAGAACAAAGTCACTCTGCAAGAGAAAGCTCCAGAAACGCTGACCCTTCAAGAAGAAGCGAAAGGGCTCAACACCATCGGCAAAAGAGCAAAAGCACAAAGCACAAATCACAAACTTCAAATCCTCCAACTCACTTTTCAGAACTCTCAAAGCACTCCCCCTGCAAAGATGCAACTCCCCCTGAACAAGTGAACTTGTGCGTGCGAAAATCACTCGAAAATGGCTCAAATCTTCACAACTCGTGTGCACTCAGCACAGGGGCGGTTAAACCGCCCAGGGGGGGGGCGGTTAAACCGCCCCTGGCAGATGACCAAGGCCAAAAATGCCAAAAATGCACAAACCAACTCGCAACGATGCCGTTCCAACTTGAAAACCTTCCCCATGTGCCCAGCAAGATTTTCCAATGATCAAACTCTCAGAAACTTCACAAATTTTCAGAAAACCACATTTGGGCAAAACTTTCAATCTCTCACACAAATCCGGCAAAATCTAGAGCAAAAGCTTTCTTCTAAATTCAGCAGCAACTCCCCCTTGCCAAATGCTCCAGAAATTCTCCCCCTTGTTGACAATGCACACATCAAGGTAAAAATGTACAAAATGCAACTACAAGCTTCTCAAATATACAATGAACAATACAAAATGCTACAAGTTAGAGAAGAGGCATACAAGCTAGTTCATCACGTCACACGGGCATTGCCATCAAGAAGGTGAAGACATATATCCAATTGACAAAGTCATGAGCAAATTGTGGATTTTTATCAAAAAAGTCACCGCATGAGCAAAGTCCTAACCATGGATTGTTTAAGCAAAAATAAACTTCATCTCACCAAAATCATGAAAGGACAAGCATTCTTGACAAAAGATCATCATAAACGCCCAAGTTCTACCTCATGTCATGTCAAAGCACGGAGCCATGTGTTCACTTCTCATGGGAGACTTCTCCGGCAAACAACATGCAACCGCTTAGCACCCATGTGTGCAAGTGTGTGCAATGGTGAAAGCATAGAAACATGAGCATAATTTTCTGCAAATATATCTTTTCTCAACTTTCTTCTTTCATGCATAGACATCTCATTTTTCAAATTTTTCAAGTTAAGCATGGTACATGAAATGTCTTTGCGACAGAAAGAAGCTTATGCTCCTCCACAAGATAAAGCATGGGCTAAACATTTACAATGACAAAGGTCTTTGACCCAATTGAAAAGAATATTACACCCTAGCATGATCTTAAGCAACATATAGCCATTTCGGCTCAAACAAGACATGCAAAGGCATTTACTCATGGGTGAAAGAGTTTAAGTTCAGTTTATCATTTTAATTTCGAAAGGAGACTATCTCAAAAGAATATATATCAAAACCATCAAGAGCATAGCCATCCATACAAGCACTCCCTAGCCAGCCTGCCTAAATTCTAAAATGTAGCAAGTTGTACCAATCACTGCATATAGGAGAAGCTCATCCTAAAATATGATACAAAAGATGAAATCAAGATACAAAAGCAAGAAAAGTGTACATCAAGATACAAAGATGGTACAATAGTATACATATGCTACAAGAGAAGCCTCCAAAACTCAGCTCAGAAAACCGCACACACACCAAGTTCTCCTGCAAGCAGGTGAAGGTAACTTGGTCAAGTGGCTTAGTGAAAATGTCTGCAAGCTGGTTTTGGGTAGAAACATGGGCAAGCTCAATCTCAAAACACAAGCGCAATCAAAGCACAAATACAAAGCTCCCCCTGGAATGTGCAACCGAAATGCAAATCCAAGATTCAGGTGTAAACTTCAAACTCCCATAATATGCACAATCAAAATGCAAATGCAGCAAACTCACAATCTCATGCAATCCAAAAAGCTATAAACAAAGTCATCTCCTTGTCAAACCAACTTGAGCAAATTTCTCCCCATTAAATAAAGCTGAGCTCCCCCTCAATCAAAGACACCTAGAAAAACTAGAGAAGGTGTACAAAAGCAAATGGAAAGCTCCATCATAAAAAGGAAGAAAAATCTCAAATGAGCAAAATGCAACAAAAGATACCAACTAAAAGGATACCAGATAAACAAATGTACAATATGCTACACAAAACATAAAAACCAAGATATAGGCACAAAGCAGGCCAAATATACACAGATGAACACAAGAGTGTACAAGGGATATACTCACAATACATAGTGTACAAGGGCCACATCGGGGCCATCCAAAAAGGTGTGGAGAACCATCAAACCTTGATCATGCAAAAGACCAAGAGTCACCAAGCTCATGTTCTCCATACCTCACACCTGCACAATCAAAAGCGAGAACGAGAACGAGTGAATGACTCGACACTGGGGTTAACACAGAAAGAGTCAAACCAGTGTCGGGCCATCTGCTCAAAAGAGGGGTTAGCAA